>VZTB01000652.1:78016-109634 GCA_013397245.1 Thryothorus ludovicianus
CCCCCACTGCACCTTCCCAGGGAAACTCCACCTTTGTGCAGGATCCCTGCTCCAGCAGAGCCACCTGTGCCACTGCAGGAGGGCTGGAATGGCACTGCTACCAACCCCTGACCCACAGGGACTCAGCTGGATCCTGACTCTGGCACTGGGTTTGTTCTTTTGTAACACTGCATGCTTGTTTTATTTTAGCTCTCCTAATGCAGAACTGTTATTCCTATCCCCATATCTTTGCCTGAGAGCCCCTTAAATCTAAAATTTTAATAATTCACAGGGAGGGGCTTTATATTCTCCACTCCAGGGAGGTTCCTGCCTTCCTCAGCAGACACCTGGCATTAACCCACGGCCCTCACCTGGATGTGCTGGGAGAAGTGAGCGATGTCCTGGTCGGGCTGGTTCCCCGAGGCCAGCACCCGCGTCCTGCTCTCCGTGAACTGCTGCAGCTTCTCCCACAGCTGCTCGTACTGCTCCACCTTGGGCAGCAGCCCCTTGAGAGCGTCCTCCCTCTCCTGCTGCTGCTGGCACAGCCTCCCAAAGTGCTCTGTCACCTGGGCCAGCTTGTCCTGCAGGGCAGAGGCCGCGGGGCTGTCGGCGGCCTCCGTGAACCGTGTCACCATCTCCCGGGTGGCTTCCAGGCAGCTCCTCTGCCTGGCAATGTCCTGCTTCAGCTTCTGTGGGGAGCACATGAGCAGAGGGAGGGCTTTTTAGGGAAGCAGAACTCACAGGAGCAGCAGCAGGTGCTTTGACACGACCAGGGTTGGGAAAAAATAGTTTTATATCCCAGCTTTCCTTTCCTTTCTGACCTGCCCAACATGCTCTGCTTTTCCCTGTGTCTGAAATCTTGTTAGCAAAGCAAAAACAAAAGAGATTCTTCAACGAGCCTGTGGCCTTGCACAGTTTGCCCAGAGATGCTGGAGCTGCTTCATCCTTGGAAATGTCCAAGGCCAGATTGTACAGGGCCCTCAGCAACCTGGTCCAGTGGAAGGTGCCCCTGCCCATAGCAAGGCATTGGAATTAGATTTTTAATTAGGTTTTTAAGGTTCCTTGCAACCCAAACCATTCAGTGATTCCAGGACATTTAAAAGGTTCTGCTCATATTCCTTTTTAGGAGTTTTTTTTGGTGCTTTCAGAGCTCAACCCAACCCCTGCACAGTGCAGGGGCTGCTCTGGGGTGTTTGGGGTGAGGGAGCTGAGCCCAGCCTTACCACACTCGTGGCAAGCGAGTCCTGGATGGAGGCAGAGGAGAGCACGGCTGGCTGGTCCTTCTCCAGGTTCTTCTCAATCTCAGCCACCGACTGGAGGAGGCTCTCCAGGCTCTCCTGGACGCTCTGGGACTGGGCAATGGATTTCTGCAGCAGGTCCGAGCGCTCGGACATCCTCTGGGAGAGGCTCTGGAAGCGGCTCACGATGGCATCTGCAGGGTTCAGCGCAGAGGACACTCAGTGGCACAGAGCTCCAAGTGCTCAGAGAGCAGCCAGGGTTGCCTTTGGCTCCCCCAGAACTCTGAGTGATGACAAATCCCTGTCCCCAAACTCAGCAGCGAGACAAGCAACACATCCCTCCCCACGTGCAAACACAAACCCTGAGGAGGCACTGCCGTGTGATTACCCCAAATTCCCCAAAAAGGGATTTATTTTGGTTTGTTGCCACCCTCCTCAATCCTGCCTGCTTTGCTCTGTACCTGTTGTTTCCTGAATGTGGCCGTGGTCGGGGGCTGGCTCCCCTTGGATGTCCAGCAGGGTCCGAGCTGCTTTCTGGAGCTTCTCCACTGGCACCTGGTGCTCAGCCAGGTCTCCCTGCAGTTGCTGTTTTCACACAAGACAAGCCAAAATCAGAGAGGATTCCCACACTCACAGAGCTCAGGGCTCCCTGTCCACCCCCTGAGGGATCCTCTGCACTTTGTCACTAAATCGTTAAGAAATGATGGAAAAAATCTCCTCCCACACTGCTGGATCAGAGGGTTTGGGCTGTCCCAGTGCTCTGGCACCCTCATGGGGGAGGAATGTCCCTCTCTGTGTCCCTCTGGAGTGTCTGTGACTGCAGCCCCTGGTCCTTACTCTGAGCACTTCTCCCTGAAGTTTGCCCCCACCTGACCTGCAGCACCAGAACCCTGCTACATCTGCAGGTGCATCTTTGCCCTCAGACAAAAAAAAACCCAAAATAACCCCAAAGGGTCAAGTGTCCTCTCTGCTGCTGACTGCTCAGAGCAGCCAAATTCCCAGCCAGGCTCCAGCCCTTCCCAGGAAATCCCCCAAGGTTCCTGTACCTTGGTGCTGGCCAGCTGCTTCTGCAGCTCAGCCAGATCTGAGGAAACCGTCTCGGAGAGCAGCTTCCCAAGGGCAGCTTCACTCTCCTGCAGCCACGTCCTGAGAGACTCTGCCACCTCCTGGAACTGCTGGTAGTGATCCAGCAAGGTGTTCAGGTGGGAGCCCAGCCTGGAGCACTGCAAAGGAGCAACGAGAGGTGACAGGGATGCACACAGAGCTGAGCAACCCGTGGGAAAAGGCGCAGGAATCGGCAAGAAAGAAAAAACAATTTCAAAAAACCAATCTAAATGGATTACCAGGGTTGACATGCAGACCAACAGCAAGACAAGAGTCTAAAGAAGACAAGCCTTGTCCTACAATAAAGGTCCTGGAAGTCCAGGTAGGCAGCTGGGACAAATATCCCTCTGCCATGGCTGCACAGGTGGAAAAGAGCACCCAGGGTCCAGCTCGCAGCCCTTACCTTGGAGTGCAGCGTGGTGTATCTCTGCGTGGCATCCTCCAGCTTGCTCTTGACCACACTCCTGGACATCACCAGCTGGGATTCATCATCCTCAGCATCCTCATCCAGAAACTTCTGCCCCGACATGCTGACGAAGCGCAGGTCGCCCTTGTGGGAGATCACATCCTCCGAGAAGCTCCCCTGCCGCCGCAGCAGCTGCCTGAGGGAGGCAGGGTCGCCGTCCCCTTTGTACATCCCCTCCAGCTCCTTCTCCGCCTGCTCCAGCCAGGCCTCGAACTCGCCGTGGTCCCTCAGGAACTTCTGGAGCTCGTCCCTCAGGAGCTGCACCCGCTTCAGCCGCGCCTCGGAGCGCGCCAGCGCCGCCGGGAACCGCTCGCGCAGCGCCGCCAGCTGCGCCTGCAGCCGCGCCCGCTGCTCCCCGGCCAGCCTCTGCCCCTGCCCGGCCAGCAGCGCCTGCGCTGACTGCGTGGCCAGGATGACATCCTGCTGCTGGGACAGCAGCTCCTGGTGTTGTGCCTGGAAGAGCAGGGAGTGAAGGTGAGGATGGGGACTGAGCGGTTCTGGCTGCGCCGCGCGCGCCGCCGAGGTTCTGTGTCCCATGGCTGTGCTGTCCCACCCAGGTTTTGTGTCCCATGGTTGTGCTGCCCCATCGAGGCTCTGTGTCCCATGGTTGTGCTGCCCCACTGAGGNCCCACTGAGGCTCTGTGTCCCACAGTTGTGGCTGTGCTGTCCCACTGAGGTTTTGTGTCCCACGGTTGTGGTTGTGCCGCCCCACTGAGGTTCTACATCCCATGGTTGTGGTTGTGCTGCCCCACTGAGGCTCTGTCTCCCACAGTTGTGGCTGTCCTGCCCCACTGAGCCTCTGTGTCCCACAGTTGTGGCTGTCCTGCCCCACTGAGCCTCTGTGTCCCACAGTTGTGGCTGTCCTGCCCCACTGAGCCTCTGTGTCCCACAGTTGTGGCTGTCCTGCCCCACTGAGCCTCTGTGTCCCACAGTTGTGGCTGTCCTGCCCCACTGAGCCTCTGTGTCCCACAGTTGTGGCTGTCCTGCCCCACTGAGCCTCTGTGTCCCACAGTTGTGGCTGTCCTGCCCCACTGAGCCTCTGTGTCCCACAGTTGTGGCTGTCCTGCCCCACTGAGCCTCTGTGTCCCACAGTTGTGGCTGTGCTGCCCCACTGAGGTTCTACATCCCATGGTTGTGGCTGTGCTTCCCCACTGAGGCTCTGTGTCCCACAGTTGTGGTTGTGCTGCTCCACTGAGGTTTTCTGTCCTATGGTTGTGGCTGTGCTGCCCCANGTGTGCTGCCCCACTGAGGTTTTGCGTCCCACAGTTGTGGCTGTGCTGCCCCATCAAGGCTCTGTGTCCCATGGTTGTGCTGCCCCACTGAGGTTCTACATCCCATGGTTGTGGCTGTCCTGCCCCACTGAGCCTCTGTGTCCCACAGTTGTGGTTCTGCTGTCCCTGGAAGTGTTCAGGGACAGCCTGCTCTAGGGGAAGGTGGCCCTGCCCATGGCAGGGGGTGGAATAGGATGATCCTTAAGGTGCTTTCCAACCCAAAGCTTTTCGTGATTCCACAAAGCACCAGCAGGGTGGGGAAAACTGGGAACATCCCAGCAGCTCTGCCCACAGCAGAGTGACCCCTTCTGTGGCCACCATGGGGCACCTTCTGGACCCTGGTGACACCCTGCCCTGGCACACATCCTGCATCTCCTGCAGGAAGCCAGGCAGGGCCTTCCTGAGCCTCCCACATGGAGAATCACACATTTCAGAGCCAGCAAACCTAAGAGCAGGGTCGGGGCGTGGGGCAGGAGGATTTGGGTGGGAGGAGGTGTCAGTGCTGACCTTCAGCCTCTCGTACTGCTCGTCCAGGCTCTCAGCAGCACTGTCTGCTCCCACAGCGTGGCCATCAGGGACATCCCCAGTGCTTTTTCCTGCTTGTGTCCCTGTCCCCCGACTGACAGGGTGTGGTCTGTACTCCGGGAGCCCTCCCTTCTGCTCCAGCGATGCCACCCAGTTCAAAAGGGAATCGATCTTATTGCTGTTCTCCTCCAGCTCTTTGGCAGCTTTCACCTGAAAGCACAAGGGCTCCAGATAAGAATGACCCAGTTCTTGCACGTTCAGCAAACTGCAGCACGGGGGAGGGAGACAAAATCAGCAGAAGCAGAAAAAAAACCAAACTGAGGAGTTTCCCAGCCTCAGCAAATGCCTGAGACACTCCTAGACCCTTTGTGGTTTTCTGGAAGGTGCAAAGAAGCTGTGAAAAAACTCAGCCTCGCTGCTACATTGAACTTCTCATCCTGATACAACCCAGGGTCCCTACCCCAGAAGGGCTGGGATGTGACTGACAATCCTCACCCACTAAGGGTCACCCCAAAGGCAGAGTAAGGGACTTTTTCCTCCCCCATTCCCTCCTCAACCAGGTCACCCCTGGCTGCAACTCCCAAAGCAATTAATGACAGAAATATCTGGGAGAAACCTCACCCGGGGAACACCCAGGAAGGAACCACAAACTGCTCTGTGCTGCATCACTNTTCTCATCCTGGTACAACCCAGGGTCCCTACCCCAGAAGGGCTGGGATGTGACTGACAATCCTCACCCACTAAGGGTCACCCCAAAGGCGGAGTAAGGGACTTTTCCCTCCCCCATTCCCTCCTCAACCAGGTCACCCCTGGCTGCAACTCCCAAAGCAATTAATGACAGAAATATCTGGGAGAAACCTCACCCGGGGAACACCCAGGAAGGAACCACAAACTGCTCTGTGCTGCATCACTCAGAAGGCTGCCAGGACCTCACAGCCCCCCTCAGAGCAAAGCCTGGAGCCTCTGCAGCTCCTGGCACGTTACCTTCTCAGTCTCCTGCTGCACTGCAGCACTCACAGCACTCTCCAGCTCCTTCTGGGCCACCTCTGTCCTCTCCTGCAGGGACTGGTACTGCTCCTTGGCACGCTGCAGGTCCTGCTGCAGTGCTGCCAGCTCCCCAGGCTCCAGCTTGGCCTTGTTCTCCTCCAAAAACTGCTCTGTGCTCTTCAGGACGCCAGCGAAGGAGGCGGCTCTGCTGTGCATGCTCCTCTGCAGCTCCTGGGGGGACGATGCCGTGAGGCTCTGGGCACTCCAGAAACCTCTCCACCTCTGTCCCCCCCCAAATTTTTAAATCACTGACCTTAACATCGCTCTGCCTCTGCTGCAAGGCAGGCAGGTCCCCTTCTGCTCTCTGCTGCTCTGCCAGGGTGTGCTCTGCCTGGCCCAGCCAGCGGCTCAGCTCGGCCAGGCTCTGTGCCCGGGCTGCCTGCTGCTCCTGCAGGGTCTGCGGGCACAGCAAAGGGGACAGGGGGACAGGGGACAGTCAGAACCCGCCCTGCACCTCCTCTCACGCTGCTGAAAGGCAAGGTGAGGTTACAGCTGGAGCAGCTCCTGGAGGGGAGGATGCAGCACAGAAAACCTGGGGGCTCTCCAGGTGCTCCCTGTCCGGTGGCAGGTGCCACCTCCCTGCCGAGCTGGTGGCACCTTTGTCACCTCTCGAGGTTTCTCTCTGAGGAGCCTGTTGAGCTCCAAGGTGGAGCTGCACTGCTCTCCCAGGAAAACTCAGCCACGAGTTTCTGTGCTTTTTCCATTCCACCTTACAAACATTAAAACAGCAGCAGAAACTCAGGGGACGAGAGGCAGCAACGACCTGGCTCAGGCAGCGCCACTGTGGAGCCCCAGACAACCCCAAATAAAGGGTTTTTTTAAATGATTTGGGGTTGGAAAGGGAGCCCTGGAGAGGCAGTTTCTGTAGCTGATCCAGCTCCTCTTTTTGCTGCCAGAGCACACACAGAAGCGCCTGTTTGAGCAATTGAGCATGATGTGACCTGTGACACCCCCATGCCCCTCTGCCAGGGGGGGATAAAAGGTTTTAGACTTTTTCACTGGGCATTTCAGCAAGGTGATGTACAAACTTGTGCAAAACACTGTGCCTGTTTTTCCCAGTCATAAGATAAAACAACAGAAGCAAATTGAAAGAGCCTTCTTAAGAGCTCTTCAGCTGCAAAGCGAGTTCTTCCTGGGTTAGGATGGGCGCACACTCAATCTGAAAAGGCAAAGCAAACTGGTTAATACACACACACACTCCAGAGAGGACAGGCAAGAGTTACAGAGAGCAATTGTTAATAAAAAAACACATTAATCCTGTCTTGGATGAGAGGATCCATGCAGTGGTGGGTGCTGCAGCAGTGCAGCAGGGACCTGAGGACTTGGTTTTGTCCTTTGCCAGTTGTTTTCCCTGAGACAGCAATGCCTGATGTGTGCAGTGGGAATAGGACATTAAAACTGTTGGGTGTCTGTGGTGGACCCTCTGCAAAGGGATTTTGGGGGTGATTACAGGGTTTTTTCCACCCAGCCCCAAACAATTCCATATCTAGCAGAGAACTGCTACCCAGACCTCTGCATTTTTGGGAGCAAAGCAACCTTCTGCCTGCCTGGAAGAAGANAAGGAACCACAAACTGCTCTGTGCTGCATCACCCAGGACCTCACAGCCCCCCTCAGAGCAAAGCCTGGAGCCTCTGCAGCTCCTGGCACGTTACCTTCTCAGTCTCCTGCTGCACTGCAGCACTCACAGCACTCTCCAGCTCCTTCTGGGCCACCTCTGTCCTCTCCTGCAGGGACTGGTACTGCTCCTTGGCACGCTGCAGGTCCTGCTGCAGTGCTGCCAGCTCCCCAGGCTCCAGCTTGGCCTTGTTCTCCTCCAAAAACTGCTCTGTGCTCTTCAGGACGCCAGCGAAGGAGGCGGCTCTGCTGTGCATGCTCCTCTGCAGCTCCTGGGGGGACGATGCCGTGAGGCTCTGGGCACTCCAGAAACCTCTCCACCTCTGTCCCCCCCCAAATTTTTAAATATCACTGACCTTAACATCGCTCTGCCTCTGCTGCAAGGCAGGCAGGTCCCCTTCTGCTCTCTGCTGCTCTGCCAGGGTGTGCTCTGCCTGGCCCAGCCAGCGGCTCAGCTCGGCCAGGCTCTGTGCCCGGGCTGCCTGCTGCTCCTGCAGGGTCTGCGGGCACAGCAAAGGGGACAGGGGGACAGGGGACAGTCAGAACCCGCCCTGCACCTCCTCTCACGCTGCTGAAAGGCAAGGTGAGGTTACAGCTGGAGCAGCTCCTGGAGGGGAGGATGCAGCACAGAAAACCTGGGGGCTCTCCAGGTGCTCCCTGTCCGGTGGCAGGTGCCACCTCCCTGCCGAGCTGGTGGCACCTTTGTCACCTCTCGAGGTTTCTCTCTGAGGAGCCTGTTGAGCTCCAAGGTGGAGCTGCACTGCTCTCCCAGGAAAACTCAGCCACGAGTTTCTGTGCTTTTTCCATTCCACCTTACAAACATTAAAACAGCAGCAGAAACTCAGGGGACGAGAGGCAGCAACGACCTGGCTCAGGCAGCGCCACTGTGGAGCCCCAGACAACCCCAAATAAAGGGTTTTTTTAAATGATTTGGGGTTGGAAAGGGAGCCCTGGAGAGGCAGTTTCTGTAGCTGATCCAGCTCCTCTTTTTGCTGCCAGAGCACACACAGAAGCGCCTGTTTGAGCAATTGAGCATGATGTGACCTGTGACACCCCCATGCCCCTCTGCCAGGGGGGGATAAAAGGTTTTAGACTTTTTCACTGGGCATTTCAGCAAGGTGATGTACAAACTTGTGCAAAACACTGTGCCTGTTTTTCCCAGTCATAAGATAAAACAACAGAAGCAAATTGAAAGAGCCTTCTTAAGAGCTCTTCAGCTGCAAAGCGAGTTCTTCCTGGGTTAGGATGGGCGCACACTCAATCTGAAAAGGCAAAGCAAACTGGTTAATACACACACACACTCCAGAGAGGACAGGCAAGAGTTACAGAGAGCAATTGTTAATAAAAAAACACATTAATCCTGTCTTGGATGAGAGGATCCATGCAGTGGTGGGTGCTGCAGCAGTGCAGCAGGGACCTGAGGACTTGGTTTTGTCCTTTGCCAGTTGTTTTCCCTGAGACAGCAATGCCTGATGTGTGCAGTGGGAATAGGACATTAAAACTGTTGGGTGTCTGTGGTGGACCCTCTGCAAAGGGATTTTGGGGGTGATTACAGGGTTTTTTCCACCCAGCCCCAAACAATTCCATATCTAGCAGAGAACTGCTACCCAGACCTCTGCATTTTTGGGAGCAAAGCAACCTTCTGCCTGCCTGGAAGAAGAAAGACTTTTAGAGGAAGCTCATGATGTGCAGTGAGAACTCCTGAACTGGGAGTGGCATGCAAATCCCAAACTGGAGGTGCCTCAGCTCCTGTTCCTGTGGCTGGGAAGCGCTTCAGCGAGCAAAGGGCAGCCAGGGAGGAGATGTCTCACAACCTTCACCTGGTCTGTCTGCTCCACTTGCTGGAGACAGACCTGCAGCACCTCCACCCGCGCTGTCACACGCTCTGACAGGTCCCTGAAGGCTTTCTGCAGCTCATTGAGCAGCCTCAGCAGCTGCCTGCTCTGCTGGGGGGTTAAATCCTGGGCGTGCTCTGAGATGAGGAGCTGGATGTCGAAGGCGGTGGCGTCCAGCTCGGCCTTGGTGTGAGTGAGGGGCTCCTTCAGCTCCTGAACGGGACAGAAAAGGTGGGACAGGTAAAATGAGCCTGCAGCCAGGGCTGGGCTGCGTTGCTTCCCATCTGCAGGTGCCACAGGAAATGTATTCCAGAAACACCAAACCCTCCCAAAATAACACTCGGCATGGAGGTGAGAGCGTCTCACCACAGGGATTTTCCAACTTCCCTCTGCACCAGGTGCTGCAGGCACCTCGCCAAGGGGTTTCTTGGATGTGTGTAAGGCTGCCCTTGGGTCTGAAGATGACCCAGATCTGGCCACAGCTTCTCCATGTGCCACCAGCAGCACTCAAAGCCTCCAATCCCCTGATTTCCATGCCAAGATGCCACCACCAAACTTGGAAATAATCTTTAGAAGATGGATAAGGAGACAGGGCTCCTCACACAGGTGATGGAGCCCAGGGCAGGTGTGATGGAGCAGCTTCCCAGAGGATGCAGCTCTCTCCTCAACAGCCTAACAGGAATCTCCCCAGGTCACTCAGCCCACCACCACACCCTTGCACGGCAGCACATTCCAAAAACCAAACCAGGCTGTGTGTAATGGAAACAAGGCTTTGGAGAACCCCCAAGGCAGCAGCTCCTGCTGCAGCAGGAGGCTCTGGGAGAGAAGCAGGATTAAAAAGCTTCTCCTGTGTGCAGAGGGCAGCAAGTTCATGGAGCCTGCAGGATTAGGGGCATTGCCATGGTTACCTTGTAGTGCTGCAGGCAGTGACTCAAGCTGCTGGCATCGGTGGCCTGCTGGAAATCGCTGTCACCCAGCGACTCCGTGGTGCCAGACACCCAGCTCAGCAGCTCCTGGAGCTTGCCCTGAAGAGCCTCGTGATGGGCCAGGATTTTAGCCTTAAAAATCAGAAATTCATCGTTTAAAAAAAAAGGAATTTTAGGGAGCCTGTGGGGCAGCAGGGGGGCAGTTGCCAGCTCTACCTTTTCAGCTTCTGCCGCCCCGCGAAGGTTTTGCAGCCGGGACTGCAGGACTTCATTTGCAGAGCTCAGAGACTTCTGGAGGTTCTTGGCATCCTTCTCCAAAGCCTTCAGTAACTGCTCAGGGACTTCTTCTGGGGGGTTGGCCACGATGCTCTGCACAGCATCCAGCTCCTGATTCACTGGGAAGCTCAGCTCCTGCAGCTCAGCACCCAGGGCCTGAGACAGAGACAGCAGCGTTGTGTCTACGACAGGCTGACTTCACCCCCCTGCTGCCAAAACCCAGCAGGGGTTTTGGAGAGGCACATCCAAACACTGAGTCTAGAAAGATTCATCACCACCCTCCAGCCCTGCTCAGCTGCCAGCACTCTCCTGCCTTTCTCCAGGCTGTAAAATTCATGTCAGCCAAGCTCAGGCTGCTGTCAGGGCAGGGAGGAGAAGGTGGATGGATCAGAAGGAGAGATGAGGTTTGATTTAAAAGCCTGTTAAACCTGAGACAAAACTCAAAATTGTGCAGGAAGCTGGGGAGAGGGGGGGAAAGCTCTGTCTAACACCAGCCAAGCCTGGCTCAGCCTCCCTCACCTCTGCTTGCTGCCTCAGGTCGTGCAGGGCTGCCAAATTCTGCTCTGCTGGCTGCACCCGTTTGATTCTCATCTCGATATCTCGGAGCATGGAGAGATAAGATATCAGCCTCTGGTCGTGCTCCAGACACATCTTCTTGCTGAACTTGATCTGCAGAATCAGACAGGAAATCAAAGCTTCAAACTCAGGCAGAAAAGGAGACAAAGTGTTCTATAAAATTCTTTTTTTTCTATAGAGGAGAAATTTGTTAATAACGTTCCCGCTCATGGTCTTGCCACTTGCCAGCCTTATCTACAAGATTTACTACAGGAAAAATAAAACACAGGGCTCTTTTTCCAACATAAGCTTATAAATGGCAAGAGATCTCTTGGTGTTGCAGCAAAAGTGCCAAAAAAAGAGTTCTGCTTGTTAGTCATTTAGCAGTAATGCTCCAGCAAAAGGAGCCACATCTAAGCCCTGCGTGTTTCCAGCTGTACATCACCAGATCCTTTGCCAAATCCACTGCAGCATCCACTCCTCGTGCCTCAGCTGCCCTCTGTGCCGAGGATCTCAGACAGGTTCAGCACCAAACACCCACAAACAGCTCAGAAAAATTGCCAAAACAGTAAAAAATATTCACTGACCTGGGCTGGCCTCGTGGACTCCCTGGAGGTTTCCAGCAGCTCCCCCTCCACGATCACAGGTAAGAGCAAACCCCGATCACCCACAGCTGGCTGTTTGATCCTCTCCTGGGGGGTTCCTTCTTGGGATTTTGGGGGAGCAGGGGCCCCTCCTTGGTCTGCTCTGAGCTCAGCTGTTTGCTCGTGCTGTTTCTCCTCTCTGAGCTCCAGGACTGCAGAGGTTTCCTGAATTCCTGCGGGTTCCTCTCTGATAATTAAATCATGGGGCAGTTCCCGTGCCATGGTGGCCGTGCTGGACACGTCCCGGCTGGTTTCCACCCTGGTGTCTTCCTGAGCCTTCCTTTCCTCCAGACTCAGTGCCACCAAGGAATCTGGACCATCCTTGACCTCACCTTTCACCACCTCTCGAGTTTCCCCTTGCTTGGGGGGCACAGGGAACACCTGATCCTCTCTGGGGGTTTCTGCATCTTTCCCAGGAATTTTCTTTCCTTTTCTTCCCTTGTGCTTGGCTGTGTCTCGTGCCAACCCAGCAGCTGTCTCGATGCTGGATTCACGTTTTGGCTCTGGAATCCTGGACACCAAGTGCTCCTCCTCACCCTTTTCCCTTGGAATTTCATGGGAAACCAGAGAAGGAAGGAGCTGCTTTTCTGCAGAAGGTTTCTCTGGCTGAGCGCTGTCTCCCGGAATGCTGCCCTGCTTTGCTTTCTTCTTCTTGCTTTTCTGTTTCTGGGTAGGTTTTAGCCCAGTTTCACTTGTCTTTTCCTGATCAGTGGGACCTCCTGTGTGAGAGGTTTCTCTTTCTGTGTGTTTGACAGCTTTTTTCCCTGCAGGCTCATCTCCCACAGGCTCCACAGGCTCAGGGGGTTCTCCAGGACCCATCCCTCCCTTCCCTGGGCCCACACTGACAGATTCCCTCGGGGCTGCTGGTGTCTCCTGGACCACACTGGGCACTCTCNTCCTCCTCTCCTCACCTTCCTCCTCCCTCTGAAGCACCTCTGTGCCCAAGAACAACTGCTCCTTCTCCAAGCCCAGTTTCTCTATTTTCTCTGTCCCTTCATCCATTTCTTCCCTCAATTCCTTCCCTTGGGCTGCTCTCACCTGGGAGCTGCCTTTTGGGGTCCCTTTTGCCACAGCCCCTGCCACCACTGTCTCTTCAGGGGGAGACACTGTCCCCAAAACTGAGGGGTGCTCTGGAGTCACCTCAGCCTTTGCCTGGGGATGGTGAAGATGATGATGTTCATCTTGGGGATGGACACCATGCTCTGAAGCTTCCTGGGGTTTTAATTTCCTTTCTGTCTGTGCTTTGGGGGGTTTCTCAGTGGCAGCAGCTGCACTCTGGGCTGTGTCATAGCTCACAGCTTCAGGTTGAGCTTTGGGCTCAGCACCATCAGACCTGGCAGATCTGGCAGGAAGGATGACTCCTTCCTCTTTTGGAGATAATTTTTCCATTTTTTCCTGTGAACGTTGCACTTTCTCTACTTTGCAGACCTCAGAACCAACTTTCTCTTCGGGTATTTGCACATCCCGAAGACCAGCAGCCAATTTTTGGCTAATCAATCCTTTTCCAACAGCTTCCTTCACAGTCAACCTTTTCCCACTGGGGGAATCCACAATTCCCCCCGCCCTGAGCTGGTTGGTGGCAATCACCTTGGCCATGGCCTCATCCAGCACCCCTTGCTCCACAGCTGCCCTCAGGGACAGCCTCTTGCTGACAGTGCCCTCCACCACCCCTCCACTGTCTGCCTGTGCCTGCAGCAGCCTCAGGGCAGGCAGGGGATCCACCTTCCCCAGCCTCACTGCCTCAGCACACGGCAGCTTGGTCCCTGCCACCTCATCCCTGATGGCCTGGAAGGGATGGACCTCCAGGTACCTCTGGCCGGACTCGATATCGATTTTACATTTCTTCAGCAGCTCCGAGTAGGGAACCATCATGCAGGTCTCAGGGTCTACAATTCCTTCTCTCATTTCTGAGGATGACAGGACTTTCTCCACCACCTGCTGGGGCACCAAGCCCTCCTGCACCGCTTGACACAGAGCCAGCCTCTGGCCAGAAGCTGGATCAAGAATGCTTCCGCTCTCAGCCTGGATTTCCTGCACTTTCCTCTGGAATTCTGGGCTAACGAGCCCCAGTGACACGGCCTGGGGCAAAGGCAGCTTCTCTTTTGTAGCTGGATGGACAAAGTCCTGCAGGACCACGCTTTCAGCTTTCCTGAGCTCCTTGCACAGTTCTGGATTGATCAGACCGTGTTTCATGGCGTTGTCCACAGAAAGCCTCACCCCAGACACGTGATGGATGATTCCTCCACCAGCAACCTGCTTGGTCAAGAGCTGAAAAGCTTTTTCCTTCTCCAGGAGCCCTTTTTCAACAGACTCTGCCACACTCAAAGGCCGTTTGCTTTCAGGATCCACAATTCCACTGGTCTCAGCCTGTAAATTAATGAGCTTCTGCCTGGTCTCCTCATCAGTGCCTTTCCCCTTGGAAGCCTTCTCCAGCTTGACCAGCTCTGTCTGACCCGTTGGCTCTATGAGGCCCAGCTTTGAAGCCAAAGTCACCGACACCTTTTTGCCACGTTTCAAGTCCACAATCCCCCCAGTGACCACCTGCCCTTCCAAGATCCTCATGGCTGTCTCCTTGTCCAGGAGGCCCACGGCAGCAGCGTCCTTGATGGAGTAGACAAAGTTGTTGCCTGGGTCAAGGACACCACTTATGGCTTTGTCGGACGCCAGGACCTTCTGGAGCAGCTCCTCATCCATCAGACCTTCTTCAATCACGTCCTCAGTGGTCAAGGGTTCACACACCTGAGAGTCAAAGAAGCCACTGAACATCTTCATCCTCTCCAGGAGCTTCACGGCCGTGTGGCCGGACACCACCCCGGTGGCCACGGCCTCGTCCAGCAGCAGCGTCCTGCCCGTCTGCTCCTGGGTGATGCCACCGCTCTGGAGCTGCTTCAGGAGCTTTTCCAAAGTGTCCTCTGCTTCCTGCTCCTCAGGGGCTGGCAGGGATGGTTCCTCAAGGCCCTCATCACCCAAGTCTTCGTCCTGCTCTCCTTTATCCACTTCCAACACACTTCCCATGTCCTTGCTCTGCCTCTCTGCTGGTGCTGCCTCTCCACTGGCAGGCAGCACAACCTCCTCTCCTCCCAGCACACCATTTTCAACTGTTTCCTCCTTTAATAAATGGATCTCTCTAACACCTTCTGCTTCTTGTTCAGGTTCCCTCACGCCCTGAGACCTCTCTGCCGTCACCTTTAGTCTGTCTCTACCTTCTGCAACACCCATTGTTATGCAGATTTCACTTTTCACAACCATTGTCTCACTTTCCAATGCCCTCTTCTGATATTCAGGACCTTCCACTCCATCTACTGCAGGAGGCCTGGACTCTTCTTCTGCCCCAATCATAATTTCCTCTGTTTCTCTGATTAATCCACTATCAAGGTCACTGGGAGGTTCCAGCATCAGTAATTTCACATGATCCTTATCCTTGGTTGTAAAAGTGACCTGTTCTCTTCCAAATTCAGCATCAGTCTCACTCCTGATGCTCTCCTGCTCAGTGGGAATCTGCTCCTGCTCTTCTACACGCAGGAAATCTTCTGCCTCCTCCAAGAGGAGACTTTCAGGTCCCATCACCACCTCCCCATTCTCCAAAGCAGTTCTGGCTGGTAGGATCTTCTCACTTTCACCTTTTGAAGGAGCAAATTCAAGCTCAAGTCCCTGCAAAGCCAAACCACTGCAAGGTTCACTTTCAAGAGCTGCATCTGCCCCTGTCTCCTCAAATCCTTCCAACACCGGTGCAAGGGATCCATTTTCTTGGCTCTGGATGAGAGCTTTAGTGAGATTGTTCAACTCTGCATCCACTAAGAGCACCTTCTGGCCATCGTGGATGTTGATGTAGCTGTGGGTCATCAGGTGGAACATCAGCCTTTCATCATCCCTCCTCAGCACAGGCTCCTGGGGAGCCATGGGGGTCCTTCCAGGGGAGCTCTGGCTGCTCCTGCTTGGATATTCCGTGAGCTGCAGGCTGGCCATGACATCAGGCATGGCTGTTGACCTCAGCTTCTCCACCACCCCTCTCTCCAGGATGCCCTGTTCCACTGCCTTCTGCCAGGACAACACCTCCTTGCTTCCTGGGATAAAAACAGCCTGAAGGAGCTGCCTCTTGCTGAGAACCTCCTGAACCAACTCTGTGGAGAGGATCCCCTGCTCCAGAGCATCTGCAACAGGGATGAGCTCCCCCGTCTCCGGCCACAGCAGCCCCACGAAGGACCGCAGGGATTCCAGGACCAGCAGCGCAACCCTTGGGGCTACCAACCCCTTCCTCAGGGCTTCATCCATGGTCAGCCTCTCCCCCGTGGCCGTGTCGATGATCCCACCAGTCTGGAGCTGCCGGATCAGCAGCGTGCAGGCCAAGTCCTGGTCCATCAAATTCTGCCTGACAGCCTCGTCCACGCTCAGCCTGTGTCCAGTCCTGGGGTCAACAATGCCCCCGGCAAAGAGGTGGGCTTCCAGCAACCTGATGGTCACCTGCCTGTCTATCAGCCCCTCCTGGACTGCATGGAAGATGCTGACCTCCCTGCCTGACCTCAGGCTGACCATCCCACCCTGCCTGACTGGCAGCAGCCTCAGCCCAGTCTCCTGGTGGACGATGCACCGGTCCAGGAGCTCGGGCAGACTGGTTTTCTCAGCAGTGTTGGGGTCAATCAGATCCTTGCCACCTTCCAGGTGAGACAGGAGCCTGGAGAGGAGCTGGGGGGGAAGGAGCCTTTCTTGCACCGCTGTCTCCATGCTGATTCTGCCCTGCTGGGATTTCAAGCCCCCAGTGAGGAGCTCAGCCTCGAGAATCTTCAGCCCAACGCCCTCACTGATCCTCCCCTCTTCTATGGCAGCGACGACAGGGAGCTGCCTCCCTTCACATCTGACTTCTTCCACCTGCTGGAGAGCATCCTTCAGTTCCTGCAGCACCTGGAATGCCCTGACATCAATGATGTTTCTTTCCAGAGCCTTCTCCAAGGAGAGTTTCTCATTGGTCTCTGGGATAACTAAGTCAGAGGTGATCACCTGGGCCTCCAAGAGGACCAGGCCCGTGTCCTGATCTATAAGACCTCTCTGCATGGCACCAAAGACAGGGAATATTTCTACTGTGCCAAGATCGATCACTCCTGCCACAGCTTCGTTGCCCTGGAATAGAAAGAGAATGAAAAGAAATTAATTCAAAATCCAGCATTTCCAGCACTCATTGGATGAGTTTCGGGGAGGCTTCAGTTAAAAAAAAAATAAAAAAAAAACCAAAACCAAACAAACTTAAAATCCCCAAACAGGCTAGAAAGTCTCAAAGTGTTTGAAATCTAATCCATCACCAGGGCAGCACCAAGATGCTTCCAATATCCACCACCAGTAATGCAGCAAAGCAGCAAGCACCAAAACTCAGAATCATTCCTAATGCTCCACAGAAAAGAGGGCAGGAGACCAACAAGCACAACAAAGGCCTTCAACAACTCCAGCTTTCAAAAGTAAAGACGACACAAATCCCACTGTGCACTCAGGGGGAAGAAAACCCCAAAAAACCACCCGCTCTGGGGTACAGAGGAACCTCTGCCAGCGCAGCCTCCATGCTGATTCCTGCCATGCTGAAAATCCTGCACTTCCCAAGCAAACCCCAAGTGCCAGGATGGGTGGGGGACACCACAGAGCCCCGTGCCATGGAGCAGCTGCCAGCCATGCACAGGGCGGAGATAGGAACAGCTCCCCAGGCATGACCACGGCCCCTGCTCTGCCCACTTCAGCACCTCCAAGTTGCTCCTCAGACAGGGCCAGGGGAGAAATGGAACAAGCTGGAGGTTCCAGCATGGGAGCAGGGACAGACTGGGACCACACCAACTACTGTGGTGTTTTTTGGACAGGCTTTTCTTGCTGCTATCCCCACAGGGAGGGTAATAATTCAGGTGACAAAGAGTGTCTCTGTTCAAAGGCTCCTTTGGACGTTTGGGTTTCTCCCAGTGCTGCTGGTTGGGTACAAAACTGGCCCAACACTCCAAGGTTTTTGTGGGGATAGCAAGGAGGGAATCAGGACTATGGAATGAATTCCTTTTGCATCCCAACACCCTGCTGTGGGGACAGGAGGAACCTTCTGGGACAACCTCAGCTCTCCACCACCATCGCCAGACCCTGACGTGCACGCTCAGAGATGAACAAGCCACGGAAAGACAGAGAAAAAGGGAAAAGGGGAGAAAAAACAAAAGAGAAAGATAAAAAAAGGAGATGGATGGGAGGGAGGGGAGTAAAAAGCTTTTACTTACCGACTTGCAGGGTGTGCCTTGAGCAGTTAAAGACAGAGCCTTATGGAGCAGTTCAGCCGTATCACACACAGTGTAAAGCTTGGGGTTAGCGTCCAGCATGCGACTGTTTTGTTTTGCAAAAAAGAACCCCACACACAGGTCCGTCCTCTTTTCCCTTTTGTGTGTTTTGTTTGTTTAAATCCCAGGGGGGTTAGTTAAACTTGTAAGCAAGGATGTCAGTTAATCTCAAAAACAGTTGACATGAAACACAAACCGTACAGGGACACATCATGCTCAATTTAGCGCGTTCTGCTTCGCAATTTTTTTTTTTTTTTGGTCTTTTATAACTTCTTTCTGACAGTTGGGTGTTTCCAGCAAGCAAATGTTAAGAGAGTTCTTCATGCTCCCTCTACAGTGAAGCAACAGCTCCGCACCAGAGCCGCAGGGATGGTTTTGCAGACGGGGATTTAAGGTGAAGCCCCACTGCCATCTCTTGTTTGGCTGCCTGGGCTTCCTCGAGTCCCTGAGTGAAAACTGTTCCAGCCCCAAAGCAGCCTCGTGCTGTGCCAAAACAGCTTGACAAGCCCTGGAGAAGGCTTTTACTCTAAAATCCTTCTCCTGACCAAAAGGGAAGAGAAGGGAAAGGAATAAAGCATCCATTCTACAGGGAGGCTGCACCAAATCTGTGGTGAGTTAACAGAATGACTTGTTCACCTTTCTGCTGCCAGCCCCTTTAGGGCTTGCAATAAAATAAATAATTTCCTGCTCTGAAACACCTGGAATGTGCTGTAAAGTCCAGTTTGGAGCAAAACACTGCATATTTAGGTGCAAGCTGGACAGGCAGATCCCAAAAAAAGCAGCTCTGCCACGTTCTCCCCACGAGTGGCTTGAACAGGGCTTCACTCACAGACCCGAGAGCCAAAACCTGCCTCTCACAGCCAGATGTGAGCAGGCTGTTGCTTCAGGGTACAGAGAGCCAGCAAGCAAACACACAAAAATATCCATTGACACATGAATATACACTTAGAGAACACGCACACGTAAATCTGTGAATGACAGCTCGTAACAGAGGCAATAAGGATGCGCTTCCAGCCCTCCCTACAAGGATGGGGCCTGGTGGATACAAACAGGGAACAGGGTCCTGAAGGTCTCCCAGGTCAGCTGAGGGGCTGGACAATGCCTTCCACCAAGGAAGAGCTCCTTGGTTCAGCCACAAACCCTTGGCCAAACTCTGAGACCCCACGTGAGTCCCTCATTCCTGCAGCCCCTGGGGTTGAGCCCTCTGAGCTTACAGCCCCTCAGAGGACACAGATTTCCTCAAGGGGATCATTTCCAGGAGAGAATTCCATCTGCCACCCTGCTCACCCAGCACGAACGAGCCAACCCTTGTGCAGAGGGCAGAGCCCTGATGGCAACCAAAGGACAACTCCTCCATGGAGCTGGAAGGCAGCAGGAAAAAAAAACTCCTGCTTGGCCTCCAGAGACCACCAGAGGCTTTGGGTGACCATGGATGGAAAAGAAGGGAGGGCAACCACGTGCAAGTGAGAGGCTGTGAGTGGCCAGGGGCCACGAGACACAAAACAAAATGAAATTTTTGCACGCCCTGAGGAGTGAGCAGGGCTGAGCAGGGAGCAGTACCTTGTGCTCTGTCTCCTGAGCCAGCTGGCTCTGGAGCTGCTGGAGCTGCTCCATGGAATTGTTGCAGAGAGCCTGGTAGGTGTCCTTCAGAGCACCAATCTGAGCAGAAATCTGGTCCTTTTCTGGTTGGGAAAGCCTGCAAAGGGAAGGGGAAATATCTCAGGATACTGCCCAAATCAGCTCCACAGAACTACCATGTCCTTCCAAAAAGCCAAATCCACCACGAGTCCTTTCCTCTTCCAGCTCAGCTGAAACCTGCCAGGATAACTGAGCAAAGGCTGAGCTGCAGGGTAACAAATATCAAATAATCAAATCCCCAAATATATGGGGCTGCATCTCAACTAAAGAGGATTAATATTGTCCCACAGCATAAATGGGTTGCACATTTCACAGATCTCATTGCAGACAATAAAGAAGACAACTGCTGTGTGCAGATCAATGTTTTTCACTGGAATCAGACACTGGATCCCATGGATCCACCAGCTCTAAGGAATCTCATCTCCAGCCCCTGTTCTCTCCCTGGGTCACACTCACTTGTGGCTGTGTTTTGCCAGGAAGATTTGGGAAGTTTTGATGGCCTCAGAGACCTGCTCCTTCTTTGCTGTCAGCTCCTCATTCAGGGCCTGGAGAAGAATATAAAAAAAATAAATAAAGCAGTTTAATGCAGCTACGAAAAAAGAGCAGAAGTTAAACCTCAGGGTCAGGTGTCCCTCCTGCTTTACCTGCTGCTCTGAGATGGATTTCTCGATGTCTCCCAGCTCTCTGCTCCCAGCAGCAGCTGCCCTGCCCTGCACACTCTGCTTCAAGCCCAGGGCCCAGCCCAGGAGCTCCTTCACCTTATCCACGTGCTCCTGCTTCTCCTCCTCCACCACTTTCTGCCAACAGAGGAGGAAGGAGGAAGACAAGCACATCAGAGGGGATCTCTGAAGGGGGAGCAAGGCCCTCAGCACGGAGGGGCATCCTTGGGGACGGAGGGAAGGTGGGGACAGAGTCCAGGTGTTGCCCAACAAAGGAAAAGAAATGCACATAACAACCGAAGCCGTTATATGGGTGCTTTATTTTGGGCCCAGGGGCACGGGGACTCCTGTCCAAAGCCAGAGCCCAACTCACAACAAAAATCTCTCAGCATATACACCTTTTTTTCTATACTGTGGTTACCATATCTACATTCCTGACGGTTAACAAGCATGACAACAAGCACAATGATCTCATAAATCTTGCTATACCTAAGATACACACCTGCATTCATTAACTAATGGTTACTTCTAAGATATTTGTTATGTTTCACTTCTTAACAACAGTTCCTATAGAAAACATCTACTAGGCCTGACTCAAGCCTTAGCATAACTACTACTATTTTATTTTTCCAGTTTATTTGCAACACAGGCGTGTCCCACGGCCTCACCTCCTCCTCCTCCAGGCGCCGCAGCGCGTCGCTGATGTACTTCACGTGCTGGGTGGTCAGGGTCACCAGGGCTGTGTAGCGAGTCCTCAAATCCATGAACTGCCAAGGGAGAGAGGGGGAAAAAACACAGGGGGGAAAAGGGAGCGCATCAGTCCTGCTGCTGGCAGACCCCGGAGTGTCACCTTTTCACAGTGCATGACATGGATGTGGCACCTCTGGCTTGGGAACCCCCCCAGGAGCGCCTGGCAGAGCCCGGGATGGCACCAATGGAATGCAGCAAGTCTGCTGGGGAGGGTGGTGGCCACACAAGGCATGCTGCACGACACTGGAGCGAGGGGGAGACTCCGGCCACGGACACTGGGGCGGATGCTCAGCTCTTCCAGAGAGCTACCGGGATCTTTTAATATCCACACAGAGCAGACAGGACCTCGGGTCCCTAAAAGGTTCTCATCCCAAAGATGCACACACAGCAACACTGCATGGTGCTCTGGTTATTTACCTCGCAAGGCTGAAGGGCTGAGCCGACCCTGCTGGATTTGACCCAGGGGTTCCCAGGAGTCAAGGTATGGCATACCTGGTGCTTAGGGCACTAAGCCATCCTCTCTGGCTATTGGAAAAAACAGCGAGGGTGGAAACTTTATTTATACAAGAGAGTTCAGCAGAAAGGAGCTCATTTCACACAGGCTGCTGGGTGGTTTTGCTGGGCGTCCAAGAACCCCCCCTCCTGAAATTTCCCCCTGCTGAGCTGAGGTGGGTTCCTACCTCCTGGGTGATGGCATCTGAGGAGGAGAGCATCCGCCGGCGCTTCATGGGGGACTTCTGCTGCGACTCCACGAAGGCCCTGTAGGTCATCAGCTGCAGCTCATAGTCCTGCAAAGGTGGGGAGATGTGGAGCTTGTGAGATCTGCAAGCCCTGCCAGGGCTGCTCCTGCCCAGCCCACCCTACCCAGGTGCAGGGGGGGGAATTGTACCTTGACGGCGGCCGAGTATTGCTGGGAGAATTTCTGACACTGGTCCAGCTTGGCTTGGTTTTTCTCAATTTCTGCAGCCAAAGCCTTCGAGGAAATTCAAAGCACAAAGTGTTTGTCAGAACAGGTTGGCTGAGTTGCTGCCCATAAGAAATTGTGGATGCCCCAACCCTGGAAGTGTTCAAGGCCTGGCTGGATGGGGCTTGGAGCAACCTGGGGTAGTGGAAGGGGTCCCTGCCCGTGGCAGGAGGATGGAAACAAGATGATCTTGGAGATCCTTTCCACCTCAACCTTTCTGGGATTCTATGACAGCAGCCACGGGGACGTGAGCAGAATTCCAGTTCACCACCCTGCCCTTAAAATCTTTACACTCTCCAATTTTTCACGCAAAACCTCATCTGCACCTCGAGTCAAGCAGAGTTTTCCTCCACTTCCCAGACACCCAGCTCAGCCCTGCAGCCTCTTCCCTGCTGCTTTTCACATCTCCAAGCTCAGACGTGAGAAGAAGTGACACGGCCAGGGCAGCAACGAGACACCACGAGCTCCTGGCTCACCGTTTGCTGGCTGAGCTGCTCCGACAGCACCCGGCTGTCCTCAGCCTGGCCAGGCTTCATCAGCTCCTGCTGGGCTGTGATCTCCTCGATCCACTGGATCAGGGCGCTGTGGCACTGCCGGTAATCATTCAGCACCTCCTGGATGCTCTCCAGCTCGGCGTGGCTGAGAGAAAAACCACGACAGGGGTAAGAGGAGGGGAGGGTCAGAGAGATTTCAGCGCCATCAGCTGAAGGAAATCTGGCAGAGGAGGCAGCAGGTCTCTCACCGGGTCTCGATCTGGGCGCAGACTCGCTGCCAGCGATCCCACAGCTGGCTCCCCTTCTCCTGCAGGCGCTCCAGGTCGATGCTGCGCTCCTGCCTCAGCTGGAACAGCTGCTCCCCCACCTCCTTGGCCTTGGCCATCTCCTCCTCCAGCGTGGAGAACACGGAGCCCTTGTCCCTCACCTCCCCGAGCCACTGCTGCAAAAGGAGACAGCACCGGGTCAGGGCCACTGGAAGCAGAAGGGACCAAGGCAGGGATGCTCTCCCACCCAGAGGTGGCAAAGCTGGGAAGGGGTTAATGGGTTTATTTTCCCATTCTCCTTAACCTGCAAAGGACTGGGAGGTTAGAGGAGGTGTAGAATGAAGGGGAACATGCCCCCAGGTTGGATTGGTTCAGGCCCTGTCCTACAGCAGAGCACGAGCCACAGCACCTCCTCTACCCTTACAAAGCAATCAGGGCTCTCTCATCAGCAGCACAAAACCCTCTCAGACTCATCAAGGCAAGAAAAACGTCCCACAGTCCAAAACCAGCAGAAAAATCGGAAGGATGCTGCTTGACAAACCAACAGCACCAACCTGCAAGGCCGTCCTGTGAGTCTGAATGGCTGCCAGGTCAGCAGGAACAGCCTCCTCCTGGCTCAGCTTCACCTCGTAGCCTTTGACCAGGGATTCTGCTCCTTGGGTGTTGCGCATAATGATATCAACCGTCTTCAACCTGGCAAATCAAACAGGGGCAGCACAATGACATCCCAGACGTGGCAGTGGAGCCTGCACCATGCAGGGGGATGGATTCAGTCCCATCCAGCACAAAGAGGATGGGTGGAGGGACATTGGAGGGACAGAAAAAGGCCTTTAGCGAACTGGGAACACTCAAAAGGGTATTTGGGAGCGGAGGCACATCCCAACTCACTTTTCCAGGTAGATGGAAGACAGCCCGTGCGTCTGCTCCATCTTGTTCACCACCAAGTCCAGCTCTGAACGCAGCTGGGGCGTGCTGGGCCCTGCAGGAGCTTTGTCCAGGAAGCTGCAGCACCTCTCGGACACCACCCGGAGCTCCACCTGCAGCTGCTGCAGCTCCTCCTGCATGCGCTGCACAGGGAGGGAGGGAGACAACGTGAAAAGGAGAGCCCGAACAGGCGGGCAAAAGGCAGCACTGCCCTTGCCAAAGGAGCTGGTAGGAAATGCAGCAGGGAGCCTGAAGTGGAGCGGGGAGCCTGAAATGCAGCGGGGAGCCTGAAATGCAGCGGGGAGCCTGAAATGCAGCGGGGAGCCTGAAATGCAGCGGGGAGCCTGAAATGCAGCGGGGAGCCTGAAATGCAGCGGGGAGCCTGAAATGCAGCGGGGAGCCTGAAATGCAGCGGGGAGCCTGAAATGCAGCGGGGAGCCTGAAATGCAGCGGGGAGCCTGAAATGCAGCGGGGAGCCTGAAATGCAGCGGGGAGCCTGAAATGCAGCGGGGAGCCTGAAATGCAGCGGGGAGCCTGAAATGCAGCGGGGAGCCTGAAATGCAGCGGGGAGCCTGAAATGCAGCGGGGAGCCTGAAATGCAGCGGGGAGCCTGAAATGCAGCGGGGAGCCTGAAATGCAGCGGGGAGCCTGAAATGCAGCGGGGAGCCTGAAATGCAGCGGGGAGCCTGAAATGCAGCGGGGAGCCTGAAATGCAGCGGGGAGCCTGAAATGCAGCGGGGAGCCTGAAATGCAGCGGGGAGCCTGAAATGCAGCGGGGAGCCTGAAATGCAGCGGGGAGCCTGAAATGCAGCGGGGAGCCTGAAATGCAGCGGGGAGCCTGAAATGCAGCGGGGAGCCTGAAATGCAGCGGGGAGCCTGAAATGCAGCGGGGAGCCTGAAATGCAGCGGGGAGCCTGAAATGCAGCGGGGAGCCTGAAATGCAGCGGGGAGCCTGAAATGCAGCGGGGAGCCTGAAATGCAGCGGGGAGCCTGAAATGCAGCGGGGAGCCTGAAATGCAGCGGGGAGCCTGAAATGCAGCGGGGAGCCTGAAATGCAGCGGGGAGCCTGAAATGCAGCGGGGAGCCTGAAATGCAGCGGGGAGNAGGGAGCCTGAAATGCAGCAGGGAGCCTGAAATGCAGCAGGGAGCCTGAAATGCTCAGGGAGCCTGAAATGCAGCAGGGAGCCTGAAATGCAGCAGGGAGCTCTGAGCTCTCCCCCTGCCTCCCTCAAACCCCGCACCCCTGAGCCACGCAGAGGACCCTTGGCTACTTCAGGCTCTGTGCCCCCCTCAGCCCTGCCCTGCCCAGCTCCCTGCTCCCTGCCTGACCTCCTGCTCTGCCACGCGGAGGGCGTTCTCCTGGATGCTGTCCCCGTCTGCCCGGGCGCTGCTCGGGGTCTGCACGCGGCTCGCCAGCCGCTGCTCGCGCTCCTCCAGCCGCAGGCGGATGTTCTTCAGCTCCGACAGAAACGTCCTGGCTACGGTCTCGTCCTTGTCTTCTGCAAGCCAGACACACACAGAACAGCAGCTCAAGAACCACTGGACAGTATCTGTCCCAAAAGGGGGTCTCCGGAGTGTCACGCTGACACTGGGATCGCTGGTCAGATGGAAAACTCGTTAATTAAATCATCCCGTTCTGGAAATGGGTCCAGCCACAGGGAAAACCTCAGTCCTAGCAGGACTCACAGTGTCACAAGTGCCACCACCACGTGTGTTTTCCCAAAGAAAATGCAGGAAGAGCTCCTTGCCCTGACCCTGTTAATCCTCCAGCCATCACTGCCAGGCAGCAGCCTGTGAATCCAGAGATGCTCCTGCTGCTCAGTGCCAGATCTCTGGGGGGATCACTCCTCCCAAATTGTCTTTTTTTTTTCATTTTTCAAGCTACTGCAGCAGCTGCTGCAATGGAGTTTGCAGCTGTAGAACCACCTCACCACAATTAAATCATCTCGTTCTGGAAATGGGTCCAGCCACAGGGAAAACCTCACTGGAGTCCTCAGTCCTAGAGGGACTCACGGTGTCACAAGTGCCACCACCACGTGTGTTTTCCCAAAGAAAATGCAGGAAGAGCTCCTTGCTTGGAATGTATCCCCATGGCCAGCACTACCAGGGGAAGAGGATTCAGCAGCTCAGCTGAAGCTGCAGAGCCAAGGCCTCTCTGCAGGAATATTGCTGGACAAAGGCCAAACACTTGGCTGGATTGATGGAGAAACAAGGAGAGCGGCTGCTCACACCATCAACCAGCGAGCTCGGGAAAAGAAAGACAAGAAGCCATCCCATAAATCCTTTGTTTATGAGTTCCCACAGCTCCTGGTTAAAGCATCAGGCCCTTTGAAGCTCACCGTTCTCCATGGACTCCAGCAGCTGCCGGATGTGTTCCTTGGAAGACTCCACTTCCTCCTCCAGGCGCAGCCGGTCCGACACGGAGAAGAGCTCCGAGTCCCGGCTGTCCTGCAGGAAATCCTCGTAGTGGGCCTGGAGGCTCTTCAGGGCTTGCTGACACTCCCCTTGAGCCGAGGATCTGAGCTGTGAGTGGAAGAAGAGGCACATCCAAACCTCAGGAGCGGATTCCTGCCCGCCGCCACGTGCCCAAGGAGTATTTGAGAGGTGAATCCTCTGTGTCAGAGCTGTGCCTCCCTCCAGCCGTGCTCACTCCCCAGTGAAATGCTCAACCCACAATCTCTCAGCAGCAGCAAACTCCTGATGCTCTTTTTATTGGGAAAAGCTGCAATCTTTTTGCACAGCACCCCCAAACTTGGGTTTTCAAGGTGTAAATTCTCCCTTTTCCCCTGCTGCTATTTATAGCTATAAACCATGACCCTTTTCAAGGTGTGCACTGTCCCAGGTGTAAAAATCCTTGATTTCTCCAGTCTTGCACACTCTGGTTTTCCCCTCAGCCACACAGAGAAGCCTGGAGAGCAGCAGAAGCAGGCAGGGAAGCTCCCCTGTACCTTTTCCATGCTGAAGCTCTGCACCAGGGCGATGTCCTTGCGCAGGTAATTCCAGGAGATGAGGCTCTTGGTGTTCATGTGGAGCTGGTGCCAGAGAGCCATCACCTTCTGGTACAGCTGCTCCACCCTGCAAGGGGAAGGAGAGGGCCCATCAGCCCTGGATCTGAGCAGCTAACCCAGCCCTGACCCCGTTAATCCTCCAGCCATCACTGCCAGGCAGCAGCCCGTGAATCCAGAGATCCAGAGATGCTCCTGCTGCTCAGTGCCAGATCCCTGGGGGGATCACTCCTCCCAAATTGTCTTTTTTTTTTCATTTTTCAAGCTACTGCAGCAGCTGCTGCAATGGAGTTTGCAGCTGTAGAACCACGAGGGATTTCTTTCCTCACCACAAACCACTTTCACACCTCCGGCCCCACTCTCTTCCCATTCCCACCCCAAATCTGTCCCCTCCCACGCCACCACCCCACTGGAATCTGGAATGCAGAGAATATTTCTCTGCATGTTTTAAAGGATCCAAACCCTCTGAAAAATATTGCTTTTAACCTTTGCCCGTAAAAAGAGCTTCCTAAGTTTCGAGATGAGGCAGAATTATCAAAAAAGTAAATTAAGTAGTAGCATAACATGTAATTTATCACAAAGTGAGAAATAGATTTTTAGAATAGTAAGTAGATGGAAACAAGATAGAAGATCCTTGTAGTTTTTAAGTTTTTTCCTTCTTCTTCATCTACTTCATATTCTACAGTGTTTAGAACACTAAATAATTAGTTAAGATTTGCCACAGTGCAGTGTTACGTGAATAAAAGTTTAGTTAGTAAAAAAAGTAGAAATGAGGTACATTTGCAGTAATAATTAAGTGAATGATCTTTAAGAAAACCCTGAATCTGTGTGTTACAAATTTTTTAGTTCTTTAGAGGCTTTTGAGTGTCCTTCCTCCTTCACACTAAGCTAGTGCAAAGCCTAGAGTGCAAAAATTGTAGACAAGAATAAACAAAGAATGAAATCAACTAAAAGTCCAGTTCTATTTTTTACTAAACCAAGACTTAAAAAGACAAATCCTCCCTATTTAGAGAAAGTCATGTAAAGAATAAACAAAGAGAATGAAATCAACTAAAAGTCCAGTTCTATTTTTTAACTTAACCAAGACTTAAAAAGACAAATCCTCCCTATTTAGAGAAATTCATGTAAGAGTACCAGAACTAACAGCCCCATCCCTCTGTGACTGCCACCAGGTTACCTGCTGGCCACGTCGATGGCCTCTTTGTTGGGAGGGGGGATCAGGAAGCAGACAGAAGGCACCATGGCCTCGTTCCCCGTGGGGCTGATCACCTTCCACTTGGTCCTCTGGGAATTGTCCTCCAGGACACACTCATCATTCCTGCAGATGGTGATCTGCAACGCCAGCACCCCCATCAGACATCAGCAGCACCAGGGAACGCCTGGCCCTGCTGCCAGCCCCTCTCCTGGGGGTGAGCCAGCTCCCAAAAAAATCCCAAAAAACCCCAGATGGATGTGTTTTAATGGAGCAGCAGCCTGGGGTGGTGCCAGGCAATGCAGCACGCTCGTGCTGGGACAGGAAGGCACAAGGAAGTCCCAGGGAGTTGGCTGCCACCCACGTGGCTGATCCTCCTTGGAAAGGGGAAAGGACTCCAGCTCCTGCCCAGAATAAATCTGAGACACGGAAATCTGCTCCAGGAAAAACATCCCTGCTGTTTCCCTCCTCCCCATCTTCCCACTCCGCTCCTGCTTTCCACTGACAGATCCCAAACCCCCACGGGTGTCACACCCCCTGCCTTGTCCCTGCCTCCCCTTTCCAAGAGCCCTCACCTCGATCTGCCTGTAGTCACAGACAGCCTTGATGGGGATGGTGCTCCTCAGGGTGTGCTCTGGGTTCCTGGGCCGGAGCTGGACGATGCTTTTGGACCGTCCCACCAGGCTGGCCACCGAGCTCTTGGACTGGATCAGCTGCTCCTTCTCATCCTGGCAGGGAGGAGGAGGGATGGGTTGCTCATTGATGGTGAGGGGAGGTCTGTCCTGGGTGTCTCAGCTCTCCCCCCACCCCAGAGCTGGCCTGCAAGGGCTGAGCAAACTCGCCAGGAGGATCCTGCTGCCCTGGCAGGAGGGGAGGGGGGCTCAGGACATGGGATGGGAGGGAGGACAGATGTCACTGCTACTGCCACTGCCCTGCAAAGCCACATGCACGCCTCTGGCTCTCTGGCTGCTAGGACAAGAAAATGTTTTCTTTCAAAAGGGCAAAAAAAAAAATTAAAAAAAAAATAGAGCATGACATCCACCAAAACAAATCCCAGGAGCTGTGAGGGGCTGAGAGTAGGACAATGTCCAGCCCAAAGCTGGGGATGTTTGGCTGCCTGGAGGAGAAGCATGCTCCCTTCTCTAAAGCAAAGGATGAAAGGGTGTTTAAACCAATGGCTGGGATGGGAGATGATGAATTATGGGGATAAAACATCTCAGGAGAAGGGCTCAGGGTGGAGCAACCACACAAGCCTCTGGCTTTGGGGAGAAATCTGCCAGCTGGAGGTGAACTGATTCCTACAAATCCCTGCTGGGTTTGGTGATGGGACCAACCCGGGGGGAATGGTGGCAAAGCTCCCCTGGAACAGCCTCTGGCACTGGTGGAGACGTGTGTGGATCACAGCACTGGCAGCTCGTGTGACTGGTGACAGCTCAGCCCGTGCTGGCTGTGGCAAATGTTTCGAAAATAACAAAAAAAAAGGATCCCAGAAAAGGTTCTCCCTCATGCTCGGTACTCTGGGGTTGGTTAGTGAGCTAGGACAGTGGAGGAGAATTTAATGGTTATAAAAAAATAATAAAAATAAAATAAAATAAAAAGAAAAGAATAAATGATTAAATAAACTACCTGTGCCTGTCCCAGGGAGCATGATTGGAAGAAATACAACTTTAACTTATTAGGTAAGAAAGAGTAATATAGCTGAGCTCAGGGCAGCTGCCCCAGTCCTGCATTTGTGGCCTCTCCCACCCCAGGTGGCACCTGCCAGACTCCTGATGCTCCAGGGCTCCCAAACTCCCAGGAGCCAGGCTGGCTGCTCCACGTCCTGGCAGCACCAGAGCCAGGCCAGGACAACCCCGAGACCCTGACAGAGAGCATGGGGGAGCCCCCAGGAGAGAACTCAGTGCTGATGCACCATCACCCCCAGTAAGGGCCACCGGGGACACCCTGCTGTGCACTAAGAGCAAAGTGACCTCAGTGTCACCTCCTGGCCCTGCCACCACAGCTCAGCACTTCAGCCACAGCCCAAATCCTCCCCTGACCCTGGTGTCAAACACCAGCTGATGCTTTGCTCCTTTGGGGGGTTCTTTTTAGGTTGGTTTTTTTTTTCGGGCCAAATCAAGCAAGAAGGTGACAGTGCCACGGCCTGGGCTCTGCTCAGCTAAGCCAGGCCACGTGTTCAGAGATCAGCCCCTGGCACAGCCAGGCTGCCCTGGCTCTCCCCCATCCAGCAGGATGGATTAACACGGGATTTGGGCTGGATAAAGAGCAGGCATTGCTCCACCAGCCCCAAAGCAGAACCAGGAGCATCCTACAGGCCCTGCCTTTGTCAGCAGGGCTCGAGCAGGATGGGCAGGGAGCAGCTCACACATCACTGGGACCTTGCACTGACAGCACAGGCTGCCTGCTCCTCACCCTGAGGACACACACTGAGGTCAGATGGTGCCTCAAAGTGACAGTGACCAATTCCAGCAACGCCACACAGCTGGGGCCACCACAGCCTGCAGCTCATCCAGCAGCTCCAAGGGAAAGCAAACCCCTGCCTGAGGTGGAGCACAAACCACACCCCGCCAAATTCTGGGGGACAAAGAGCCCAGTTCTCCCTGGGGGAATCAAGAGGGGCTCCAGGCAACGCTGCTGGGCCAGAGCAGGGTGTTGGGGGGTCAGAGAACCCACCATGGAGTCCTGCAGCAGGTCCTCCAGCCGTGTCAGGCTCGTGTTGTGGTCACAGGAATATTTCCTTTTGATGGAGTCCTGCAGGTTCCGCAGGTACGACTCCAACTCCCGGGCATCACTGAAGAACTGTGGAGGCAAAAAGGGTCACAGGAAGCTGGACAGGGCCCCTGAGCACCCCAAAGGCTCAGCCAGCAGCTCCTGAAGCTGTTCTGGCTTTAGGGCTGCAAGGGCAGGATCATCCCACGTGGATGACCAAAACTACAGGGAAGTTGATTCCTTTTATCCTCCAGCAATGCCCAGGGTGCAGCTAACAAATATCCAAGGAAATCCCAAATCCTTCCTTCCCTCTCCCCCAAGGAGAACAGCAGTGTGAGGAGCCCAGGGGATGGAACAGAGGGAATTTGGTCCCAAATACCTGGAAATAGGCAGCGTTCTCCTTCACGTGCTGCTCCACACACAGGCAGAGCTGTTTGATCCACTGCCACTGGGTGTGCACAGCAGCACTGTAGGCCTGTGGAAAACATGGAAAAGGGCACTGGAAATGGGGCATTCACAGCCAGGAGGGGACAGGAAGGACACAGGAGGTGGAGGGAGGGACAGAAATGACCAAAATCTGGCTGCAGCCAGGAGGGTTTGGACACAGGAGATGGCAGATCCTGTCCCAGTGTCCCCATGTCACCCACGGTGCCAGAGGCAGGGACAGGTTTGCTTTTACCACATGGAGAAGGTCCCCACAGCCCTTTCCTTCACCACCACAGCATCCCTGGAAGCCTGGATGGCTCCAAGGCCATTCCCTGCATCACCTCACAGTGGGAAAGGCTCATACTCTGTGTCTAAAGTTGAGATGGGGATCATTTGGGAACTGCCACCTCCCAAAATTTAAAAGCTCTACGGCTGCACTGATGTCCTGCCACCACAAAACACTTAAATCAGGCACTGAGGGGTGAGGTGATTTGATTTTTGGGAGCCCCACAGCTCCCCCAGGTTCCTGCTCACCTCCACGGTTTGCTTGGCTGGGTGGTTCTCCAGGGAGAGCAGCTCAGCTGTGTCCTGGAGGGAACGGAAGATGTCCTGCTTCTCTTCCAGCTCTGCTGTCAGCTCCTGCAGGAGGGACACAGGAAAAGTCCAAATCCCAGCTCTGGGACCTCGCTCAGACCATGTGTCCAACTAACACAGTGTGGAAGTTCTGAGGGAGGTGCCAGGATCCCAGGGAATCCAGCATGGCACCACAGCCCCATTCCCAAGGGGAATCTGCCTCCTGTGCACTGGAAACCTGCCCAGG
>VZTB01000652.1:110181-120630 GCA_013397245.1 Thryothorus ludovicianus
AGGCTGCCTGCTCCTCACCCTGAGGACACACACTGAGGTCAGATGGTGCCTCAAAGTGACAGTGACCAATTCCAGCAACGCCACACAGCTGGGGCCACCACAGCTCATGCAGCAGCTCCAAGGGAAAGCAAACCCCTGCCTGAGGAGGAGCACAAACCACACCCCGCCAAATTCTGGGGGACAAAGAGCCCAGTTCTCCCTGGGGGAAGCAAGAGGGGCTCCAGCCAACGCTGCTGGGCCAGAGCAGGGTGTTGGGGGGTCAGAGAACCCACCATGGAGTCCTGCAGCAGGTCCTCCAGCCGTGTCAGGCTCGTGTTGTGGTCACAGGAATATTTCCTTTTGATGGAGTCCTGCAGGTTCCGCAGGTACGACTCCGACTCCCGGGCATCACTGAAGAACTGCAGAGGCAAAAAGGGTCACAGGAAGCTGGACAGGGCCCCTGAGCACCCCAAAGGCTCAGCCAGCAGCTCCTGAAGCTGTTCTGGCTTTAGGGCTGCAAGGGCAGGATCATCCCATGTGGATGACCAAAACCACAGGGAGGTTGATTCCTTTTATCCCCCAGCAATGCCCAGGGAGAAGCTAACAAAAATCCCAGGGAAATCTCAAATCCTTCCTTCCCTCTCCCCCAAGGAGAACAGCAGTGTGAGGAGCTCAGGGGATGGAACAGAGGGAATTTGGTCCCAAATACCTGGAAATAGGCAGCGTTCTCCTTCACGTGCTGCTCCACACACAGGCAGAGCTGTTTGATCCACTGCCACTGGGTGTGCACAGCAGCACTGTAGGCCTGTGGAAAACATGGAAAAGGGCACTGGAAATGGGGCATTCACAGCCAGGAGGGGACAGGAAGGACACAGGAGGTGGAGGGAGGGATAGAAATGACCAAAATCTGGCTGCAGCCAGGAGGGTTTGGACACAGGAGATGGCAGATCCTGTCCCAGTGTCCCCATGTCACCCACGGTGCCAGAGGCAGGGACAGGTTTGCTTTTACCACATGGAGAAGGTCCCCACAGCCCTTTCCTTCACCACCACAGCATCCCTGGAAGCCTGGATGGCTCCAAGGCCATTCCCTGCATCACCTCACAGTGGGAAAGGCTCATACTCTGTGTCTAAATTTGAGATGGGGATCATTTGGGAACTGCCACCTCCCAAAATTTAAAAGCTCTACGGCTGCACTGATGTCCTGCCACCACAAAACACTTAAATCAGGCACTGAGGGGTGAGGTGATTTGATTTTTGGGAGCCCCACAGCTCCCCCAGGTTCCTGCTCACCTCCACGGTTTGCTTGGCTGGGTGGTTCTCCAGGGAGAGCAGCTCAGCTGTGTCCTGGAGGGAACGGAAGATGTCCTGCTTCTCTTCCAGCTCTGCTGTCAGCTCCTGCAGGAGGGACACAGGAAAAGTCCAAATCCCAGCTCTGGGACCTCGCTCAGACCATGTGTCCAACTAACACAGTGTGGAAGTTCTGAGGGAGGTGCCAGGATCCCAGGGAATCCAGCACGGCACCACAGCCCCATTCCCAAGGGGAATCTGCCTCCTGTGCACTGGAAACCTGCCCAGGGACCTCTGAAGCTCCACACAGTGTGATTGTGGAAAGATGGGAACTTGTTTACACTGCTTTGAAGAGGAATCAATTTTCCTCTCTGGCTCAGACTTACCCCCCTCACCCCCTCTGTTCAAGACGCCTTGAGCTCCAAAACAATGCTAAAAAATCCATCTTTTGATGCCTTTTTGATTGCAATTCAATTGAACACACATTTTCATTTCACTTTCAGCTCTGGGGAGAGCTTCCATCAGCTCTGCCCAGGAGCAACAAGCTGAGTGAGCTGGGAGGGAGCATCCAGCCTCAGGAATTTGGGAGCTGAGGGCCCCAGAGCAGATCAAAAAGCAGCACCTGTCCTCCCAGCACTCACCGAGAAGTAATTCTTCTTGGCTGCAATGTTGGGGTTGTTGTCACTCCAGTCATAGGCCAGCTCCTCCTCCTCCTTCTCATTCAGCCAGATCAGCTCAGCAGTGGCCCGGGACACAAATCCATGCAAGCTCTGCAGGTGCCTCAGCCTGAAGCTCGAGGTTTCCTGCACACAAAGAATTATTTGTTATCCCTCTCTCTGCTCTGCAGCCGATGGGTTTTCCCCCCTCTGGCCACCCTTGGAGCAGGAATGGGCCCCAGGCTCCCTGGGCAGTGCTGGGGGCTCACTCACCAGCAGTTTGCAGTACTGAGTCTCCAGCTTGCCCAGAGTCTCCGTGTAGCTGGCGCGGAAATTCGGAGACATTTTACCCTGAAGGATGAGAAATGCTCCTGTTACCCATCACAGGACAGCATCACCCAGAAGCCCAGCCCCAAATCTTTCTCCACAGCTCTGTGTGAGGAAGGGGAGGTGGAGGGGATGGCTCAGGGGCAGCACTGCATCAACTGGGAAGCTCCATCCTTAAAAATCTCCTCAGTCCCAGGAATGTGACCCACAAGAGCTGATCCCAAATGCCCCCAGCCCCCATGCAGGGCCATGCCCTGTGTCCCCCACCATACCTCGTACATCCTGGCCTCCTTCACACTGGAGCCCAGGTCCTCCACGCTGGCATGGATTTGCCTCTGGGTCTCCAGCTGGGATTCCACACTTGGCAGGTCAGTGCCCCACTCTGCCCTCTCCAGTCTCATCTGAAACGCAGAGGCTCAGGTCAGCACGGCTCATTCTGCTCTCAAAGGGACACCAAGAATCCTCCCAGAGGGAACAAACACCTCCCAGTCCTGGTAGGTGATCCAGTGCTCCAACACTGAGTATTTCTGGGACAACCTACACGAGCTTCCCACCCACGTTAAGACCAAGTGGCTGCATCAGCACAGATCTGCTCCAGCTTTGAAAGGCTCCTCTGATCCCCAGTGGCCAGCAGGACCACAAGACAGAAAACTCAGCTCCAGACAGAAAACCTCAGATCTCCAAAAACTACAAACCCTTCAAAGCACAGATAAAAGCAGGAAAAAGCCCGGGGCAGCTTCCCACATCAGTGTGAGCACAAGGCAGGAGGTTTGGCCCAGCACTCGCCTGCATCTCCTCCACCCAGGCCAGCAGCTCGTAGACGAAGCGGAGGCTGCCCTCATCCTCGGAGGAGGAGATGGCCACCAGCTCCGTCCTGGTCATGGGCTTCCGGAACCAGGAGGCCGAGGAGGTGTGGAGCCCCTTGGTCAGGGACTCGCCCTTGAGGTGCGTGGTGCTCAGCGTGGACGTGGGCACCAGCTCCAGGGTGGAGAAATGACCTTTCCTGTACAGGTTGGTGCACTCCAACCTCAGCGTCACCAGCTCATCCTGCAGCCTCATGATCCTGGGGGAAGCGAGTGGGGAGTAAGGATGTGCTCCTTGCCCCGCACGCAGAGGGGATGTGCAGCCCCTGAGGAAGCTGCTCCGTGGTCACCTGAACACCAGCTCCTCCAGCTGGTAGTAGTTCTCATCCCGGAGGATCTGCACGTCCACCTGGAGCTGGCGGAGGAGCCCCTCGCACTCCTGCAGGTACACGACCACGTCGGACTCGTACTGCACCGGCTGGCCTGACTCCAGGTGAGCAGCATCCTGAGGGAAGGGACGTGGGACACTCAGGGAAGGGTCACCTCAGCCCAGGAGGGGCAGGAAAAACACCACAGCAACCCCAGAGCGTGGAGACTGGAAACACCTCTGGATCCGCCAGCTTAGCTGGGGCAGAATGTGAATCCATCCCTCCGCGCCACAACCCCTTCAGAAAAACTTCTGGGGATGAACTGAAAGCTTCCAGGAATAGATGGGATCACCATTTTTAGCTCTCAGCCCTTTCAACTAACATTTCTTTCTCCCAGAATAAAGAAAACCTCTTCAGAAACCTGCTCCCTACCCGGGGTCTGCCACTGAGTCCTTTCCACCAGGCAAATAAAACAGATTTTGGGGGGTTTTTAGCCTCATTATACAACAAAAAACACTCAACAAATTTCCCCAGAAGTGTTGCTCTCCTCCACATCAGCACCTCTGCAGATGTCCAGCCTCACTTGCTGTATTCCCAGAGGACAAGGACATTCCCCATCCCCCTGTCCCCAAGGTGATCTGTGGATCACCAAATATCCCCCAGCTCCCCTACAGCACCCCTGGGACAGGCTCAAGGGCAGAAGAGAAATCAAAACTGTCCAGGGGAATCCATCACCCCAGGCAAAAGAGAGGGGAGGAGATGGGTACAAAACAGGAGCAGAGAAACAAATAAATCAATAAAATCAGGAGGGGGAAACCCCACCCCTCACTCACAGCCTGCAGCGTGTTCTTCGCCAGGGTGAGCTTTTCTTCACAGCTCAGAGCACCATTCTGGATTTTGTTAGCGATTTGTAGCAGCAATTCCAGCCTGCAATGACAGAGGGAAGATGAGAGAGGGGGTCTGGATGTCACTCTGGCCAGGGGAAGGACAGGGGATGTCCCTGCCATGGGCACAGCACTGACCTCTCCACGGCCGGCCGCAGGAGCTTCTCGCGCTCCAGCATCTCGATGATGAGCTTGCCCCACTCCTCCTCCACATCGTTGGGGTGGTAGCCCTGGGGCAACTTGATTCGTCCAAATTCAATCCAAACCTGGGGGAAACATCAGCAGAATGGCATTTCCCAGCTCTCCCTTGAAGCTGGCTGGGGATTACAGCGAGGGAAGAGGGGCTCTGAATAATCCTGAGGGTTATTCCCACTCCTCCATTCCAAAATAAACCTGAACCGAGCACGGTTTAGTCTTGGTAAAAAAGCACAACATTCCCACCTAGCAGCCTCTGGGCAGCCACGATGATCCTTACCTCTAGCAGTTTGTAGAGCTCTTCTATCTGTCCTTTTTCCTGCTCCTTTGCTGGGATTTCAGTTTCTTTGAAGTGTATGTACTGGTTATAAAGTGCCTGGGGATGAGAAAGGCTCATCAGGAACCACCCTGGGGAATTCCAACCCCCATCCCTCAGCGCTGGGCACAGGACACACTGAGCAGGGACCTTGTCCAGGACCTACCTTTAGCTCTACAGGGTTCTGGGGGAAGGATTTGTCTGACATGAGTATCGTGTGCTGCTTGATCCACGAGATGAGGGACTCCACACGGGTCTGGTACTCCAGCCACCTCGAATCCACCTCCTGTGGGGTGAGAGGGTCTTTGCAAGCACTGCTGGTGGGAAAATCTCCTTGGGGACAGGGGAGAGCCCAGAGCACAGAGGGAAGATGAGCTCCAGGCTGGATCATGAGCCAGGGCCATCCCAGGTACAGGGAGAAGGAGGAATCTCAGCTTTTTTCCTGCAGAGCCTGGGCAGCGCTGTGGCCTTACAGACACCCCAGCAGGTCACAGGGCAGACACCACAACGGGGTCTTCCTCCCTCTGAGCCTCTTCCCTCTCCTCAGCCCTCTTCCACAGGGAACAGACCCTCTCCCAAACCCTTCCCAGCCCACAGCAGTGCTTACGATGGCGCTGATCCCTTCTCCTCCCTCGGGGACTTTGGGAAAGGCATCGTAGATTGAAGACACGTAAGTTATCACGGATTTCTCATCCGGAGAGGGCACGTCCACGTCTGGCAAGAGGGAAGCAGAAAGGCAGTGAGGAAAGGGAGTGGGAAATGGAGGCTGGCATCTCCCTGCACTGGTCACAAGCCCTGGCCACCCACCTTCTGCATCCAGCAGCCGAGTGACCCCCAGGCGCTCGGCGATCTCAAACGCCTGCTCCAGGTTCTCCCGGTTGCTCTGGATCTGCACCCTCTCCATGTCCACCAGATCTGGCCTGCAAGACACGCCCCAGAGTCACAACCAGCACCAGGTGGCCAGGGCAGGGCAACCTGGATGGGCTCCGAGGGTTGGTCTGAGCCCCTGTCCCAGGGTGGTGGCTCTCCAAGGGGATGCAGGATTTCCCTGTCTCATCCCCTTTGGGAAGGGGGTTCAGGCTGCAAAGAAAAACCTCTTGGTCCCAGAAACCTAGAGAGGTTTAACTGCTGCTCAGGAGACCTCTGAGATCCTTGGATAAAAGCATGGATGGAAGTGCTGCTGTTCATGGAGAGTGAAAGGGCAGCACTGGCATGTAACCACTGCAGCACTCAAGAGTTTAAAAGCTTTTTTTTTCTGCCTCTCTATCCAACTCCATTAAGATATTTTTTTTTTCCTGTAACCTGATGTATTTTTGGCTCACTCCAAGCATCCCCCCCCTCCACAGACACCTGGCAGAAGAGATAATTCCAGGTAAAAAAAGGCATTGCTCCTTGCCACATCTCCAAGCACTCCAGCCCATCACGGACCACAGGGGTGGGCAGGGACCCCTGGGAGATCCTCACCCCTCATAACACCCCCCATTGCTTCTTCCTGCCTACCTGTATCTGTGGATGAGGGCGTTGAACATCTTGCCATCGCTCCAGCAGGAGGAGAAGTTGGTGCACTTGAGCCCGATGTAACCTGCTGTCACCTTCTGTGTCCACAGCAGGAGCTTCTCCTTGGCTGACATATCCCCCAGCTCCCCACTGATGTAGATGTCGGAGATCTGCAAGGAAGCAGCACAGCCATGGGAGGATGCAGGAGCAGGGAAAGCTCCACCAGGCACATCCAGTTTCTGTGAGCTCGCCCCAGACTTGGCTACCAGAAAGGGCAGCAGGAATCTCGTGGTCACCGTGGGGGACAGGAACCTCGTGGTCACCATGGGGGACAGAGGATCCTGCGGCCGAGGAAATTGGGAAGGGGTCACCAGACCTGCAGGGGGGAGATCCAAGCAGGCAGAGCCAGACATTCCCAAACCTCATCTCACAGGGGCACCAGGTGCTGCTTGGCCACACAGCCCAGCCCAGCCGGGCCAGGAGCTGACCACACCAAATTCACACCAAACCCCAGCTTCCAAAAACCACCGGAGCCGCTCCCTCTGCACCATCCCTTCCCCACCAGGCAGGGACACACCTCACTGGGAACACAATGTCCTGGAGAGAGGAGGCTCCAGGCAGGTCTCTTCCTGCCTCTTCCTGCTCCAAACATGCTGTGCACCCTCCTGTACCCTCACTCCCCCTGCTCAGCACCCACCACGAGGAGCCCCAGCACCCTCGGACACCCGGGGCTCCCACTCCCACCCAGCAGCACCCAGGGTGGGCAATGATTAGGGACCACCACCAATATCTCTTGTTGGGGCTGCAGGTGTGGCAGAGGAGCTCCACCCGGAGCACCCTGTTGTCAAAAATACCAACTTAAGAAGCAGGAAAACACTTGGAGAGGAGGTCTGTCCCTGCCTTCCAGCCATGGAGCAGCTCCACGCTGGGGGAAAAAGGGAAGGATGAGGAGAAGGATGTGACATTCCCCTTCTGCCTCGGTGGTGCCAGGGGGTGCTGGTGCCAGGGGGTGCTGTGACCCAATTCCCAACAAAAGCCAGCGCCAGTCACGGACCCCTCAGACAGGACTGGCTGCGAATCCCAGACTGGCACGTGACAGCACGCACGTGTCCCCACATGCCAGCATATTCCTGATTGGCACGGCTTCCTCCTCACCCTCCCCTCTCCAGCTCCCCAGTTAGTACAATTACCTCCCCTTAATTAAGGCGAGGACAAAGGGGAGGATGGGAGCCGCTCGGATTTTTCCAGGGTGCCCGTGGAAAGGCAGCACAGGCTCCTCGGGGGGAAGGTGTGCCAGGACCCAACCCCTACCCACCACCCCAAAAACACCCAGCTGCTTTATCCCTCCCCAAAACACACCCAGCTGGGTGCTGGCAGTGCTCAGGTCTGTCAGATATCCCTGTGCAGGCGGGAGACAGGGACCTGCGGGATTATCCCTCTCTCCCGCCGGCCCGGCGGGGCGGATGCCGCCGGTGTAATTGGTATGCTGCAGCTCACCTCCCTCTCCAGCCCGATACGCTCATCACACATAAAACTGCTCTTTGTCAGCTGCTGCCACACTGCCGGAGCTGCCTTTAACCCCTGCAGCCCCGGGGGCTGCCTTTCCCCAGGGATGCCGGGAGCAGACTCCAGGAGGGAGAGCTGGGATGGGTGGGAGGATGTGGCAGGTGAGCAGCAAAATGCAGGATGGGACCCTCCAAGCCTGCAGGGAGCAGGAGAGGACCCACAAACCTCCCTCTGCTCAGCAGTCCTTTATTAGTTACCTGATGGCTCTTAATTAAGAGCAGAATGGACCCTTCTGTGAACCCACCTGGGCTCTCCAGCAGTGCTGCCCATTCAGGAGCACCTCACAGCACCCAGCTCTGATAAATCCTTTATTTTTAATCCCTGACACAGCACTGGGGTTCTCCGACCACTGGGCCTCTCCCCTGAGAGCATCCTTGAAGGAAACTCTCCTAGAGATGTGCTTATGGAGGTGCAGGGTGTGGCACCAGCTCCACCCTCCTTTCTTCACATGTCTGTGACAGGACAAAGATTTAGGGAGGCACCAGCAAAAGAAGAGAGTGGAAACTCGCAGGACTTGGGGCCAAATCCTTCCAGCATCGGCTCCATGCATCAAGCAACTGGTGGCAGGATGCTGAAGGCCACATGGTGGCTGTGACACTGGTCCCAACCTGGCAAAGGTTATCAGGGCCACAGCCCCTCGAACCACACCCTTGTCCTGGGGCATTCACAGCTTGACCAGACCCAAGGGCACCTCTGCCCACGCTGTCACCCCCAAAAGGGTGACCACCAAACAGCAACGGGCTCCAAAACACAGCATCACCCCCTCCTGTTCCTCCTGGAGACCCCTCAGAGCAGGAGAGCCCCCACGTCTCCGTGCTCATCCTGCTGCCATTCATCCTGCACGGGCAGCAGGAAGGGGACACCCCAAACTCACACCCGAGCCAGCAGCCCTGAGGGCACTGGTGACAGCAGCCACCAGCTGCACCCACTGGATCCAGGGACTGTCACTCGAACCTGCCTGTGCCAGGGGACAAGACAGGTCAGTCCCCAAGGGATACTTTCCCAGTGGAGAGGCTGGAGGGGAAAAGACTTCAGGAGCTTTCTGCCCCAGCGTCCTGCCACCATCAGGGAGAGGTTGCCCCTCGCCGAAATGACCGTGCCCAGGAGCCCCCAGGATCTGGGCTCCAGGTCCCCCCACCCCGCTGCGGAAAGGGGGCGAGGGCACACGCACACACTGACCATTGCTCCGGCTGTCCCCGAGCTCCCCCTGCAAGCCCGGCCCTCCACAGCGAGCCTGAGGCCACCATCAGAGGGTGACACCGCGGTCCCACCGGCTCCTGTGCCCTTGGCCGGCCGGTCGCTGCCGTACCCCGAGGAGCTCCGGGCAGCGCTGAAGGAGGACGGGCTGCGGGAGGCTGCCAGTCCGTGACCGTCTCCCTCCCCGGCCCGAGACGACCCTGAGCTTCTCCCCACGCCGGCGTTTTCCTGCTGATCCACCATGGGGGACGGCGTAGACAGCTCGGACACGGTGCCCGGCTCCGCCGCGGAGGAGCACGTCCATGCGGCGCTGGAGCTGGGATCGTCGCTGCCTCCTTGCCCCCAGGCATCCTCCGGCTCCCGGCCGGACACGGACACGGCGCTGGCCGGGGACAGGAGTCCCCCCGCTCGGCCATCGGTCCCTGCGCGCAGGGGCAGCAGCACGGCCCGGCAGCTGCCGCTCCTCTGCAGCTCGACCAGGCGGCTCACCGCCTTCTCGCAGTCCTTCTCGGCCGGGTTCTCCAGCAGGCGGGCGATGACGGTGGTGCCTTCCTCCCGGGGAGCTCCCGCCACACCCGGCCGCTGCGGCTCCAGCACCAGGCGCGCTTTCTGCAGCTCGCCCTGGAAGCGCTCCTTCACCTGCACGATGATCCCGGGGTGCAGCGCCGCCGGATCGGGGTCCCCTCGGCTGCCGGAGGGCTCCTCTCCTCCCTCCTGCCGGGGGGCTGCCTTCGACTTGGGCGCCTCCTCATCCTCGGCCACCTCCAGCGCCGGGGGCTCCTCCTGCGGGGCTGCCTCCGGCATCGCTCTCCGCTTCCCTCTCCGCCTCCTTTTGAAGCGCACCCTTTTTTTGGGAGACAGCGGTGCCTTCCCCGCAGCTTTTTCCTTCTGCTCTTTAACGCAGCCCAGCGAATTCCCCATCTCCTCCCGCTCGGTGCCGGCAGGAACGCGGCTGAGCGAGTGGCCGGCTCCCGAATGAATCCCAGCCCGGGCTTCATCGGCTCGAACGCCCGGCGACCAAGGGGACTGCCCCTTGTCGCCGTCCCCTCCCGCCAGCCCTGCCGCCACCGCCGCCGCTCCAGACAGCCATCTTACAGCCTGGGCGCTGCGAGAAGACAAATTCAAAGCATCTCACTGCAGTTCAGAAATCACTTGACCTAAAAGCAGAGGGAGCGGGGATTGGCTGCGGCGTCCTTCTCTCCAAATATGAGGTAATTGGAGCACGGCCCTTGCCAACACAAACAGGGAGCAGGAATCAGGCAGCGGAGCGAGGAGGGGAGTGGGAGAGGGTGGGGAAGACGGGGATAAAACACAAAACCTAAGGAAGGTTGGCAAAGGTAGAATAAAGGAAGGGGTGGGAGAGAAATGGGGAAA
>VZTB01000652.1:126895-144205 GCA_013397245.1 Thryothorus ludovicianus
AAATGGAGAATTAATTAAAACCCACCCAGCATTAAGCAAGAAAGCAGGAGGCACCTCGTGGTGCCGTGTTAATCCTGCTTAACAAACTTTGGGTCTTGTCTCCATCCTGGAGCATCCTTCAAAGGACAAAAATGCCCCTTTTTCCTGGCAAAGGGGGAGTCAGGATCCCCTCCTTTCCCCCAGGCTCGTGTTAAGCAAGGATCAGGTGCCCAGAAGGGAAAGGTAATAAAAGGGCTGTGTGGTGATGCTACAGTGCCCTCCAAAGGCTCCAGCACATTTCCAGCACATCCTGCTCTGCTCTGACTCATATGAATGCTCAAAACAAACAGTCCTAGCATTTAAAAATTGTAAAAAGCCCTTAAAAAGGCATTTATCTGCCAGTCCTGAGCTGCAACAGACCGAGGGACAAGGGACGGTCATTTCAGTGTCTTTATAACAAAATCCGTGACTCTTACCTTCATCAAGTGTTTATTGACCCATTTAGTGAAGGTTTTCTTTTGGACTCTGTCCCGTTCATCTGTCAAAAGGAGACAAAAGCAGCTCTTGGTCAGTGGTTCTCATGCAGAAACTCAAACGACTTTGAAATGACGGGAAGAGACAGAGGGATCGCCGGCGGTGCCAGCACGGATCCCGGGCTGGGAACAGAGGCAGCTTATTCAGGGGAATGGAGCAGGGAATGGGGCCCTTCACGCTGCCCCAGAGTGCCCCCCCGGGGCAGGGAAATGTGACTCAGAACAAAACACATCTTTTTTTTTTGATGAAAATAACGATATTTGACAAAAGCAGCGTGGATGACTTTGATAGGTACAACTGCGCCCCTGGAATTCATCCCCTCTGTGCCTCCCCACCTCCCCCCGAGGCAGCACAGGGAGGGAAAAGGGGGTTTTGCCCAATTTTAGGAGGGTGTCCCCCTCCCCTGCCCTCTCCCGGAAGGATTTAGGGTGTTACATAAACCCCCAGATGTCCCGTAACACGTCGTGGCCGGGCACTGCCGGAGCGTGCAATTAGCAGCTTATTCTGTCACTGTATTTTTGGTTCATTGGATTGCCAGGATTTAATGTTTATTTCTGTCCCACAGCTCAGTTCTGGCCGGACACTGGGAGCTCTGAGTGCTGCCAGGACAGGGTGACAACGTGGGTGCCATCCCCAGGGGGTTCCAGTTCCCAGGGGTGGCAGGGGGACAGGATGGGACAGGTTGTGGTGACGCCAAGCAGAGATGGGGGAGCTCAAGCCAGGCTTTTTGCTCCATGAAAAAATAATATCAGAGGAAAAACACAAGCGAAAGGAGACGGTCCCAAAGGGAAGGGGGGGTCCCACTCAGCTCCCCAGGCAGTGAGAGGGGGCTCAGGGCAGCCAGCCTTGTGTCCAGCAGGATTTAACACCTCGGAGCACAGAGAGATCCCCAGCCCCAAGCCATGGCACACAACCCCGAGCACTGCATCTCCAGATGGACCCCATGGATAATTCAGGAAAGGATGAGTCCTGCTCAACCAAAACACATCTCTGACATCAGGGTCTACCACCTTGCTTTGGTTTTAAGTCAAAAATTGAGAAAAAGGAGAAAGCCAGCATCTCCAGGCTCCTCAGGACAGCCCCAGGACCCCCTCCTGGGATGGGAGGTCACTGAGGGTCCCTGCACAGCCCCAGAACCCTCAGGAAAACCTCCCAACGTCTCCATCCACACAGATTGGAAAGCACCACCCAACACTCTTCCTCTTCCTCTTCCTCACCCACCACAGCCCAACACGTGGCACAGGGTGGCACAAGCGTCACCTCCCCGTGTCCCACTCCATCCCCAGCCCACGGCACGGAACCAGGTGCCAAAAACTACCCTCAGGCTGAGCCACGTTCCCCCCTCACCTCCCCATCCCACCAGGCTCCAGCCTTGGCACGGCTTCCCGGGAGCCCCGGAGCCGCCGCCTGGCACCGCCGGCCATCGGAAGCTGTGTCACTCCCACGTGCTTTTCGGGATTTTCCTTCGCCAGAACCCCTCCAGAGCCGCAGTGCCGGGTCCCTTCCCAGCTCTGGGGATGGATAAAGCCCGTGTCCCCCGTGTCCCCGGTACTAACCGATGCAGCACATCCGGCACACCAGGCAGGCGCTGAGCCGCCGCTTCTCCCCGGAGAGCAGCCGCCTCTCCATCGCCCCAGCCCGCGGGTGCCGAGCGCGGGGTCCCGGCAGCACCTGGGGAAGGGGCTCCTGGAGGCACCTCCCGCTCGCTGACCTCGACCTCGACCCCGGGCGCTGCCGGACGGATGAGTTCTGGACCACAGCTCCTCCCACTGAGCCACTTCCTACCCCCGGTGCCCCCGGCCGTTCCTCCTCCGCCGCATCGCCGCCAGCCTCGCACCGTGCCCGGCTCTGCGAAATCCTCACCAGCCCGGCAGAGCAGCTCGGAACACTCCCAGCAGCCAAGGGCAGAGCCGCTGCTCCCTCCGGCACGTGGGGAAGAAGCGACGCCGAGCGCGGTGAGGCTCCCGCAGCCCCCCCAAAAAAAGCCCGGCGGGATCGGGATGCGGGCACGGGCTCGTCCCGCAGAGCCGGGCACTGCCCGCTCCGGCTCTTGGCTTGTTGTTCCTCGTCTTGTTTTCCAGTTAATTGCACCAGGGACAGGAGGGACAATGCCGGGCTGTTCTCCGCGCTGCCTCCCGCCCGCGGCTTCTGCCCAAATCTTGTCCCGGGTCGGGAGCGCTGGAGCCGGGCCGCGGCCCCGCTTGGCACGCGGGGAGATAACGGGGGCCGCGTTATCACCGCCTCTCTTCCTCTTCTTCTAAATATAATCCCCCTGCAGCCCTCCTGCCGGCTGCTGGCCCGGCCTGGAGGGCCAGAGGAGCCGGGCTGCTGCCTCGGGAAGGTGGGAGCGCGTCCCCGAGCATCGCACAGGTGACAGGGATGTCACCGCGTCCCACACGGACAGCCGGCAGCCAGCCACCTCCAGCGCTGCATGCCAGGGGTGCCCACAGCCCTGAGGCTCCTCCACGAGATCCCTCTTCCCATGTCCCGCAGAAATGGGGGGTTTTCCTTCGTTTTTGTTGGTTTTTTTTTTGCCGTGACTCACCTCCTTCGGGTGGTTCCCGGGCTCTAACCAGATTAAACCTCCCCAGCCCGGACCCGCGCTATCAGCTGTGCTAATAATAATGCTGGTTACTGCTTACTAACAATATTAAGGCATTGCAAGCTTATCTCTCTGCCCAGCTAATCTTTTCCAGAGTCACCCTGACAAATAACTTGTTGCAATCCCCCCCCCTCCCATGCTCGTCCTCTCCCTGGTCTAGTAGAGGTTTGCTGACCTCAGCCACCAAAAAACCACCCTGTCACCAGCCGGGGACAGACTGCAGAGGCACGGCAGGCAGGTAGGGCGGGTCCAGAGGGAAGATTACGGGGAAAAGGAAAGGGAAACCTGTCCAAAGCCAAGCTAGCGGCAGGAAAAGGGACTGCAGAGCATCAGTCCCTCACACACAGGGCACGGAGCTGGTGGCAGCGACACAGGGAACATCATCAGCAAAGACCAGGAGCCTCTGCAGGACCATGTGCGGTTTAATTCCCTCCCCACCTCCTCTCCCAACATTGCTCATCAGAGCTCACCCAAAACTGGGGATCCCAAAGGAACCGGGGCACTGTAGCACAAATCCACCACAGAGGCTCAAGGGGCACAAGGGGAAGGTGAGGCCTGGGGGTTTTCCTCTGCTGTTGAACTCAAAAGGAAACAAGGAAAGCCATCCTGCCCCACAGCTGCTTTTCCAGCACTCCAAAACCAAAAAAAGCTCCCACTCCCCATCCCGCTGGATCTCAGCATCCTATCATCACGGGGATGGCTCCCACAGGTGCTGGGTGCCAGAGAACCCCCAGCACCACCACACCACCCTGCACAGACAATTCCCATCTGCCTGCAGCAGCCTCTGTCCTGGCAGCCTGCCTGTCCCCAGCAGCTCCCAACACGTCCAGCCAGGAGCTGCTGCTTCCTCCCAGATCTCTCCTCCATCATCACCGGCCTTGCTCGCTGTCACACTCCATCCCCGTGTGCCTCCTCCTGTCTCAGGCTGCTGCCAGATTCCAACCCCAGCCCCAGGAACCAGCAGGATAAAAGGTGCCTGGCCAGGCATCAACCCTAATGCCAGCCCTGGCTTGGCACCCTCCATCCCACCCACATTTGGTGCTCCCTGGGATGGCCTTCTGCCATCCTTGGGAGGGAACCTGGGGGGTTTCATGTCACCCACCAGCTCCTGGAAGTTGGGAAGTGGCTCCCAAACTTTCTCCTGCTGTTAAATCCAAAGGAACACAGGAGACATCAGACAGGGAACTGCAGAGGATGATCTCGCAGAGATCTCGAGGGTATCTCCAAGCCCACGCTCAGTGTCAAAGTGGGATTAAACCAGAGCCAACCATGGGGTAAAGGAGGGGTTGGTTACTCAAAAAAAGCAAAAACTCCAAATTTTTAAGCATTGAAACCCAGTGTTTTCCTTTCAAGGCAAGCAAAGAATGAGAATGTGCAGGGGGCTTTTGGAACCTGGCACTTTTGAGAGGGGGGGATATTGCAAAAAAATCTGGCTGGCTGGGGAGCACAAGGTATTTAAAACACGCTGGCTGCCAACTTGAGAGCTGACATAATCCATCATGACAACAGAGCCAACAGGGCAGGATTTACAGAGCCTTTCACCCGGGGAGAGGAAACGGAGCCTGATTCAGCCTGGAAGAATGCACAAGAGATACCTGCGGTGGAAAAGTATCCAACACCCGAATATTTAACGAGGGAGACACCTGAGATGTGGTGATGCAAAGGAGAGCAGGGCAGATGCTCAGCAGAGCTGGGTGAGCGTCACAGAGCAAAAAAACCTGCTGCAAAATGATCCTGGGTAAAGTACTGGGCTTTTCCTGCCCTTTTCTGGGGAAAAGCAGTGAAAGAAAACAGGTTTTGAATATACTCGCTGCTTGCAACACTTACTCCAGGATTTTTTTTTCCAAAAGGGGTAGATTTGGAGGGAGAACCATCCCTCCAAAATGGGATGAAGCAGCAGGTCAGCACGGGCAAGAGATAGTCCAGTTGGGAAGCATCCAAGAGGTCCCCAAATGGAGCCAAGAACATCCCTGGCCAACACTGCCCAGGCACGGAGATTAATCCAGTGGGCAGGTCAGCAGGAGGAATTGCAGCTCGGCTGGGTTTAGTGGGTGACAGGGTGTGTTTGTGCAACTCCCTCTCACCCTCCCTCTCCCAGGAGCTCGGAGGGAGAAAGGAAGAAGTGTTATCCCAAAGCAGCATCCATGGAAAAGCCTGCGCGCGCTGCCCGGCGGTGCAGCCCCGCCCCTTTCGCTTGGAAAAAAAGGGAAAGAAAAGAGGGAATCGGTCATGGACGCGGGGAAAGGGCCCCAAGCGGAGGCGCAGGCGAGAACAAGCGCGGCTGGAAAGAAAAGAGCGAGGAATCAAAACAAACAAATCCCTCGGGGGAAGAGGTCGGGGACGGGAGAAGGAGTTACCAAGACCTCGCCTGGGGCCTGGAGCTATCCCACAGCCCTGAAACGAATCCTTGCCCTCCTCGGGCAGTCATGTGCCAGCCCTATTTTGGGAAACTGAGGCAGGGTCAGCCCCAGCTGCTCGGCCTCGGAGGAGCTCCCGGGGCTGTGTCCTGCCGGCGCTGGGGTGGGAGCGACCCAGAACCCCCAGCCACGTGTCCGTGGGATTGTGCCGGACAAAAACCAGCCTCAGCCCCAGCCAGACCCCCCCTCATAGCCCCGCACAGGCCGGGAAGGGGTGGTGAGGCCAAATTTAGGCGCTCAAACCTCTGCCTCCCCCTCCCCACATCTCAGAGCCCACCGGGGGCTCCCCATCGCCGTGTCCCCCTCCCTCCTCCCCGCAGCCACGTCTGTCCCTGTCTCTGCCGCTGCCACGGCTCCTGGGCAGGGAAAACAACCCGAGCCCGTGTCCTGCCGGCCACCTCAGCGCTCCCTGTCCCCCCCCCGAACACCCCCTACCTTCCCTGCTCCGGCTCCTCCAGTACAGGACGCCGGCGATGCCCAGGACGTGGCTCAGGACAAAGGCAGCGGGTGGCAGATAGGAGCTCTCCGACAGAGGCATCGCTTCCTATTCCCGGCCCGTTATCCCACGCCTGCCTCCGACTTTCTTTCTCCTGCCGGAGCCCGGCATCGCCGGGGGGGTGAGGGGATGGGGGCTGAGCCGCTGCCTGTAGAAACTTCCAAAACTTCCTGCCCGCGCCTTGTGCCTGCAGCTGGCCGTGTCCTGCGGCGTCCCCGGGGCTGGCAGGGCTTGGGACAGGCAGCGCCGCTGGGACTGGGAGATTTGGGAGCTCCGGGAGGGGGCGGGTAAAGGGAGAAAAGCGAGCGTCAGGCCGGCTCAAACATCTTTCCTCGGAGTTCTCGAGGCCAAACTTCGTCGTGTGTCCCCCACACCCCCCCCTCCCTTCCCCGCTTGGTGGGGAGAGACGTCATCTCCTCAATATCCATTCCCAGCCCCGCTGGAAAGGAGCTGCTGGGAAGGGGGACAGCGGCGGCGGCACTCACGGGGGGCTCGGGACAGGCACAAAACCTCAGCTCTGCCCCCCTCCAAGCCCGGTGGGTGACAGCCAGCAGCGTCCCCTGCCAGCAGACAGCCAGAGATGCCAAGCGCAGCCGGGATCCAGGGGAAGCGGCCGGGACATGGAGGCAGCACTTCCAGGGGCTCCCGGGGCACTCGGCACTGTCTGCCCGCAGGAAACTCTGCCCAGCGGGAGGGTGAAAGCGACGGCGACAAAATTTGGGCTTCTGGGAGTCGAGCACCACGAGCACAGCCCCATCACCCTCGCTGGATGCTCCGAATAATGCTAAGAGGAAACACCCCAAAGGATGCTCCGACACCGGAGGTTTGTGCACCTTCCCCACCCTTCCCGTGGCCCGCCCGCCCTCAGAATTCACGGCAGAATTCGCAGCCCAGCCGCATTTACCGACGGTTTGCCCCGGGTTGGGTTTCACTCAGAGTTTCGGGTCTGTTCGGAAGCTCTTCCGCTGCCGGCGGTACCGGGAGCGGCAAAAGGGAAACCGAGAGCAGCCGGAGCCTGCCCGGCCCCTCGCCGCTGTGACCGCAAGCAAACGGCTCGGGGAGGCTCCCACAAAGCCTGGATTGATCTCACAGCCCCTCGCCAGCTCCAGAGGGAGAAATTAGCTCTTGGATAAAAAGCTGTGCGGAATTAAAGGCTGGTTTTTCCGCCGTTCCCTTCTCCCGGGGGCTCAGACAAGAGGGGGTTGTTCTGCCGGGGCTCAGGGGAGCTCTCAGGTGAGGGTGGCACAGGGCAGACCTGCAGAGCATCAGCCTGGCTCAGGATTTACTGCTGGGAGAGCCAGTAATCCCAGCTCAGGATTTACTGCTGGGAGAGCCAGGAATCCCAGCTCAGGATTTACTGCCCAGGAGATGAGGCTCGTGTGGGGCCAGCAATGCACCAAATGCCATCCCACGACTCCTGCTCCACATTTGGGAAACTCCACGAGGTCCAGGGTTTCACCCAGGTACAAATAAAGATTTATATTATATTTACAACGCTGAGCAGCTCCCCAAAGCCAACAGCCACCAGCTAGTCAGGCACACAAAGAAAACTGTATCAAGCAAAACCAAACATTGCCTGAAACATTCCAAAACACGGAGAGAAGCTGGGGCTGCCCCTGGATCCCTGGAACTGTCCAAGGCCAGGCTGGGCAGGGCTTGGAGCAGCCTGGGATGGTGGAACGTGTCCTTGCCCATGGCAGGGGGGATGGAATGAGATGATTTTTAAGGTCTCTTCCCCCCAACCATCCCATGATCCTATGATTGCCTCATTCCCTGGGGTTCCTGCAACCCCCATATCTTTTGGTACAACGAGATGGGTGATAAAAAAAAAATAAAAATACAGAATTACCCCGGGGCTCGGCGCTGTTGCAATATATTCTCCAGAGCTCCATCCCTGCCTGGATGAAAAATATCCCTGCATAGTTTTCCTCCAAAGACGCCTGCTTTCTGTAAAAGCTGCAGCAGGAACGACCCACCACGAGGCCACCATAAATGGGCCAACCTGAGAGGGACAAAGAGCCTCCTGCAAGGCAGATGAGTGCTGGTGACGTGATGGAGCTGGGATGTGCCAGAGGAAAAGGGTCCAGGAAGCAGGAGCTGGTTTTCCCACATCCCCTCACCCCAGATTCAACCATGGGGGCTCGGCTGCTCTTGGGTTTCCCGGGTGTTTCCTGCATGGAGGGGATGAGAAAAATGCACTGAGAGCTCCTCCAGCTGCTCCAGCTGGGGAAGGCTTTGGGTGAAATAAATTCTTAAAATATATATAATCGTGTGTAAATAGATGTTTCTATTTATGTTTATACATATAAATATAATTTAATGGAATCGTAGAATGCCCTGATTTGGAAAAGACCCACAAGGATCACCAAGCCCAACTTTTGAATATATTTATATAAATGTATATTTATATAAATACATCCCTCTGCTGCACCAGGACACCCTGGGGATTCCTGTGATCCCAAATTCATCCCAGCTCAGTTTAACACCATCACCCCACTTTCCTTTCCCCACTGCAGGAAGCTGATAAGGGCAGGAAGGAGGTGGCAGATCCGGGGTGTCAGAAACCAACGTCGGGTTTTGGGGTGACTCTGCCGAGCTCTGGGGACCACCCATCCCCGGATGCAACCACCAACCCCCACACCCTCCCCCTCCCTGCCATGGAAACCACCCCAAAACACAAACAGCTCATTTTTAGTTCCTTGCAAGGCGGCTTTGCCCGGAAAGGAAAGGGGTGGGGAGAGGACGCATCTCCCGCCCGCGCAGGAATTTGGGGAGCGGAGAGGCCCTGCCCTCCCACGGGGGGGGGTCCCCACCTTGCAGGGCACACCCCTGGTTTCACAAGGTGCCCCGGGCAGCATCACCCAGAACGGTGGGACCCCAGCAGTGCCCCCTACTCAGATTTGGGGTACCCCATGGGGCAGCTGGGGGGGCGCGGATCCCGGACCCCCCTGGCTCCAGCCCGGAGCTGAGTCATGCCAAGTCCTGGGTGTCCTGGGCTGTTCCTCCCCCCTCCATGTGCCTCCCCAGTGAGTAATGCTCAGGCGACAGAGATCAGCTCCCAGCTCAGCTCCCGGCATCTCCTTATATGACCGGGGAAGCTGCCGGGCGGCCTCACACGGGAGCCGGGCACAGCCCCGTGCCCCTGGTGCCACCCAAGGCACCGAGGAACCCTGGCACCGGTGTGGGCAGAGCCACTGGGGTGCTCCTTCACCCCCGCGGGTGCTGTGGCCTCGAGGAAGGCAGCGCAAGGTCTGTGAGCTCGCGTGTGCCAGCCCGGGGAGGTGGCAGCCAGGTGGCACTGTGGAAACGCTGGAGCGGGCACGGCTGGGACACTGAGCTGGCACCGAGCCGGGGTGAGACATCGCTCCGGGGCTCTGCCTGCCCCCCCAGCCAAGCCCAGCAGAGCCCCTGCGATGCCTGCAGCAGGAAAAACTGGATGTGGGAGCAGCTGGGAGCGCCCTGGAGGGGACTCGTCTGCCCCAAAGGGTCACCAGGGTCACCCCACCCTGCCCACGGGGCACCCCAGTTCCCAGAGCAGTTAAAGGGCCTGTCCAGCAGCACTGCTGAGCACGCACAAACTCGTGACTGCAGGACAGGAGCCAGGTTTCCTGCCGTGCTTCCTCAGCAAAGCTTTTGCCCTTTTTGTTGGTTTTTTTTCCTCCTTTCTGGGAGCTTTAGGAGCAAATCTCAGTCTGTTACGGCAGCGGCTCAAAATCAACCAGGAAAGGGAGTCCAGGTTTTGGATTGGCAAATCAAAGACAGCATCACCCAGGATGGAGTGGGTCAAGGAGTCTGGGCTTCCATGGGGGGCTGGATGGGGGCACAGGGCTGGAGCAAACCCTGTTCCCAATCCTTAGCCAGGGGATGGAGCACATGCCCCACTCCGGCGCTCAGCTGAGATCATTCCTCCCTCCCACAGCATCACACCCTCCTGGCAAACCACAGCAAAGGCAGCTGCGGACAGACAGACAGACAGACAGCTCAGCGAGACACATCCCTGGCTGCCGAGCGCTCCCGCACGTGCCAGGGCACCCCAAATTCTGCCGGCAAGCACGGGCAGGGCCCCGCCGGGGTGCGGAGCCTCGCTCCACCCTGCCCGCGGCGCCAGCAGCCTTGGGAAAGGAAAGCCAGAACAAAGATGACGTTTCTTCTGATCCGAGCTATTAAAAAAAAACCAAAAAACAAGGTGGAACGAGGCAGGTCACAGCTCCCGACGCTGCCCAGCTCCCCCGGCTCCAGCTCCCCATCCCCTCCCGCCGCCCCGGCGTGTGCGGGCACAGCCGGGAGCCCTCGCCAGCCGGCTCCTGGCACAGCGGGCACATTCCCCGGCGTTCAGCATTTCCTTCTGGCTTTCATCATCCCCGAGCGGCCACATTCCTGCTGGGAGGGACACGGGGAGAAGCCCGCGGGGGTCCCGTGCCGGCCCCTGGGCATCACCGCCCAACTCCAGCGCTGCAAAAGTGGAAACTCCCAGACAGCTCTTGTGGCTCTGGAAAAATCAAGGTCCCAAACACAGGGGTTTGTGCAAAGAGGGATTTTGGCTCTAAATATCCCTCCGTTGTTCCCTATTTGCACAGGAATAGTGGGAGCTCGAGCTGGGCTTCATCCACATTAACCAGGGCAGCCCCATCCCACCCAGGGCTGGGGGGCTGCCCTGCACCAGTCCCCCCAGTTTGCACCGTGAGGGCAGCACAAATCAATATTTGCCTGCAAATCTCTCACAGAGGAGCTTCCAAAGGTCAGCAAAACGAGGGGAGAGGGAAGGGGCTGGGAGGAAACCTTGGAACATCCCCCCCAGGCACCATCAGCGATAAAATCGGAACTGAGCGAAAGGAAGCTCTGGTGATAAGAACGGAGATGTTCCCTTTTCCAGCAGACGTCTGGGCACCAAAATTAGAATAATATCTTTAAAAAAAGACAAGACTTCCCTTCCCACAGCAGGGCTGACAGTGCTGCATCGGGGGGATGTGGGAAAGCACCCTGGGACCACCTTGCTGTGGGACACGGAGGGATAAGAAGGTTCCAGGCAAGGCTGGAAGCAAACATCATTCCTGTGGCTTTCATCCTGCAAAGGAAAACAGCTGAGCTGGACGGCCACCTGCTCATGATTTAATCATTCCTCAGCAGCACCAACTCCTGCTGCCGGGCCCGAGGGCAAATCCCCCAGCACTCCAGCAGTTATGGGGTCTGTGGGAATGTGACATCCCAACGGGGGCCATCCAAAGGGACCAGCTCCAGTCCAGTCCAGTGAGATGGACAGAGCCAACAGGAGAACTCAGGGCCTTGAGAATCTCAAAAATAACTCAGGAGGAGACTGTTCCCTACACACCAGGATCAGGGAGAGGCTCCCACATCTCCTGCAGGAAGAGCAGTTGCCACTCCTGGGGCATCACCTCCCTTCCTTTTTTGGCATCCCAGATCCAGCACCTTTCCCACAGCACAGGCAGGGTGCCCATCCCTCCGTGCACCCCCAGGTGTGACCCCAGCTCCCTGTGTCCCTGACACGGATCCACGCCACGGATCCCACGAGCCACGTGCACACAGTGCCAGCCTGGACACATCTCACCCCGACTCTCTCCAACACCGCCCGGCCTTTGGAACTGTCCCTGCAGCCCGGGAGGAGCGTCACGCTGGAGGGGGGTGACCTCACCCAGCATGACAAACCTCCCTCCATCCACCCTCCCCAAGGCTGCCCGCATTCTGCTGACGCAGCAGCTCGGGAATTATTTCATCGCTTCCCTCTTCTCGGAAGCCTCCCCGTGGCTTGTCACCCCTCCGAGGACGCTGGCAGCTCCTGCTCATTGAGCGATGCCACCAAATCCGCGGGAGCGTCAGCGCGGAAAGCGCCGAACCCCGCGGGGCTGGCACGGGGTGGGTGGCACGGAGAGGGCAGAAGGGAACAGGGACAGGCACTGAGGGCACAGACAAAAGCTGCGTGAGCCATCCTTGGAAATGCTGGGTGAGAGGGAAGAGGAGAAGCCGGAGCCGCGGGTGAGGAGGATGGGGATGCGCGGGGCAAGGAGCAGAAAACACCGCGGGCTCTTCGGCAGCAGCCCTGGGCAGAGGAAGGCTTGCTCGCACACCCACGTGCAAGAGGACACACACGTCTGCACGCCTTCCCAGGGGCCTGTGCTGACACGAGAGGTGGCTTCTTTCCCAGGCCGGGGGAGGAGGAGGAAGGCGATGCCATCTCCGGGTCCCTCCCTGCCCCTCCGGCCACGGGGACAACGCCGCACACCTCCACAGAGCCGCCGTCTCCGAGGCTGGGGAAACACCCAGCGATTCCCAGCACGCCCCGGCAGCGGGGGGAGAAAGCCACGAAAAAAACAAATCACCAAAAAAAAACCCAAAAAAAACTCCCCCTACCATGAGAATTGATGGGGTAGAGGGGATGGCCACAGGAGAGTCACCCAAACCCCAAATCCTGCACCTGCCTGCGTGGGAGCCGAGCACCAGGAATGCCCTGAACGCTGGAAAAATCCCCCAAATTAATCCTGAGGCCCCCAGCCCCTCTTGGAGGAGGCAGACCCCGCTGTGGTGTGGCTGCTCGGGGTGCGGAGCTGCTCGCCAAGCCCCGGGGAGCCGGATCGGAGCCGCGGCGCCGGGATCATCCCCGATCATCAAGTCCGAGCTTTGCACTTCCCAGAGCAGCGGCTTAGGGAGCAGGGAAGGCGGAGGGATGGATGGCCGGCATCAAAACTCCTTTGCTAGCAGCTAACAAAAGAGCCGGTGTCTCCGAAGAGAGGCTCGTTATTCCAACGCCAACCAGAGGCTGCTTGGCAGCGGGGGAAACAGGGAAATGTTGGGTTAGTGGGAACTGGCATTGCTTTGTTTGGGGGCTGCTGTGTTTGCACAGGCCCCCACACAATGGGGGTGTTGGGGTCAGGGCTGGGCTGTCCCCTGGGTACGGCCACCAGCTCTGGTGGCCTCGTCCTGCTGCCCATAAATAAAACACAAATAACAGCCCACGGTGCTGTTAGGAAGTTGTGGGTTCCCCCTTTTTTTCTGCCTTCAGCTCCCCAGGTGTGCCCCAAAAAAGCAGCTCAGGGGCTCCCCAGCCTCGCCACGCTGCGAACACGAGGACAGCAGTGGCAGAGCTGGAGATGTGCAAAGCCTCCTCTGAGAAATGGAGGTCAAAGAGAAGGAAGCAGCCGATTCCCTCCTCTTCCCCTTGCAGATGGAGGGCAGGCAGCAACCTTGAGCCCTGATCTCATTAGATGTCCCAAACTAAGCAGTGTGAAACCTGATTAGCGGCGGGCGGGAGGCGGGCGAAGGAGCGGCGGCTCGTCCTGCCAGCCAGCCCCGGCACCCTGCCTCTGCAGAGGGGGGGTCTGAGAAGCAGGGCACCCACAGCTGCCTCCCCACAGCACCCAGGACTTGGTCCGGGTCCTTCCGAGCTCGGTCACACCCCCAGGTCACGGCCATGCTGTGCCCTGAAGTGATGCTTCATCCCAGCTGCTCCCGCCAGCTCCCGGCCAGTTGGCCTTGGCGTGCAGCAGCACAGAGAAATGTAGGATTAAAATAAAGGGGGAGGCAGGAGCCCAAAACCTCTGTTCCCTAGAGACCTGCTCTCCTGCAGAGAAACTTAATCCCTGTTAAAAAGCAAATGAAATAATCCAGTTGCTAACACCGCTCTGGCCGCTCCGTTCAAGCCCCAGATCCGCCAGACCCCTCCAGCCTGGCCCAAGCCCAGCAGGTTCCCTCAGCAGGGCTGAGCCATGAGCCGGACTTCTCTGGGGCTAAAACCATCCCTGGCACCACAAAGCTGTGCTGGGAAAGCTGTAAATCAACAGAGATCCTCAGTTGAGACACAGCCTGTGAGCGTCCCTGCCTGGCGGGGCTGCCCAGGGGACACCTCACTGGAAAAGTGTCCCTCACCCTTTCCCAGGAGACACCAGCCCCATCCTCCTCACACACAGGGACACAGAGCTGGCAGAGCCACGTGCTGGAACTCGCCAGGGCCTCCACCCAGGGCAGCCAGGGAAGATGTTGGCCCTGGAATCTCTTATCACACCCGGCCACCTTGGGCGGCCCCGTCTGCTCCGCGGGGACGCCGCCGCAGGATGGGACGAAAGCAAACAGTGACAAGGGGACAAGCTGTGGCACCACTGTGGCACACAGCAGGGCAGGATGCTGCTCCCATGCCACACATCCCTCAGGCAGCAGAGCCAAACACCCAAATCCCTCCTTTTGAACAGCAGAACCTCGGCGGAGCCGCGGAATTCCTCACTGCGGGCACGTGCGCCATGGCGAGGTGACAGGAACAAGCACGGACCCAGTCCTGAAAAATCTGAGCCCGGTTCCCCTGGGGAAAGCAGTGGCAGCTCCAAGGTCAGATGGAGCCAGATTAGCTGGCAATGCACGGACAGGGCCGAGGAGATGCCTGGTTTGAGCCGGCTACCAAGTAAACAACAGGACTCGTCAAGAAAGCGAAACCAGCCGGCCTCGTGCGTGCTGGTAAAATTAACCCAGCAATAAATTTGTAATCTAATGGGTTTCTTCAGCCCAGCCCAAAGGATCTGGTCATCTCGGGGCCGTGACCGACGCTGCCCCGGGAAACTCAAGATGGAAACTGTGTGGAAAGTCCGGGTGACCCCACACCCCCCGGGGCAGGGTCCCTCCTGGAGCAGCATCCTTTGTCCCCGGCATGGAGACAGGGATCTGGCAGGGCCCCCCAGCCCCATCCCAGCTGGGCGGGCTGGGGGCACTGGGATGCTCTCCAAGCCCCTTGGAGGGCTGACAGGGATGGATGCTGGCACGGAGCCGGGGGTCAGGGGCCTGGACTTACACACACGAGCATTTACATATGAAACACTCCCAGCTCCAATATCCGCTGCTGCCTCCACCTCCCCCGGGAGATGAATAGAGATGAGGGGGGGAGAAGGGAAAAGAAACCTCTCCAGCAATAAAACCTTGTTTTCCTCCAGCTCTGGCCAGCCCTGCAGCTCAAGGGCAGGCTGGGCTGGCTGTTTGCAGTGCTGGGAGCACACTCAGATCCATGGCAATGCCAAACAGTGACAGCAGCATGCACGGCACAGCATCCCCACAGAGCCAACCATTCCCTGTGGGCACCCCTTTTGTGCTTGGATACACAGGGAAGCCCCCCAGCAGTGTGAAAGGGCTCAAAAATGTGCTGGCTCAAGCAGCATTTGGCCTCCCCCAAGCACAGAATCCCAGATTTGGCTGGAGGGGACTTTAAAGGCCATTTCACCCCCATGGGCACAAACACCTTCCAGCAGACCAGGCTGCTCCAAGCCCTGTCCAACCTGGCTTTGGGCACTTCCAGCCTCCACCCCTTCCCTGCCCTGAATTAAAGTCACAAAGAGCTGTGATAAACACAGCTGGTGACAGACAAAGTGGGCATCACTGGGTCTAGAGGCAGCAAAACAGAGCAAAACCCCCAGCCTGGGCTTCACCCGCGTTTCCACGTCCTCATTCCAGGCTCATGGGAGCAGAAAGTGCCACGAGCTCCGGGATGTGGGAGCCAGAGCGGGAGCCAACACTCCTGGCAGGGCTCTGGGCAGCACCTGGAGGGGGGAAGGCTGCCAGCTCAGCTCCTGCAAGCAGTCACCTTGTAAACACGATTAATAATGTCATCTTGGCCGCCCGCGCCTCGCTCTCGCGGGCAGCACGGGAACTCGCCGAGCTGCAGCTGGAGTGGGGCTGGAAAGCTCCGTGGGAGAGCTTCAGCAGCAGCCCCAAAATGTAGAATAGGGTTAAACTGCACCCAAACTCAGCACCCAGACCCAGCACCCATCCCTGCTCTGGCTGCCAAGGGGCTGGAGATGGAGGGGACGGAGCCAGCCACCACCCCCGGCACATGGCGACTCAGGGCTCCTTTCACATTGATTCCCAGAGCCAGCTGCAGCGAGGCTCAGGAAAAATTTATGATGGACACCACGGCAGCATAAGAAAGTGAATTATATTCCTCCCAGACTCGATAACTCAGGGCAGCTGTCAGCACAGAGCTGTGGGATTAACCCTTCGCAGCGGCGGCACGGGAGGGTGGGGACGCTGGCAACTCCCTTGGCTCCCTGCTAAATTAAACATGGAATTGATTCACCTTTGTTATACAATGGGATCAGCTGGTAAAGCCCAGCCGAGGCCTTGCTGTAAAAAGGGGAAGTCAATGACAGCATTGTTGGATGACAGGCGATGGCATTCCAGGTGCTTTCTGTTTTCCTCTCCTCTCCTTCCAGCAGGAGAATTGCTGCAGCAGGATGAGGCTGGTGGGAATTCCAGAGGGAAAAGCTCCTCTGATAGCAGGGAGGATAAAAAAAATAAAGAAAGAAAGGGGAGGAAAAGCAATTCCCAAAGCACCAGGTAAGCCGAGCTGCTCTCGCACAGCCCGGGCTCGCTCCCTGTGGCAGTGGGACAAGGGCTGCCTGCCTCCAGCCACCTGCCAGGGGCCAGCCCAGCACGATCGGGTGTCCCAGCTGGCTCTCCAGGGACAGCCTGAGAGGCAGGAGAGGCCAGAGCTCTGGGAAAGAGCTTTAGAAAGAAGGCAAGTGGGAAAACAGCAATCTGCACCCGGGTGCCACCTTGCAGCTGCAGCCACGCGGTGAAAACATCCTCAGCAGGGCAGGATCAGCCCCCATCCCATGGGAACAGCAGCCTGCTGTCCCCTGGAGCAGGAATTCGAGCTCAGCCCCTCTCCCACTTGCTCCAAGCAGCTTCCCCGGGCTCCCTGAGCTGCTCGCAGGGCTGGGCCGGCCGCTGCTCCAGCGCTCCTTTGTGCCCAGCTCCGAATCCAAGGAGAGGACAAAAGAGGGAAGTGAAGCGAGCCTTGGAAGCGCCACCCCCGCCGGCTGCCTCCCCGGGAGCCCGGCAGCCCCTCCTGGCCGTGCCGGTGGCAGATGGTGGCACCCGGCTCAGCCTCTCCCCACCCAAATACCTCTCAGGGTGCCGAGTCCATCCAGGAATTTCTTGTACTTCTCCAAGTTCATCCTGCAGCCGAACCCAACCCCTGCTGCTCAGCTGGGCAGCATCGGGGCACCCACAAGCTCCGGCCACTGTCCCCAGCTCAGCATTCCTGCCGGACTCCTCTCGGTCGCCCTTTGACCACTGGCAGTGTTTCCTTATTTGATGAAACACATGAAAGCCTCCCAGGGCTGAGGCCACCCCCCTTTTTTGCAAATGAGCCCAGCAACTGCCCCTCACCACCAGGGCCCCCCGGCATCCCTCATCCCACCCCTCCACGCCGGAGCTTTCAGAGATTGTATGTCCTGGGGATATTTCCAGCCAGGGAAAAAAAAAAAAAAAAAAAAAAAAACAACGGGATT
>VZTB01000652.1:163563-179169 GCA_013397245.1 Thryothorus ludovicianus
GCCCGAAGGGGTGGCGGAGCTGCAGGACAGCCCCAGCCGCCTGGCAGGAGTGAAGCAGGATAAACCGCTCCGGCTGACGGCAGATCCAGCCGCCCCGCACCGACGGCGGCATCCCACGAGCAGCAGCAGCAGCAGCTCCGTGCCACGGCCCCGGGCCAGCGCGGCTGCTCCCGCGGCGCCGCACTCGGCCCGGCCAAGCCCGGCGCCCCAGTCCCCCCGGGGTCTCGGCGCACCCGAGCGCCCCGTGGGCATCTCTCCCCCGCCGGTTTTCAGATCTCATCCCAACACCTCTGCTTTCCCGGTGCGTGTTTTCCTGAGCGCTTCCAGCCAGGGGGTGGGACGCGGTGCAGGACACACAGGGCGTGGGGTGTGGTGACACTCGCTCTCGGACGCAGCTTGGGACGTGGCTGGAGAGGAGCACGTGTTGCCCTGCGGCCCTGCCCGCAGGGATGCAGGGATGGGGAGGAAACACTTGGCCAAAACCTGGCTGGGTGTGGATACACCGCTGGGGTGACCCCACAGTGCAGGGCCAAGGCCTCGAAGACACGAGCTCCAGTCGGGAATGAGGCTGTGAGTTCTGCCACCTGGGAACCCTCATGGACCGCAGCCAGGCCAGACTGCTGCTGGGAAAATGGGGGCAGAGTAAAGGGTGTACTGGAAAAGGGTGTGCTTGTGGGTTGGCAGCAGTCTCACCACTCCAATGACAGGTGACAGTGACAGGGCCATCACCCTGGTGCCACCCTGACGCTGCTTTCTGCAAGTCCCACACCCTTGGAGCGCACAGTCCGTACTGATGCATAAATGCACTCAAGTGGGGGCTGTGGTTCCCATCGTTACGAGGCACCCCCAAACCCACGGGAGCTGCGGAGCAGGGAAGGCTCATCCCGGCAGAGCCGGCGGCCCCAGACGCTGCTGGGAGGAGGGAAACGCCGGAAGAGCCAGACGCTGCCGCAGCGCCGTTCCCAAAGCTCCCGGACGGGTTGGGCGGCTCAGCCGCGTGTCTGCAGCACTGCCGGCCCCCGAGAGCCCGGCCGCGGCCAGCCCGGCCCCGGCCACACGCTGGGGTGATGCTGTGACAGCCTCGGTCACCCCTTCTGCCCCCCTCGGTGACCGGGCACCGCTCGCCCTCGGGACACCATGCGGGGTTCACGGCCCGGCCGGCTGCGGGAAGTCCGGCGCTGGCTGCAGGGTGACGCGTGCCTTTGTCACCCTGTGTCACCGCCCTGACGGTGCTCTCGGAGCAAAGGCGGCCAATTCCNGCGCATCGCGGGGGACACGAGCAGGGAGCGGGGGACAGGCTCGGCAAGGTCCGGACGGACCTGGGAGAGCCGTGAGCTGCCCAGGGCCTCACCTGCGGGGCAGCCGAGCATCCCAGCCGCAGCCGAATGTGTCCCAGCGCCAGGCGCGGCGCGGGCAGGGACACCAGGAGCAGCCCGAAGGGGTGGCGGAGCTGCAGGACAGCCCCAGCCGCCTGGCAGGAGTGAAGCAGGATAAACCGCTCCGGCTGACGGCAGATCCAGCCGCCCCGCACCGACGGCGGCATCCCACGAGCAGCAGCAGCAGCTCCGTGCCACGGCCCCGGGCCAGCGCGGCTGCTCCCGCGGCGCCGCACTCGGCCCGGCCAAGCCCGGCGCCCCAGTCCCCCCGGGGTCTCGGCGCACCCGAGCGCCCCGTGGGCATCTCTCCCCCGCCGGTTTTCAGATCTCATCCCAACACCTCTGCTTTCCCGGTGCGTGTTTTCCTGAGCGCTTCCAGCCAGGGGGTGGGACGCGGTGCAGGACACACAGGGCGTGGGGTGTGGTGACACTCGCTCTCGGACGCAGCTTGGGACGTGGCTGGAGAGGAGCACGTGTTGCCCTGCGGCCCTGCCCGCAGGGATGCAGGGATGGGGAGGAAACACTTGGCCAAAACCTGGCTGGGTGTGGATACACCGCTGGGGTGACCCCACAGTGCAGGGCCAAGGCCTCGAAGACACGAGCTCCAGTCGGGAATGAGGCTGTGAGTTCTGCCACCTGGGAACCCTCATGGACCGCAGCCAGGCCAGACTGCTGCTGGGAAAATGGGGGCAGAGTAAAGGGTGTACTGGAAAAGGGTGTGCTTGTGGGTTGGCAGCAGTCTCACCACTCCAATGACAGGTGACAGTGACAGGGCCATCACCCTGGTGCCACCCTGACGCTGCTTTCTGCAAGTCCCACACCCTTGGAGCGCACAGTCCGTACTGATGCATAAATGCACTCAAGTGGGGGCTGTGGTTCCCATCGTTACGAGGCACCCCCAAACCCACGGGAGCTGCGGAGCAGGGAAGGCTCATCCCGGCAGAGCCGGCGGCCCCAGACGCTGCTGGGAGGAGGGAAACGCCGGAAGAGCCAGACGCTGCCGCNGATAAATGCACTCAGGTGGGGGCTGTGGTTCCCATCGTTACGAGGCACCCCAAAACCCATGAAGCTGCGGAGCAGGGAAGGCTCATCCCGGCAGAGCCGGCGGCCCCAGACGCTGCTGGGAGGAGGGAAACGCCGGAAGAGCCAGACGCTGCCGCAGCGCCGTTCCCAAAGCTCCCGGACGGGTTGGGCGGCTCAGCCGCGTGTCTGCAGCACTGCCGGCCCCCGAGAGCCCGGCCGCGGCCAGCCCGGCCCCGGCCACACGCTGGGGTGATGCTGTGACAGCCTCGGTCACCCCTTCTGCCCCCCTCGGTGACCGGGCACCGCTCGCCCTCGGGACACCACGCGGGGTTCACGGCCCGGCCGGCTGCGGGAAGTCCGGCGCTGGCTGCAGGGTGACGCGTGCCTTTGTCACCCTGTGTCACCGCCCTGACGGTGCTCTCGGAGCAAAGGCGGCCAATTCCAGCCGTGCTGAATCCCGGAGGAGCGCGGGCGGCTGGGAGACGGCGCCTGTTCCAGCAGCCTGCGTGGATCTCACGCCCGGAACGCGCTTCCCGAAATCCCTCGCAGCGCCGGGAGGTGCCGGATTATTTGTGCTGCGAATCTGGGTTAGGATCCTGCGTTGTTTTGCCTACGTGGAGACGGGGAATGGTTATTTCAGGAGGAAGGGGGAGGCAGGTCCTCCCTAAATCATTTTGTTTCCCTGTTCCCGGGAAGGATTGAGGGGACTCCTGGGACTCCGAGTGCCAAGACCTGGGACATCCATGGGGATGCAGGGAGATGTCTCCTGGTGCAAAACAGCCAGAACCCAGCTCTGCCCCAAGAACCGTCCCCTCTCCCTCATTAAAACCTCTGTCCAAGCCCAGGGCTGAAACCTGCCTTTTCCCTTGACTTTTGATAAATTATTCATCTCCTGGGAGTTGTTTGTTCCCCCTCTCCGAGGCAGAGAGGAGCTGCAGATGATGCACAGCACATCCAGGGCTGCGGGAGCTGCAGGAGGTGGGGGCTCAGCCCAATCCCAGACCCCAGCTCCCACTCCTGGGGGGGCTAAGAAAAATGGGAATGAGGGGCTGGAGGGAGGGATGGTGCTGTGTCCATGGAAAAAGCAGCTCCGTGTGGAGATCTCCCACCCCATCCCAGCCGAGACGTGGCACCACCCCGCGCCAAAAACGCGACAAAAGAGGCAAAGAGCAAAGCATAAATTTGGAACTGCTGCAGGCTGGATATGGATCCTGTTCAGGGCTCTGTGGTGAACCACACTGTGGAGCTGAGGATGCTCCAAATCCCTTTGCCCAGGGGAACTCGGTCAGGAGCATCGGATCCATTTTCGATCCCCACTGCTCAGCCAGAGCCTGGGCCTCAGCCTCCTCCCAGCAGAGCCGGGGGGGTGTTTTATTTTAATCTCTCCACGAATTTGATCGTTTTCATCAAGTCTTTGATTATTCCCTTTATTGGCCGAAATTCCTGACAGAGCTTTTAACTCGAGCAAATGGATCCTCCCGGCTGCGATAACGCCGCTCGCCGGAGCAATTCGATTTTGAACGGATCTAAAGAGCCACTCGGGAGCCAGGAGCCTTCGGATGCATCCCAATATTTCCTCTGACATCTGGGCTGCTCCATGGATGAGTCAATCTCCACACCAGCGAGCTGCCAGGCTTTTTGCTGAGCCCGTTTGTTTTTTTTTTCACGCCTCTCCCTGGAAAAGCAACACTTTTTAAACAAAACAGCGATTTTTCCCCCCAAAACAGCAATTCCTGGGGGTGCTGGCTCCGGGTGCCACCAGCCCTGACATGCAGCTTGGGAGGAAGTTTGTGGTGCCACTGGCAAAGCCTCCTCCAGAAAAGTCATCCCCAAAGTGTTCTCTGCATTCCTGGTGCCTCCACCAGTGCACATCTCTTTGGGAAAAGGATAATTGACAATAATTAACCACCATCCTTAACGAGCGACTGCGAGTGCGGAGGCTCGTGAGGATTTGACCTCCTGGCTGGCTCTGCTTCCCAAATTTCCATCCCTGGGGAATGGCAGCGTGGTTTGGTGAGGAACCAGCTCCTGGAACAGCTCAGCCCTGCTCAGACTTTGTGGGTCCCCACATCCCTCCCCTCATTCCCCCTCCCCAAATCCCCCCGGGACAAATCCCTGAGGATGAATAACTCTGATGGCTCGATTTCCATCCCCAGCACGATTTTCCCCTCTTGATCCATCCTTTATTTGTTCTGGCAGCTCTGTAGCCTCGCCAGTCCTTTTCCACCTGAAGCCATTCCTTTGTCCTCACGTGGCTCCCATTTTTCCCTGTGTTTCCCTCCTCAGAGCTCCTCCTTGCCCACTTTTGCAGCTGGAATGCTGAGATCCATGGAGCACTGATATCCTGACGTTGGTTTTCCTCCGCTCAAACTCACCACCACCAGAGTTTTCATATTTAAAGCAGCAACCAGAATCCCTGAGGATTATCAGTCTCCATCAAGGACAGCCAGGAATTAGCCAGGACCCAGTCAGGATGGGCTCAGTTATTCCTGCTTTGGGCAGGAAACAGGAGAAGAAAAAAATTGATGAAAATAAATTTTAAAAGGAACATTATTCCTAGAGTTATCTAAAATAGAGAGAACACACATGGAATGTGGATCAGCAATGCCAAACAAAGGCAGACACAGGGAAGAGCCACTCCTGGAGCATGGATGTGCCTCTGGCTCAGAGGATTTGAACCCAGACTGGGAATTTGGAGCTCTCCAGTGCCACTTTACCAGTGCCTGCCCTGCCAGGGAGAACCATGGCTCCAGCTGGAGAGCAGGGAATCCATCTGGGCTGGAGCAATGGATCCATCTGGGCCTGGGGGAAGGGAGAAACCTCGGGCAGGGCTTGGGAGGGTTGGTCTGGGGAGAGCTGAGGGACAGGAGCAGCAGAAATCCCTGAGGAAAAGCTCAGACCCTGCTGGCTCCTGAGAGAGCATCGCTGTCCTGTGAAATTCCAGTGCACTTGGGAAAGAACAGAGCTCTCCCAGTTCAGATCCCTGCCCTGGACACCTTGGGATGGCTGAGAGCCCCCAAAATCAGCACCCAGCTGTGACCCCCCTCGTATCCAAGGGTACAGCAACCCCAGGATCTGCCTGGAGTCAGGGATCCACGAGACTCCTCTCCTGTGCCCCAGGAACAGCACAGGGAGCATGGCAGGGTCTGGAATTTCCCTCCTGGAATGTCCCACGCTGGCCTCAGCCTTCTTCATCCCAGCCAGGATTTGCTGGGATCAGAAATCCCAGCATTAATTCCACCAGCAGCAGTGTTAAAAACATGGATTTAAGCACAGAGCTGGCCACTCTCCACTTCCAGGGACTCACCTGCTGCTCCAAAACTGAGGGAATTTGATGGGAATAGAAGGAAAAACTCTCCTTGGGAGGGACAAACCCCCTGGGCTGTGCCAGGGACTCCATGGATCCTGCTGGCACATGGCACTTCAAAGCCCCCAGTGAGGCAAACAGCCTCCCACACACTGAAAAGCCAGGAGAGATCCTGAATCCATCCACTTCCACGCTGAATCCGTGTGGAAACGAGGCATTTTTCCCAAAAAAAAACAGACAAGACAGAGCCAAGGAGACATTCCAAAGGGATATTTACTGCCCGAGCAATGCCCGACCTGAGGTTGTTCCCCTCCAGCCACAGCAGGGCCCCTGCCCAGTGCCCTGGGGGTTTTCTTCCAAGAGGAATTCCAGTGGGAATCACGGCCTGGGCTCCTCCTTGCCCATGTGGCAGTCGGGGGGTGTGTACTTCCCTTGCTTGATCATCCTGTCCCGCTGCTCCAAGATGGTGCGGAGCCGTTGAGCCTGGCAGGGACACAGGAGGGGTCTCAGGGGGTCCCCAAGGCAGGTCCTGGCAGCCCCACAGGTGTGGAACCCACGGGAACCCCACCCTGAGGCTCCTCACTCAAGGGTTTGAGGCCCTTCTCAAAGATTTTGGGGTCTTCAGGATGTTCTGTACTGATGATATTTGGGTTTCCAGCCCAATTTTCTGAGCAGGATTTTGCCCTGGATGTGGATGCTGCTGAAGAAGTGCTGGGGGCAGGGAGAAAGATCTGCTCTGTGCTGCCCGGCTGCCTCAAACCACGGAATGGTTTAGTTGGGAGGGAACTAAAATCCCATCCAGTCCTACCCTCATGGGCAGGGACACCTTCCACCGATCAGAGTGCTCCAACCTGGCCTGGAACACTTCCAGGAATGGCGCAGCCACCGCTCCTCGGGGCTCCGGCAGCCACCACAGCCCTGGGGGAAGGGGCTGCTGCGGGGCCAGACCCCCACTCACACTGGGAATGACCAAGCAGCGCTCCCACCCCGGGCTGGAGCCCCCAAACCTTCCCCAGAGCACGGCCAGGACCCTCTGCACTCTGCCCCCAGCCTGACCCAGCACCTCGAGTCCCCCAGCCCGGGCCTGATACCCCCCTTTTACCACGACCCCCACGCCCCCCGNTGCCGCAACAGCCAGCTGTCCACATCGATGCCCAGCTGCTTCTGCAGGCCCCAGAACGGCATGGCTGCGCTCCTGTCGCGACACGGCCGCTGTCGCGCCGCCGACACCGCCGCCCCCCCCTCACGGGCCCGCCGCCGTCCTTCACGGGCCTTTCGCGACGTTCCCGCCGTCAAGCGCGACCGGCGTCGCGGCCCCGCGTCGCGCTTTACGGCTGGGCGGAGAGAAGAACGAGGCGAGCGGGCGCCGCCCCCCCCCCTTGCGTTGGCGCCCCCTGGCGGCTTGGAGGACTCGCTGCGTGCCGCGCCCCAGCGCCCCCTGGCGGCCACGGTGCTCAAAGCGCTCCCAGTGCTCCCAGTGCTCTCCCAGTGCCCTCCCTGTGCCCGCCTAGGGCCCTCCCTGTGCCCTCCCAGGGCTCTCCCTGTGCCCTCCCAGTGCTCCCAGTGCTCTCCCAGTGCCCTCCCTGTGCCCGCCTAGGGCCCTCCCTGTGCCCTCCCAGGGCTCTCCCTGTGCCCTCCCAGTGCTCCCAGTGCTCTCCCAGTGCCCTCCCTGTGCCCTCCCAGTGCTCCCAGTGCCCTCCCAGTGCCCCAGAGTCCTCCCAGTGTCCTCCCAGTGCACCAGTGCCCTGCCAGTGCCCTCCCAGTGCCCCAGTGTCCTTCCAGTATCCTCCTAGTGCCCCAGTGTCCTCCCAGTGTCCCACTATCCTCCCAGTGCCCTCTCAGTGTCCAGTGTCCTCCCAATGTCCTTCCAGGGTCCCCCCAGTGCCCTCCCCGTGCCCCAGTATCCTCCCTCTGTCCTCCTCCCAGTGTCCCAGTGTCTTCCCAATGCTCCCAGTGTCCTCCCAGTGCCCTCTCTGAGTCCCCAAACCTGGAGATCAATGCTCCCCTCCCAGTGCTCCCAGTGCCTCCACCTCAGTGTCACCCAGTTGCTCCTAGTGCATCCCACTCCAGGGTCCTCCCAGTGCCCCCCAGTTCCCCCAGTGTCCCCAGTCATCACCATCATTCCTAAAACCAGAGCCCAAAGCTGCCAAACCCCTCTGGAGGAGCTGGAGGGGCAGGATTTATGGGACAGGATTTATGGGGCAGGATTTATGGGACAAGATTTATGGGACAGGATTTATTCCAGGATTTATTCCGTGAGAGCAGAGCAGGGCAATGCCAGCAGCAGGGTGGCACCTTCCCCCTTCCCTGGCACTGCCACGGGATCCTTTCCCCCTCTGCCACCACCACGGGGCCTCTCCCATGGTCCTGCCATGAGATTTTTCCCACTGTGGTACCGCTGGAAGATTTTTATCCCTCCAGTACCACCGCGGGACCTTTCCCCCCTGGTGCTGCCATGGGATTCTTCCCACCCCGATACAATTTTGGGACCAGGACCTTTCCCAGCGTGGCTCCTTCCCCAGAGCTGCTCAGATGATGCCAGCTGGGGCGAAGACAGGGGTGACACAAAGTGTCTCTGCCATCTCCCAGCCGCAGGACAGGGGCGTGCAGAGGCTCTCGCGATCCTCTTCTGCCTGGGGTGGCTTTTCCTGGAAGAGCTGGATGGTTTTCCTGCAAGTGGAGACCCCCGAGGGGGAGCCAGGGGAAGGAGCAGCCCCTTGAGAATGGGACGTGCCCACGTCGGGGCACCAATTAATGCATTTGGTTTTTGGTTTAGGGTAAATCTGGGAACAAAATTTTTGGATGGAGATATTTAAGAAAATGAATTTGAATTGCTCCTCCGTTTAGTTTGTTTGGGATAGAAAAAAAATTTTTGGAGGAAAGTGGAAAAAAGTTGTTTATTTAAAAGTTAAAGTAATTTTTTAGTATAATAAATGAATAATATTGAATAATAAAATTTTTGTTGTTTTGTAGAGATGTTCAATTTAGAAAGATTTTTTTCGTAGTTTGGTTTGTTTAGCTGTTGTTAGTTTCTTTGGTGTTGGGAAAGGTTGGGTTTAGGTTAGGTTTGGTGGGTTATAGGTGTGAGTTTTTGGTGTTTTTTGGGGTTTTTAGTTTAGAGTATGTTTAATAGGGACACTCCAGGGCTCTCCTGCCCCCCAGAATGATACAGCCAGATGTGAGTTGGCTCTCTTTCCTCCACCAAAACCAGCTCAAGCTTGATAAAATTAAATAAATTACATTTTTTCCTCTGAGACTGTGATTTCCCCCTGGATTTCCAAGTTCTGGCACTCAGATCTGCCCCCCCTGCCCTCCCACCCTGCCCATCTCTTACCAGGCCGTGCGGGACATGGTGTAGGTGACGTGTGGCCGGGGTCCTGCCGTGAGCAGGGGTGATGTTGGCATGCTGTAGGCTCCCATATTCCCAAAAATCAGCCAGTCCCCCACGTGCAGCTGGGGCAGCTGCAGCCCCTCGGCGATGCCGTCCTCGGCACGGCCCGGCGGGCCCCGCAGGCTGCTGCAGTGCCAGGGCTGCTCTGGGCAGGCTCTCTGCAGACACAGGGATGTCCCTTTGTCACAGCCAGCCCCTCCCCAAAATTCAGCCCGTGGGCAGGGTGCAGCTTGCCCCGATGGCTTCAGGTTTAGCTTTTGTATTTTTCACATTTTTGTGCTGGTTTAATGGATAGTTCTGGGTTTCATATTCAGTGTTGCTGAGCTCTCTGCACAGAGCAGGGACACAAAACAATTCCTGCTCCAGCTCAGCACCAAGGACAACTTTCAGCCCAAAAACAAAAAAAATGGTGAAAAGAGAAGGAAAAACCAGGAGGATGGAGCTTCATAACCTGGGGCTATAACTGGACAATTAACTCCAAGGTGCTAATGGACCAAAACTTATAAAAGTGTGGGACCTCATGATCAGTCACCATTTTGTGACCATTTTGTGTTCATTTTGTTCATTTTGTGTTAATTTTGTTCATTTTGTGTTCATTTTGGGTGTGCCCAGCTGGGCTCTGGCACTGCCCAGCTGTGCCCAGTGAGGCCTTTTAATAAATCCCCAATTTCTCCTTTAGCCCTGGCTGCTCTCTGCTCCAGCTCAGCCTCCAGAAGGCATCACCCCCCGTGGCATGGGGTTGTGCCACCCAACGTGAGGGACACCCTGGGCTGTCCCCAGGCCAGGTGAGGCCCTCACCTTGTGCAGCCGAGGCGTGGGGCAGGGGCTGTCGAACAGGAGGCAGCTGAAGGAGCCGTAGATGCCATCGCTGAGGTGGTACACCAGGCTCTTCTTGCTGCCACACTCTTCCTCTGGAGGGGAGCAAGGAGAGGGCTCAGGGGGGCTCAGGGACACAGGGGACACGTGCTGCTGTCACACCTACCATCAGAGCCAGGCTGCTCCGTGGGGATCTCCTCCAGGGCAGTGATGCTGACAGCCAAGGTGAAGGCAGAGGTGACATAATAACGCCCAGGCCTGGCAACAATGTCCACCCCACTGCCCTCGGGGAAGTACAAATCCAAGGCAGAGTTTATCCCGGCAGCGATCTGTGAGGGAAGAAAAAGCACTTTCCTCTTGGTTAGCTGGGAATTCTGCAGGGAGCCAGACCCGGGGAGAGCTTCCCAGCTCATTCTCTGCCTGCTGAGGGCAGGATTTGGGAGGTTTGTACCTCTTCCAGCGGGGCTCTGGTGTCCTCGGTGCCAGGGAATCCTCCCCCGATGTCCAGGAGGTGCATGTGGTGTCCCAGCTCCGTGCCCATGTCAAACACCAGCTGTGCTGCAGCCACAGCCTGGGCCAAGGCCTGGGGCTCCAGCCCACGGCTGCCCAGGTGGAAGCTGAGGGCACAGACCCCATCTCAGCAGGGCTTGGTTATCCCCAGAGCACGGGGGACAGGGCACTGGGATTGTCACTCACTGGGCACAGCTTCCCACACACCACCCCAAGCCAAGCAGAGCCCCACGGAGACTTTCTTAGTGACAAACCTGCCCCAAATTCATCCCAACCCATCAAACCCCTGCCTTCCCCTCCCTCCCAAGCAGAGCAGCTGGGTCACTGCGTTGCTCCAGCAGGGCAGAGCTCCCCAGATCCCGATCCAGAGGGGCAGAGCACCCCTGTGGCAGGTACCCCACGGCTGTACCTGATGCCCACAACCTCCACAGCCTGTTCCTTCGCTGCCTCCAGCAGGTGCCTGCAGGATTTCAGCGTGGTCCCAAAGGTCATGCTCGGGTGGGCAGCAGGGATGGAGTCAGCACTGATCCCCAACAACATCCTGCACAGCAAAGCCACGCTCTGTTGAGGAGTCTTGGAATTAAGAATCGTGAGAGGGAAAGCCTTCGAGGGTTGGAAAAGCCCTCAAAGATCAGTGAGTCCAAATATTAACCCAGCACTAAACCACACCCCAGAGAAACACAGCTACAACTTTTTTGAAAGTTTCCAGAGATGATGAATCCACCCCTACCCTGGGCAGCCTGTTCCACTGACAGGTCACCCCTTCAGTGATCAAATATTTCCCCATGTCCAACCCAAACTTCCCCTGGCACAGCTTGAGGTCATTTCCTCTCATCCTATCGCTTGGGAGAAGAGACTGACACCCACCTTGCCCCCCACGGCCCCCTGCCCATCCCCTCCTCCAGCACCCGCTCTGGTGGCACTGCCAGACACCCACCTGGCACGGGGGTGGCTCCTGGCCACCTTGCTCAGCTCCACCTCGTTGTCAAAGGCCATCAGCCTGACCCCGTGGGTGGCTGCATACCTGATGTGGGCGACCTGCTTGCAGGGGCTGCTGTAGAAAATCCTGTCAGCTGGGACCCCAATGCCTTGGACCCGGCTGATCTCTGCCTGCAGGGAGAAGGGGACACGTGCAGCAGGTCCCCAGGGGCTGGGCGTGGACCTGCCACCAGCTCTGGGGCTTGGGCAGCTCGCAGTGCTGAGGAGGGCAAAGCCCCAGCGTTGCAGCCTGGGATTTTCCAGGGAAAAGCTACCAGAGCTCAAAGGGATCACAGTGGAATTTGTCTTGACATGGACAGGTTTAAAAACACCACGAGAATGGGACAGGAAACAAGAGGGGTTGGCAGGTTTGGGGCTGAGCCCTGCTCTGAGCTGTGACAACTCTTGCACTTTCTCCTCCTGGAAACATGTCCTGTTTAATTACATAAATGTAAATTATTTAATTTTGCCTCCTCCCTGGAAGTCCGGCTGTTGCAAATGTTAAGCAGGAGGGAGCAAAAAGCTTTAGGTTCAGCCCTAAGGACACCAAGAGTTGGACAGCTGTGGCAATGGCACCCCAGGGATGTGCTGTGCCACCAGCCAGGACAGCAGCTCCGGGGACAGGAATGTCACCCAAAAAGGGAACAACACGGAGGGGACAAGGATTTCTGGGCTGTGACAGCAGAGGGAGACTCCTGTTCCTGTAAATGTCACCTAGAGCAGAGACTTAGGGAGGGAGGGTGAGCTCTGCCACTCCCCCACAAACATTTCCCCTGGAGCTGTCCTCCCACTGCCCTACCTTGTTGGCACAGGCAAATCCTGCCCCCAGCTCTGCCAGCAGCCGAATCACCCCTTCGCTGCCGTTGCATTTAACTGGGAAATAGGGCTTCACCCGGGGCAGGGCCTTCAGGAAACGCAGGTGTTTCTTCACGATGTCCCCAAGGTCTGCCACGAAGAAGGCCTGCTGGTCACCCTAGGAGACAGCTGGAGTGAGCAGCAGCTCCAGGAGAGCCTTTTCCAAAGGCAGCAGCAGAGCATCAGCCCTCACCTCTGGGCACAGCTCCCCCAGGAGGTTCTCCAGGAGGTCTCGGGTGGTGAAGCCCTCCTCCACCATCAGGAAATTGGATTCCTTCAAGAACCCGTTCATGGTGTGACGTTCTGGGTGTGGTGATGCTCGTTTAAAGCCTCCTGGAGCAGGGGATGGATTCTAAGGATGAGACACGCTGTGAAAAGGAAAGGAATATTAGAGGAAGGGTCCAGAAGCTCCATGAGCATGGATCACCCAGCCCACAGCCCGAGGTGCCCCTGGGTAGGGCTCTGTGCTGCTCTGATCCAAACCAGCAGCTCAGCAGAGCCCTGCTGTGGGTTACAGCATCTTCCCCGGGGGAGGAGACACATTTCTCTGCAGTTCAGAGCTCTGTTTTGGCACACAGCAGCCTTGTCTCCATCAGCACAGCCAACAACAAAGCCAACTGCACCACAAAGAGCAGAGATGCCTTTCTAGGCCAGGACAGGCCCCTTCACGCTCTGGAATGCAGCTGGATCTGCCGAGTGTTCAGTGGGGTGAACATCCCAAATAGCTGAAGTCTCCTGGACCCACTTTCCCAGTGGAAAGCCCCAGGACAGGAGAGGCAGAGCACAGGCCACTCACTGACACTCAGGACAGCCTGGGTCCGTGCTGTGGGCACAGTTCCAGGGCTCTCCTGTGACACAGGGTGTGGAACAAGGGACAATTAAGCAGCACGGAGTTTTCTGGCTCATCCTAGCAGAGCTTTAGCTTTAACAATCTCCTGCCCTGTATCCAGCCCAGGCCATAACCCAGGGAGCTGATGAGCTAGCAGGGAACATTTCCACTCCACCAATCCAGGTCTAGCTCCAGGGCTCTTCCAGGAGCACAGTCCCTGATTTGAAGTGAGCAGGAGGCAGAGGTTTCACACCACCCCCTCCCCACAGAAATCTCCTGACAGCATTCCAGGGGGCACTGGGAGAAGGACCACACTGTCCCAGAGCAGCAGGATGTTGTAACACATTGAGCAAGCACCACCAGCCAACTCCAGAGACAGGGAATGGGACGAAAAAACATGTTTTGGAGCTCTTACAGCTTCATAATCAGGAAAGGAGAGCAACTCCTCCAGCTTTACCCTTCACTCCCCATCCCCAAACAGCACCCAGCCCACCCTGGTCAGGCACAGAAGGGATGAAATGGGTCATTCCTGTGGGGACTCCCAGCCTTGGACATCCCCTCCTTACCACAGTCCAGATGTCCCTCCCAGGTGCCCTGGTGTGCTGTCGGGGGGCTCCCTGAGGAATGCTGAGCTCCTGCAGCCCCCCGAGGTGTAGCTGTGCTTGGGGGTCCGGGGTCTCTGGGGAGAAGCAGTGCAGGGGCTTAGAGAGGGAGAGGGGCACTGGCAGCACGATGCCCTTCACCCCCACCCCCAAATTCACTTTACAGCTCCCTTCTCACTGTGCCAGGCAGAACAGCTCCCCCACAGTCCCCCCCCAAAGCCCCCTTACCTCAGAAAGCATTTAAACAGATTCTGCCATGGGTCTCCCAAGAGTATGAACCGGCCCCAGGGCTGGCTGTTTGTCCTGCCCCAGCTCCTTGCCTGCCCCGAGCCCCTGCAGAGGATGGGGGGGCTCTGCACCCCTTCTCTCCCAGCGCTGCCTCCCTGCTCTGCCTCCCAACCGTAGCCATGACAACCAAATCCAGCCACCCCATTGGCTGAGCCGCCTCCGAGCATCCTTCATCCCTTTTGGAGAACGCTCCCCCTCCTCGCCCACCCTCTCGCAAGGCTGGGGCTGCCCCCTGCAGTCACCCCGAGCCTCTCACCGAGTGCCCGCCGCTCATCCCCAGCCTGGCAGCCCTGCCCCGCTCCCCGCGGCTGCGCATCCCGAGCACGGCGACCCTCGGCGGGGGGGAAGAGAGCCCGAAATACCTCGGAAATGCTGCTGCCAGGAAAACCAGGCTGATTAAAGGCTGAGCGGTGTTTGGCTGGCACTCCGGAGATGGGGAGGTAACTGGGATGATGTCGGGGGATGATCCTGCCCTAGCTGAGCTGCTGCTGGTTTTGGTGGGTGCCCCAGCGGCAGATCCAGCTCTGCCATCAATGCAGATGCTCTGTCTGATCCGTGAGACCTGGATCTTGGAAATGGTGCCACTGCACCATCCCACAGACAGGAGGGGCTCAGCAGGGATTTTTTAACTCTTCGTGTTAAATGTGCAGGTCCCTCTCTGGTGTAGCTGAGGCGCCAGTTCTCTGCCTGTGGAGGGATGGCTGTCCCCACTGAGAGGGGAGTGAGAAGGACCGACTTATCCTGGGTTTCTGTATTCAACACTGTGGTCTTGGCTTTGCCACAGGCTCTCCTGGCAACCAGGGCCAAGGAAGCTCTTGTCTGCTGTGAGATCCTGGCTGGTTTTGCCTGTGCTCTGGCCCATCACCAGCACTGGTCTGTGCTGTGTGGGATGTGGGAACCATGCAGAGAGGCTGGGAGAGCAGGGAGATGCAGAGCCCTGCAGTGCCAGTCCCTCCTGGATGTGGTAGGCAGTGTTGTGATGCACAGCCCACACAGAGCAGGGCACTGAGCCCATCCCACACAACGCCAGGGCAATCAAAGCTCAGAATCACAGAATCAATTAGGCTGGAAAAGATCTCTGGGATCATGAAGTCCAGTTGTGACTGGACACCACCATGTTAACTGGACCACAGCACCCAGTGCCACATTCAGTCTTTCCTTCAATGCTTCCAAGGGTGTCAACTCCATCACCACCCTGGGCAGCCTGTTTCAACACCTAATCTTCCTGTGCAGAAATTCTTCCTAATGTCCAACCTAAACCTCCCCTTGCACAGCTTAAGGTTGTGTCCTCTTGTCCTGTCACTAGAGAGACAAGCCCTACCCCCACCTGGCTCCAAATTCCTTTCAGGTAGATGCAGAGAGTGATAAGGTCACCCCTGAACCTCCTTTTCCCCTGGCTCAACCTCCCCAACTCCCTCATCCAAGCTCCTGCATCACGCTTGTACTCGGGACACATTCCAGCAGCTCAGCGTCCTCCTCGAACTGAGTGACCCAGAAAGGGACGCAGCGCCCAGCGCTTGGGGACAACGCGGGACAAACGCGGCCACACCGAGCCACCCTCGTGGCGCCGCAAAGCCCCGCCCACTCCCACATAACCCCGCCCACTCCCTACATAACCCCGCCCACTCCCC
>VZTB01000652.1:181733-203835 GCA_013397245.1 Thryothorus ludovicianus
CCTCTGGGGTCCGGCCTCCCTTCCTCGGGGGTCCGGCCTTCGTTCCGCGGGGGTCCGGCCTTCCTCCCTTCCCCGGGGGTCCGGCCTTCCTCCCTTCCCCGGGGGTCCGGCCTTCCTCCCTTCCGTGAGGGTCCGGCCTTCCTCCCTCCCGCGGGGGTCCGGCCTTCCTTCTCTCCGCTGCCCGCCGAGGGATATCGGGTGCGCGGTGTGGTTCGTGTGATCTCCCCGCGGGGGCTCGGGGGTATCCCGCCTCCAGGGTTCTTTGTGCCGGGCTCCCTTTGTCCCGGCCCGCGGGTACCCGGTGTCGCCGAGCAGCGGGGCTCGGTGCCGGGTCGTGCCACGTGCTGGCCGGTCAACGACTGTCCCGCCGCCTCGAGAGGGGGACGGGGCCGGGGATCCTCAGCCTCACGCGTCCCGGGTGTCACCTCTGTCCTCTCCCGCAGGCCCCGAAGCTGGCCGAGACCTACTGCGTGTGTCACCTGGCTACCGGCGACATGCTGCGGGCCATGGTGGCCTCGGGCTCCGAGCTGGGCAAGCGGCTCAAGGAGACCATGGATTCGGGGAAGCTGGTGGGTCGCGGGGAATGTGCTGGGAGGGGGACAGCGCCTGGAATGAGAGCAGACAAAATCCGCCTCCTAATTAGAATTGTCTAATTAGTGTAGGAAGGCAGATTGCAGGGTGAAGGTAGGGGTGGGGTGAGGGTTTTCCTGATGTCACCCTGCAGGAGAAGCATCCTATACAAACATTCTTCCTCTTCATAATTACTATTTGCTTACCAGCAGCCTGTGGCCCTGGGTTGTTTATATCTTTTAGGGGGTGCAGTCTGGCTGGCAATTCTGTGGAACACTTGAGGTTACAGAGTGTCCTCAGAGTTACAGGAGGTTATAGCCTCTTTTCTCATGTGATATCTGAGCTCCAGGTATCACTTCAGAGGGTTCATCTGCATCCCAGCTCTGGCACAAGCTCAATTCACCTGTAACTATAAGGTGAAAATAGACCTAAAGGTGTTGCTGTGGTAGTTAGAGCAACTGCTGTGTGAGAGAGACACTTTGGATCCACAAGAGACACGAGTTAGAATCTCTGACATTCATTTTTTGAGGGTCTCATTATCTCATCCTAACGACTGAAATATCTCAGGGGAAACTTGAGGGACCACAAATTGCAGTGACTTGCCCCAATGTGGGGCAAACCTTGAGCATCACTGAGGCTGCCACGGGCTCCTAACACCCCGGGGAAAATCTGCAGGCCCCAGCTGGGGAGAGCAGCCTTATCTCATTTGTGCTCAGCACTCATTGCAACACCGAGCCTGCAATAGCCAGCTGGTTATGAAAGATAGGGACGTTATCTGGCCAGCCTGGTGGTATCTGCCACGTGTGTGTGAGTGTGTGAGTGTGTGTGAGCTCCAGGCTGCCCCACGGGTACGTCCCGCAGCTCTGTGATAGCTCAGCTGGGCCCACAGCAGCATTTCAGGGTGAGCTTTATGCTCGGGATCTTTTTTTTTTTTTTCTCCAAAAGGCGTAATCAGGAAGGCACAGAAGTGACTTGTTGCTTATCCCCACCCCTGCCTGCAGGGCTGTTTGTGTGTTGTGACAGCCTGGTCCCCAATCCTGCTGGGTGCCAGCTGTGTGTGCTGGAGAAAACAACACTGCTCCCAAATAAACAGCTTTTGTTGAGGCTGCAGCATCTGTGAGTGCTGCAGTGTGGAAAAGGCACTAATCCCAGTGGTATGCTGAGATTGTTAGATGGGGAAAAAAAAACTATCCAGTGAAGCCAGAGCTTGTCAGCAGCTATTTTACCTTCATAGGAGGTTTATGGGAGTCAATGAGCAACTCGCCTGCTCTGCCCTTCCTGCCCGGGCCTGCCTCCCGAGGGGGATGTGTAGGTGAAGGTACAAAGTAACAGGAAATCAAGGTTATGTTGATATTTTGTATTGTGATTTGGTTTTTAAAAAAATAATGATCTAAGGAGTTTGAACTGACAGTGTTCCTTGCAATACAGCAACCTTTGTAACAGTGAGGTTACAGTGCTGGCCCAAGTCCCTGTGCAGGCCGGAGTGTCCCTGGAGTGAAATGTGGCATTGCCCATGTCCTGGTGTTGCAGGGAGTGCTGCCCTGATGTGGGCAGGTCTGAACAGGCAGCCTGAGCATTGGCATGAATCACAGAATATCCTGAGGTGGAAGGGACACACAAGAATTATCAAGCCCAACCCTTGGCCCTGCACAGGACAACTCCAAAAATCCCACCCTGTCCACAAGGGCAGCAGCTGTGTGTAAATTCAGGGGGTCTTTCCTGACAGCATACCTGTCTCATCTCTGCAGGTGAGTGATGAGATGGTGGTGGAGCTGATTGAGAACAACCTGGACTCTCCTCCCTGCAAGAACGGGTTCCTCCTGGACGGCTTCCCACGCACGGTGAAACAGGCAGAGATGGTACAGGAGCCCCTTCTCCTTCCCTCAAAACCAGGGCTCCCTGCTCCCTCAGCCCCTCTGAGCTGGGTGTTTGCTGTTGCAGCTGGATGAGCTCCTGGAGAAAAGGAGAGAGAAGCTCGACTCCGTCATTGAGTTCAGCATCCCCGACTCGTTGCTGATCCGCAGGATCACTGGACGGTAACGCTCAGTGCACGGCTTGGGATCACCCAGTTTATGGAACAGCATCCTAATGTCAGATCCCAGGTTGTTCTCATGGTGTTTAGGGCTGGCAGTGATGCTGGTCTCTATTTCTGCCCCGTGCTCCTATGCCTGGGCTGGCCTTGAGCAGAGCCCCTTCCTTGCCCTATAAATCAGGGATTTCTGTAGAAAATCTCAGCTCACCCTTTAAGTTCCTCCTTCTCCAACGTTATTATTGCTCCCTTACACAGGACACTGAATACATCTGGGCACCAGTAAACTTCCTCCAGGGTCAGGAGTGTGTTCTGCACTGTTATCCAGACCCTTTTCCCAGCAGAGCAGGAAGTTCAACTCCCCTTCTCCATCTCCCAGTGCAGCTGCTTTTCCAAACTGAAGAGGCCCTTGGTACAGAAATAACTGGAGAGAATTTTCTTCCAAGTGAAAGGCTAATGATGTTGCTGTGGCAGATGTTTCTGTGCTGATGAGTGGCAGGTTCAGGAGATCTTGTCCTGACTGGGCTGCTTTGCTGACACTTCTTTTTCTGTCTCAGGCTGATTCACCCAGCGAGCGGCCGCTCGTATCACGAGGAGTTCAGACCCCCGAAGGAGCCCATGAAGGACGATGTACGTGAGCTCCCAAGGCTGCAGCTTACCTTGCTTGGGGTTTAGCTGCTGCTTGGCAGTTTCTCCCTGGAAAAACTCATTTCTTTCCTTCTCTTGTACCTTCTTGTCCCCGGCTTTCTGCGGAGCTGCTTGGGCAGCCTGAGCTTATGGCACTGTGGGGAGCAAGGGATGGATGGGTGGAGGGATGGATGGATGGATGGATGGATGGATGGATGGATGGATGGATGGATGGATGGATGGATGGATGGATGGATGATGGATCCATNCATGGAGGGCATGGATGGATGCATGCATGCATGGATGGAGGGAGGGCATGACCAGCCTGCAGAGCTGCCCCAGGCTCTGCCAACCTCAGAACTTGTTGGACTCTGTCCACAGCTCAAGCCCCAGTGGGGTGTGACTGGTTTCCATCCTGGGGAGCAGCTGTAGCTGGTGCCTGGTCTCGAGGCTCCTTTTAGCAAGCAGAGTGGTGTGTGGGGAAAAAGACCACGGTGCTGAGCCCTTCTGTCTTCGGTCACTGCTCCATGACACTGCCCTGGGTTTGCTCCATCTCCCCCACACACCTGAGGTCTCCTCTGCAGCTCTGCCCTGCAGGAGGGGAGCAGGGAGAGAAGGGAGGAGCATCCCAAGCTGCAGCTCGCTGGTGACTGTCCCCTTGCTTCTCCAGGTGACTGGAGAGCCCCTGATCCGGCGCTCTGACGACAATGAAACGGCCCTGAAGACCCGGCTGAAGTCCTACCACACCCAGACCTCCCCCCTGGTGTCCTACTACAGCAAGAGAGGGATCCATACAGCCGTGGATGCCTCCCAGTCTCCCGACGTGGTGTTTGCCAGCATCCTGGCAGCCTTCACGAAAGCAACATGTAAAGATCTGGTTATGTTCGTTTAAGGTTCCGTCCCAGGATGGGGTCTCTACTTTTTTTTTTTTTCTCTTCCCCTCTCTCTTTCTCTGTCTCTGTCTCTCTGGGGCCAAGGAGGGTGAAGAGCTGAGCAGAGTAGAAGGGGAAGGGACGAGGTGATGCAGCCCAAGGCGGGGCTGTGCTGATTCTCTAATTAAAAGAGCTGTTAACGGTCTCGATGTCGCTATATGTGAACGTCAGTCTGCGTGTGGATGTTGGATTTTGGCCTCTAGAGGCCGCAGCGAGCCCGGGCTCCAGTGCCCCGAACGGGCTCTGCACTCCTTTGGGTCAAAAAGCCTTTGTTTCATCCTAGAAATGCACCTCCCTGGAAGGAACTGCACTTCCAGCTCCTCCTGGCCACCCCACAGGGGCCTTGGAGAAGGTTGGGGATGTGGGGGGAGGTTTTCAGAGGAATGTGAAGCTGCAGGATTGAAACCTGGGGTTGTTCTCTGTGTGTGTTGCTGAGGGACAGCCTGGCTGCTGCTCGGGGCTGGGTGACAACGTGTCCTCCGTGTTTGTGTTTTATTCCCTGTGGGGTGGCAGGTTCCTGTTCTGATGGCACTTAGGGGGGCAGAAAGAGGGTTGGGGGTTTCAATCTTTATTTATTTGTGGGATTTATAGCAAATCAGTGAGATGGTTCTTGCTCTTTTTAATGTAAAATCTGTGCTCAGAGTCTGACAGTTACTGTGTGCCAGGTTGGGGTGCCCTGAGGATTAGATTGGGTTTTATCTCTTCACTCTTGCCTTGGTTTTGATCAAGGAGAGGAAGATGCCTTGAGCTTCTCCTGATCCCAAAATCTAAATATAATAAAGCCTTATTGCAAAACAGATGATTTCTCAAGGCTGGAGAGACAGCGTTATTAACCACTGGCTGCCTGTGCCCTTGAGCTAAGGACCTTTGTCATGAGCTCATGGAAATGTTCTGTTTCTTGAGCAAATGCAGCAGCTCTGTGGGGCAGTGTTTGGGGACACTGTGTGTGCTCAGTGCCTCGGCCTCTCCAGGGCACTGTGCTGCTGTGTGGTGACACTGCAGGGCTGGCACTGCCCTTTGGCCCTGAGGGATTCCAGCCCTTCCTAGAGGACCCTGCTGTGGATATGGATTGGCCCAGATGAAACTTTGTCCTTTGGCATTCCGTGTGTGTTTACTGATTGTTATTGAGTATCCCTGATGGTTATTGAGTATCCTCCTCTCTCCCTGGGGATGGCCACTCCATCCTGTGCCCTGAGCTGCTGTGAGCTCTGTGGCCAGAGCAGATGTTTAATCCTCAGGAATCCCTTGCTCTTTTCCTTGATAATTTATTTCTCTTTTGCCTGACAATCTCCTCTCTGTCCTCATACATCCTTTCCAGGGACAGAACCTCTTCCCTTCCAGCAAACTGAAAATAACACCAGGAACCAAAAGCAGTGGACTTGTTGCTCAAAAGCACGTGACTGAGGAGAAAGGCCCTGACAGGAAAACCTCAAACAGGGCTGGTTTTGCCAGCAGCCTCTGGTCCCCTGGGATTCCCAAACAGCCCTTGCTCTGTCTCTGGGTTTCCTGTGGAAGGGTAACCTGGATTTGGCCTGCTGAGAGGTCAGGGTAGCATTTAGGATGGGACTGGTGTGCTTCAGGGAGTGGGGAAGTGTGGGTTACAGCTGCCCTGGCATCTGTAAAAAAGTTCTGTGTGGAAGGCAGCTTTTATTTTGAGAGAGTCCAAGGGAGAGCTGCAGCCCCCTACACTCTGGGAAGGGTTCCCAGCCAGTTGGCATTCCTGGATTTGGTCAAGGTTTTACTCTACAGCAAGAGCAAGATGTTCCTCCACTCTCCTTTCCTTTCCTCCCTTGTGCTCTCTTCACATCCAGCTCCCCAGCCTTTTTGTTTTCCTTTTTTTTTTTTTTTTTGCCATAAACCATGCTTATTTTTGTTTATTTGGTTTTTTTCCCTAAATATTTTTTTTTCTCTCTGTTCCCATTTATTCCAGCTGAGTGACTCCATCAAGCAGATGAGACACCACCAAAGGCTGCACACTCTGCTGCATCACCCATTGCAGCCCTTCCCTGGGTGCAGGGAGGGCAGCTGGGAGGGGAAATGATGGATGGGGAGGGGGGGAAGGAGGTGGTCAACAAGGGGTTGGGGGGCTGATTTGGTTGGGTTTTTAGTTGGATTTCTTATTTGGCAGAATCATTGTGAAGAGGAGGTGGCCTTCTCCTTAGAAATCATGTTTGTAGAGGCAAAAAAAAAGACAATTGTGGAGAGGGAAACATCTCTCAGTGATCAGCTGCAGGTCCTTGACTTGTTGGAGGGCAGGGCTAGATGTTATTCCAGGCTTCTCCAGGAATTTCAGGTTTTGTCTCATGGGCTCTTGGTACTCTGAGGCCACTGAAAGGTTTGCTGTGATTATTTTTTTTTTCTAAAGTTGCTTCCTATCAGCGAGGACCAAAACAAACAAATGATTCATCATGTCTGAAATGGAAAGGGAAAAAAAAAAAGAGATGCCAGTGGTCTTTTCCTGGAAGTTTTGTTTTTCTTGTTCGGCTGCATTCCTAAACCCTGGCATAAAGACTTCTCAAGGATTCTCTGCTGCTGAACAGAGGGGCCATGGCTCTAGTCCAAACCTGCCTTCCATGGGAATGGGGTGGCTTTTCTGTGATCATGACCAAGCTGGAATTTCACACAATGCTGAAGAAATGCAAAAGAGACTTTTCTTAATTGCCTGCAAAAATAACACTTAATTGGGGGTGTTCTTTTTGCATTTCTTTTTAGATCAAATGGTGCCTTGTCTAACCTCTGAATCAATAATAAAATAACCCCTTTACATTTGTATCTGGTGCTGTGTCCTCTTTGACCTGCAGACAGCGTGGAGGGTGAGGAGGCAGATGACAGCATCAACTAACAATTGAGCTGGGTGGATCCTGGGGCCTGATCCTATCTCAAGGATGTTCTGTGCAGCTGCAAATGTGGCTTGTAATTCCTTTTCTCTCCTTGCTGAGTGTGTCCAATGCTTTAGATCACCATAGCAATGGTGGTTTTTTTGCTGGTTCTCCCTCCTGTTTTTTCCTGTGTGAGGCTGAAAGCACTGAGCCCCTGTGTATCCTCTCTGTCCAGAGCTCCTTGCAGTATTTTAACTGATGTAATCCCTTTTTTCCCTCCTCCCTTTGGTTCTCCAGTGCGTGGAGGAGCTGATGTTATTTCCTTCTCTCCTCCTGCAGCAACTGGAAGCCACATTATTGTATCTTCTGTTTCTGCCTTTCATTCTTTGCTGCATCCCCCCTTTCTGGATTCACAGGGAAAAACTGTCCTATGCAGGGAACGAGAGCATTTCCTGGCCTCCCTTTCTCCTGCCTCCACAGGGACTCTGACCCTCTGTGGTGTCCCAGAGGAGGCTGTTCCTGATGGACTGATGCAGGTTTGTTGTTTATCTTGCAGCCCTGCATGTGTCCAGAAAGGCTTGGGCTGCCATGTACCCATTTCCTGCAGAAATTCCTGGGTTTCCAGCATAATTGGGCTCTCCTGCTCCTCCGCCAGTCTGTCTCTGTGCTCAGGTGTTTTCATTACCTCTGTACCTCCCATTACCATTCCTGTGCCTCTCTGGCTTTTGTGGTGTTCTTCCCTTGTTCCTTTTGATGGTGGATGTTAAAGTGTGCTCTTCCTCCTCGTCTGGGATTGTGTCCTCTGCCCCTTGCCTGCTGTTGTTTTAAAAACCTGTTCTTCCTGCTCCTCCTGGCTTTCTGCTCTGTGGGATGGAGGAGTTTTGGCTCCTCTGAGCTGGGCTGCCTCTGTTTGATCCTTACCTGAGTGTGGAGTGTGAAATGGATTGTTGGGGAGCTGTGGGGAGCCTGCAGTGGGGAGTCTGTGAGCTCAAGCTTGGATCTTCTGGAGCTGGATCTGTGCTGTGACCTGTCTCTCTCAGGCTGACCTTGAATGTTTTCCACAGCACACGATGCTCTGCAGGTGCTGTAAATTCCTTCTGCTCAACCATTTCGTTCCAGCAAGCTGCTTATCAGGCACTCTTTTGAAAACTGTGTTCATATTTCATACACACAATTATTCAGCAACTATAAAAGGGGAAAAATTCCTATTTATAGCACAAGGACCAGCATCAAATAGGACACTGAATTCTCACTGATAGAGGAAGTGACCTGTTCTCTAATGCAGCAATATTTCTGCTGAAAAGAAACAGCATCTTGAATGGGGGGAGGGATGAAAGCCCTGGGCCATCTCTTTCCATTAAAAATGTGCTGCAGTCCTAAAAATGTATCTGCCCTTCTCCCTTCCCAATGAAACCATTGGCGACAGGGATTGCAGGAAAACCTCTCACCGTGGATTTGTGGTTAGTGCTAACGAGCCCACCGACTCCTGACGGTCTGGTTTGGAGCTGGTCTTAAGTTTCTGATCAATAAGCTGATCTCTGACCTTGAGGTGGGGCCGAGGAGAAGCCGCTGCAGGGATGTCTGTGGGGAGTTGGTGCCATCACGGGGCTCATGTGCAGAGCCCTGAAGGAGCGAGCACGTGGGGCTGAGGAACAAAGAACTGCCCGGGAGCGAGGAACGGAGGGAGTGGGAAGGTGGGAAGAGCTCAGGGGACACGGGTGGAACCGCTGCGGGTGAGGTGAGAGCCTGTTTGCCCTAATCCTGCTTCCCCCGGCTGCTCCTGCTCCCCCTTCCCTTCCAGGGGTGTTGAGCCACAAGGCCACCACTGGTGGACACCCTGCTGCTGTCCCCCGCTGTCGCCCTGTCCTTCCCTCTTTGGGAAGAGCTGCAGTGGGTGATACCAAGCGAGTCCCTGGGAGGTGGAGGAGCAGAGGATGGGATTCCCCTGCTGTCGCTGTGGCAACGCTGGGCAGGGAAGCAGCGGCAGCAGCGGGATGCGATGGGAGGCTGCGTGGCGTGGAGGGTGCGCTGGGGAGGCTGCGGGGGCCGGGCTGCGCTGACATCACGCGGGGAGGTGGCGCAGAGGGAAGGGGACTGGGAAAGGGAGAGCGGGGAGACTGCGGAGGGGAGAGCGCGGCACCGGGAGTGGGCTCCGGGGACAGGTAAGGGATGCTCCAGGTGGGCTCGGCGAGCTGCTGTGGGATCAGCGCCCGCCTCGGCATCTCTCGGGGTGGTGCGGTGCTGGGGGATGGCTCCTGGGAATTATTATACAATGCCTGAACAGCCTGGCACAGCAGGGATTGGCCGTGGGACAGTGAGAGCAGGTCAGAGCCCAGCTGGCTTGTGCAGAAACTGGTGCAGATGCTTCCCCCCAGGAGAGCAGTGTGTGTGTCACTGGTTCTTACTGGGAAGAGCCAGGAGTACCTGCACTGCCAGAACGGGATAAAGGGACTGGGAGAGCAGTGTGTGTGTCACTGGTTCTTACTGGGAAGAGCCAGGAGTACCTGCACTGCCAGAACGGGATAAAGGGACTGGAGAGCAGCCCTGGTCCCTAGCTGGAGAAGGGGAGCAGAGTTCTCCTGAGGGATTAGAGCATGGATCACTGATGAAATGAATCAGAAGTTTGAGACTTCATCCCCTGAGCTGCATCTGTCTTAGAGGGGGCTGTGAGCAGAGCTGGTGCACTGGGACCGAGCCCAGCAGCGGGTTTGTGGTGGGAATCCTAAACTAAACTGCTCATCCCCAGCAGCCTCAGCACTCCCCCAGCCTGTGCAGCACCAATAGTTCTGGGGAAGGCAGCCAGGTGCAGGGGTACTGCCAGGAGCTCTCTGGATGTAGATCCTGGGGATCTGCAGACCTGGAAGGCAAATTAACAAAGTCCTTGAAGCCTCTCTGGATGTCGTGTTGCCTTTTAGCACAAGGGTTGCATAACGGGATCTGTTTTGTTAGCAGAGGGAGCAAAGGGTGACGGTCACCTCCGTGCCCTGCAGCAGCCCAGCAGTACCTGTGTGCTGTGCTGGCCCGTGGCCCTGGAGGCAACTTCATCTTTGTTTTTTCCTTCAATCCAAGAGTTAGGCTCGTTCTTTGCTGCTTGTGTGCTCCCAGCTCTGATCCCACAGCAGCGAGGCGTAAGGGCTCTACACCCACACTCAGCCTTAGCAAACTAGAAAATGAGTTTGTGAGCACCCCCCTCATCTGTGCTGGCCTGGTTCTGGCCTGTCAGGGTTCTCAGGGTGTATCTGACTGAGGAAAACACATCTGGGGTCAAAAGCTCAGTGTTGGTGACGCCTGTGGGTGTCAGAAACCAGCACGGGGGCGGAGATGGAAGAGGCACAAAGCAGAAACCTTGCTTGAAATCCAAGCACAGGGAGAGGCCAATGATCCTGCCACGACCATTTTGTTGAAACAACACATTTCCAGAAGCATTTAAAGGGCTGGGGCCCATGACCCAGTGGGGCCATGGAGAAATGCAGCCAGGAGTGCTTGAGAGCTTAATTGCAACAAGAAGCATAAACATGCTTTAATTAGGGAAGAGATTGCTGTGTGCTGCACCATCCTTCCCCACCAAGACACACAAGCTGGGTCTACTGGGACCACTTTTGGGAGTGGCCCAGGTGGCCACACTGCTGCTTATGGGATGGCAACTGCCAACACAACAGCTTGTGCTGCTCTCTGGGGCTTCCCTGGGAGCAAAGGGTGGGAGCCCCACGCTCGGAGGGTGACAGGCAGTGCTGTCACCCAGGTGGCTTTGGGGCCAGCTGCATTCCAAGCCTCTGGCATGGGCAGGCAGGGAGGGGAGGGCCCATCAGCTGCTCTGTGCCAGCCCTCAGCTCTGCCCAGGGCAGCTGTGCTGGGAGGGAGCCAGCCTGGGATGGGCCCCACTGCTCCAAGTTGGGACCTCGCTGGGCACAGCCTGAGCCGGGCTCTCAGGGCCAGTTTGGGAAGGGTGCAGGGAGGGGTTAAACGCTGCTGTTCTGCAGTTTCATCCCCCAGGTTGTGGTTCTGCATGACCAGCAGCGGGACTGCTTCAAAGTCATGTTCCAACTTGATTTTCTTCAAGGTTATTCAAAACTCAGTGCAGGAATGGCACCAGGACCTCTCACAAACACAAAGGCCAAGTCACCCCCTCCTAGTCCTTGACCTTCTCCGTGGCTCAGCTGGCTCTCCTTGCTTTCCCCCATACTTGCCTACACTGCAAAAGGGATGATCATGTGAATATTACAAAGCCTGGCATCTGCACATCAGCTGCAGCAGCTGGGGCTCTGACATGTGCCTTCGTGTGACCCTGTCCCCACAGCCTTGCTCTGGTACCTGTGTGTTCAGCCCCCACCACGGGCTGTCACTGCCAGGCACACAATAAAACAGAAACACAATAACTGGGAGCTCGTGCTCCCTCCTGGGAAAAGTGCTGTGGATCTGTGAGCCTCTGCAGAGACCCGGAGCATCGGGAGGAGCTGCCTTTGTGCCAGTGTCCAGAGAAGGCCCTGGGAGCTGAGCCAGGTCCTGTGAGACATTTTAATCCTTATTTCACAGTCTATCTTGGCCATGACTCTGCTGCAGTGAATATTTTCCCCTTCCTTTGTTAGGGGCACTCACAGGCACCTACCTTGTGTTTGTTTTCACACCTTATCTGGTGCCACCGGGAGCAGGCAGGGCAGCAGTGCAGCAAGGAGAGTCAAGGAGAGTGGGAATACACATTCCCACTTTTGCCTGGCCACCCTGGAGACCCCTCGATCCTCTCCCTAAAGCCAGGCTAAAATTTCTTTCTGCTGAGGCAGCTGTTTGTTAAATAGTTGAGGTTACTTGAGTAATCAATAGTTCTCTGGTTCCCAACAGAAATATTATCCCTTTGGCCAAATCAGCTTTTCTGTCTTTGCTAAAAACCTGCTCCTGACTCTCAGCTCTCAAAGGATTGAGGCACATTCCTGATTTATCTGCACAAAACCCCATTCCTCTTCTTTCCTCCTGCCAGCACCGCTCTTTCTCTCTGAGGTTAATCCGAAAGGGCTGGAAGCACATGGAGAAATTGCTGGAGTCATTGGATTCCTCAGTCTCAGCCCTTCTCTTGGCCCTGCCCCAACAGCTCCTTCTCAGTGCTTGCTTCTCTAAGGAGAGAGGTGAGGGTCAGTGGGATCCTCGTGGCCAAGGGCATTGCTGACATCACTGCCAGTCCATGGACTCCAAGACAACTTGGCTCAGCTGCTGCCAGCTGAAGAAAAATTGTTCCCATCCCACAGCAGGAGTTGTGTCCCAGAGAACCAGGGCTGCAAGACAAGGCGCCCACAGTGAAGTTCCATAAATCTTCCTTGCAAGCAGGCACCGACTCCCAGGAGCTGGATTTCTGGTTCCACCCCAGCAGCCAAAGGCTGGGCTGTGGCTCTGAGCTCCAATTTCCTGTGATTGAAGGAGGCCACGAGGTTTGCTCTGCTGCTGGGGCAGTGGAAACAGCCTTGCTGTGCATTGTGAGCATCTCCGCACATCTCTGTTCTTTCCAAACCAGAAAAGGTCACAGAGACCCAAGAGAAACCCACTTCCCTCCTTCACTGAACTCCTTCTGCCTCGCACATGCTTTTGTTGCCATCCCTTGCTTGCCAAAGGCAGGAACAAACACTGGGGTTTGGCAGGGCTCAGAGCCTTGGCGTGTCGGATGGGAAAGAGGCATTCTTGGTCCTCAGCCCGGGGACAGGGCTCTGCCCCACGTCCACTGCCAGAATTTCCAGCTGTGATCTCGCTGCTCATCCCACGCTGAGGGCACCGTTCTGGGGATTGGGAGCACCCCTGGGTGCTGGAGATCCATGGAAGGGGAGAGGGAATAGCTGGAGCAGGATCCAGAGCCGTGTGAACCCCTGCATGCTGCTGCAGCTGAGCTCCACATCCTGGGGGAAGCGCAGGACTCAGAGAGGCTTTTCCCAAAGAATTCCTGATTCCAGGGGAGCAGGGAAAGGCACAAGGAGGCCATGTAAAGCCAGGCTGTCTCTGCTTTGGTTAAATAGGGCTGTTTTTGCTGACAGCTCCTCCTGAGAGACTGCAGGGAGGGATCCTGTAACTCAGGAGCAGCTGAGAGGCTCTTGGCAGCTACTGCTGTTTCAGTGTCAGGCATTGGACTTTTCCTGGTGCTCAGGGAAAAAGGGATGGCAGCCCGGATCAGAGATGGCAGGGCTGGGCAGAGGAGAAGCTGCTGCCTCCCTGTTAGAGGGATGCTCTGGAGCAACAGAAGAGCCTGATTTCAGAGGAGTATTTGAGGTCTCAGTGCACACTTGACGGTCCCAGAAACCTCCTGCTCAATTTTCTGCTGTGCACAGCCCAGCCTGAGGCAGCACAGGGGGCAGTTTGCTCAAACACTGCTCAAGACAGCCCACAGATGGCAAGCCCCAGAGAGGGATGAGTGTTTCTCATGGTGGTGAAGGGCTGAAGGAGAGGAGGGAGGGAGAAGAGGAATTTCCTGGTTGTGGTAAAGGTGGCTTGTGCTTGAAGTTAGAGAGAATGGGCTTGTGGTCATAGCATCAGGTTGAGGGCAGGAAGGCGTGGGTCAGCAACAAAACCCAGCAGAACAAACCTCATTTGCCTTTCCATGCCAGCCCAGGAAGGAAGGACAAACTACAGTTCCCCTCTCCCTTTGCCCACCTTGCTCCACTGCAGAGAACAGAGCACAGGGGGAACAGCCCTGGACTGAGCCTGGTAGCCAAGGGTCAGATGGGGAAAGATCTCAGCTGAGACAAAGGAACTCTGAGCAGGCACATGTTCAGGGACAGGCTCATACGTTCCCCACCTGGTTAATGCTGGCTCAGCCCTCTGGAAAATGACACACGTTTTCCTTGCTGCAGGGCCAGAGGGCCGTGCTGGGAGCTCTCTCTGCTCTCCCAGCCCGGCTGCAGGCGAGAGGTGCTGCTGGCAGGGTCCAGAATCACTGTTCTTTCCCCTTTTCACAGCTGTTGCTGGTTATGAAAATGGGAATGTTCCCCAGGCAGTTGTCGGCAGGAACTGCCCTTTCCAGGGCTGACCACATGGGCTCTTTCTTCCTCTTCCCAGTCACAGTTTTGGGTACGTTCTAGTCTTGGCAAAGCACTGCCCTTCCCTGCTCCTCTTCCTCACATGACACACAGAAGAGAGAGGCTGTGGGCTGTGGAAGGGGAATGTTTGTTCCTGGACTGAGATCAATACAGTTCTTGAGCCAGTCCTCCTCCCAAAGCTCAAAGAGAGCAAGAAGAAAAGTTGGGATCAGTCTCGTGCAGAGTGGGGATTTACACCAGAAACTGTCAGTCTGTGTTCCTAGCACACAGATCCTGACACCAGCTCTTTTCCCAGTGCAGGATGGGGGGCACAGCTTGCAGGAACACCGGGGTGTGCTGTGGAAAGTCATTATTTCTTGTCACATCTGTTGCAGAGTGTCCACAGCACAAAGGAACACTGGGCAAAGCAGGGAAGGCAGGAGGGAGAGAGCAGAGCTGGCTGCTGCTGGAAGCTGAGGGTACAGAGCTCAGCAGAGCTCAAACTCCTCTGCAGGCAGAGGCTGTGCAGGAGTTACCACAGATTCCAGGGTAGGAAATCCCAGGGTTCAGAGCTTAAGGCATTTTCTGAGAGAAAAGAGCAGGACTGGCAGGAAAGGGCAATGACCCCAGGCCAGCTTTCTGGCAGTGCTGCATACTCAGAGGACACTGATGGCACAGAAGATTTGGGCCACATCCTAGCCAGGAGCTTGGGAGTTTTTGGAAAACTCAAATAATGCAACTGAGCTAAGTCAGAAAAAAAATGGTCTGGCTAAGGCCAAGGTCAGTCTGAATAATTCCTTCCACTCTCTCTTCTGCTTTTGCGCAGTGAGGCAGGAAGCTGAAAATTCTCTGGCTGATTTTGGGAGTCCAGAGGTCAGTGAGCAGTGATCATCCTGGTTCTGAGGAACAGATGAGTGTGTTAGCACCCAGCCCTGCACTCAGCTCCCTCCTGACTTCTTAGTACACAGCCACAGAATTTCCTGGCTTTTTGTTTCAGATCTAAGGGAAAATTCCTGCCACCAGCGCTGAGTTAAATTAAAAGTTGGTAAATTCAGGAAGCTTCTTGCAATTAGGCACTAACCTTTGGAATTGCTTCAAGAGTTGGTAAAGTCAAATAATAACTGGCTTGGAAAATCCTGATGGTTTTATGACCTTTCACAAAGTCTGTACTTCTGTACCCAGACAAGGGTCACCATACTGCTCCAAGGCAAGACCAGAGGGAAAAAGGAAGAGTTCTCTTCCTGTCTTTCCCTATCCTGGTGTGATTGCCATTGCTCAGCTCTGAAAAGCACAGGAATTACCCCAGGCCAGAGCAGCGTGGCTGGAGAGCTGAGCCTTTTCCCATAAACTCTGGGATGAGAATTCAGGTCTCTCCATGACCTGGCAAGCGAGGGAATGTGAATGTGGCCATTGCTGAAGGGGCTTCAGAAGCACACTCGTGCTCTTGTTCTTGGAAGTTCTGCTGAAATCTTTCCCTTCCGAGGTGCTTCGTGGGATTGAAGCCCAAACCTCCTTGGAGGCCACGGGGACAGGCTTCACCCATCACCTGCCCATGGCAGCAGGTCCCAGTGGTGCTCAGTTCACTGGAGCTTTCTCTCTAGCAGGTCCCTGCGAGCAGTGGATTATGCCCTGGCAACAGGGACATTGCAACATGCAAGCCCCAAAACTGCAGTGCCTGCTCCACTACACAGCAAAATAGGTCGTGCATCAGCAAATGAAAAAGGACAGATGGTGTCTGCTAATACAGCTTAGTTTATGGCCTGCAGGATTAACTCAGTAGTTGTCATGTCTGCAGAAAATAGGAAATGGGTGGGTCAGCTGGAGGAAACGTGTGGTGTGCCCAGCCCTACCTGTGCTGTGAGATGCACCAGCTGGAGAGGATGGCAGGGATCCTGCGGGGTTTTGAGATGTTACTGAAGGGCTGCCAGTGTCTTTTGGGGGCTCTGGGCACTGGTGCCCTGTCCCAAGCCTTCCTGTCCACCTCGGATTTCCAGAGTCCTGCTGCAAAAGTCAGGGATTGCCGCTGAGCCGAGCAGGGATCTCCAGCACACACAGGGACACCCTCTGTGGTGTCTGCTCCAGCAGCTCTGCAGGAGGAGCCCACAGCTTCCTGTCCTCTGCCAGCTGCAGGACAGCCTCCAGTTCAGCCTTTTGAACTCCCAAGCACCCACGTGTCTGCAGGAGTAAGACCGAAAGCTGAGGCAGAAGCCTCAGGTCTTTTCAATGCCTTCTCTGTGACACACTGTTCTCCTTTCCTGGAAACCAGGCCAGTGCCTCACTCTGTTCTCCTTGCAGAAATCCAAGCCCGTGCCAGAGCTCTGCCTCATGCATCTGCTCTCTGAAGGGCAGGACAAACTCTTCCTTAGCTCTCCATGAGTGCTCCTCCTGAAGATTTCACCTTGAAATCTTCAAGATGCAATCTTCTGGCCACCTCTGCTGAGGGCAGGTGTGCAAGATGCTGGGCATCCCAAAAACCAGCTGGCATCAGGGAGATGCTCCAGAGCCAGGAGTGTGCCATGCCATGCCATGCCATCTCTGTGCCTCTTGGCCTTCTGCTGTCACAGGTGTTTGTCACCACCACCTTCAAACCACAGCCAGCCATCACAAGCTGTTTCCTCCAGTGACTAATTTGCCTGTGTTTATGCCAACACCAAACACTCTTTATTGTCTATTTAATGACTCAGGTGAGGAGGGAGTCTGGCTCCTTCCTCCTGCTGAAGGGATCTGGCAGCACTACCCTGATGGCAGCACCCTACAGTGCTAAACCTTCTCAGTTATAAATCCCCCATCATTAAGGGTAGCAGGTCACTGGTGAGAGTGACTTGAGAGCAGGGATCATTGTCACTTCTATCCCCAAAGCTCTTTAGTGAGCGTGGAGGTGAACAAAGAACACAGAACAGCTTGTGCTTTTATTACAAAAGGAAATGGTGCTTTTTGTAGAGGGGGAAAAGCATGTCAGATTACTATTATAAGTAATTGCTTAATGATCCCTACCTTTGCGTCATTGCTGAAGTACATCCGAGTCCCTTTTTGGGGTCTCTCCTCCCTGCACGTGTGTCACCAACGGGGCCAAGCCCGTGGCCATCCCGGCTGTGGGAGCCCTGCAGGAGACAGGAGGGGGGAGCTACGTGGGCATGAGAGCCTCCACATTCTTCCCCCCTCGAAATCTCCCCACCTCCCACCTCTTTTATCAGCTGCTGACAAGACTTGCCGTGTGTGTAGGCGGCTCCCAAGCTTACAAGATGATTCCCCGCTCCCCCCCAGCTCCCATCCATGAGAGGAGCGCTCAGGATTTCGGGGAGGGGGGAGAGCAGCGTTCCTCCGGCTGCCGGCCTGTTCTGATGCTTTCCGAGAGAGCTCCATGTGGTAACTCTCTCCCAGGATTTCACATGACAGCCTCTTCCCCGGAAAGTCACAGCAGGGAGTGGAAGATTGCCGTGCGTGTGGGTGTTAGGAGGGAGCAGAGTGGGATGGGGAGATGGAGGGGAGAGGAGGTGTAACCATAGACTTGAACCAGAACAAATCCTCCTGGAAGAGCCTTGCATTTCTGATCCCAAGGCTCCCATCTCCTGCCTCTTCCTCTTCATTTAAAAGAACGTCAATCCTTGTTAAGTCCAGCAGAGAAAAGAGGAGGCAAGCAGAATCATCTCCTCCCTTCCCTGAACACATCTCAGGGGAGCAGGGGAGGCAAACAGAACACGAACTAACTGGGTAGAGGCAGAGATGAGCACACTGGGGAGAGCCCTCCCCAAGCACGGGTGTCTCCCCTGGAGAGAAGAGAGGGGCCGCTAATGACATCTCCATCTGACAAATGATCACAGTGCATGTCATTACGACCCAGCGCTTCCCCGGGGCCCTGGCAGAAAATGACCCCAATGAGCTTCAGTTCTTGCAGCCACAGCTGCTCCCCAGGAAGGTTCAGCGTCCCTCGCCGCAGAGCCCCGGGCTCTCGGGGTAAAGCCCCGCGGAATGCCTCGGGCAAGCCAAGATTGACAGCCCTGCCCTGCTCTGAGACCCCTAAAAGAGGAGTAGGGAAGCCCCTGGCACAACTCTCCAGGGCAGGGAGCTGGGAGGAGACCTTGCACTGCACTTCTGAGAGGTTTAAAATGACCTCTGTGCTATGGATCTCTCTGTCCCTCTCATCTTCCTCCAGCAGCACATTCCAGGTGGGTCCCGTGGTGGGTCCTCAGCAGAGAGACCCCTGAAACTGCCACCTGCATTTTGGCACCCTGATGCACCTAGATCCCTTTAACAGCCCTGGCTGTCCCACGTTAACAGGGCCAAAGGTCTCAGCCTGCCCGACAAAACCAGAGCTGAGTCACACCTGAGTGTCCCTGTGCGAAAACAAGGAAGAATTCCTGCTGTGAAGCTGCTCCCCTCCTTCCCGCATTTCATCAGCAAGCAGCAACACGAGCTGGGTTTTCTCTGAACTCCATCTGCTCTGCAGTGCAGCCTGTCCCGCTTGAACAATCCCCCCATCCCTGCCTGGGAAAAGTGGGAGAAACCCCGAGGAGACCCACGGACTTCTAGAGAAATGAGTCAGTGCTGGGGAGGGGTTCACACCTCTGCATTCCAGAGGTTTAAGGCAGATTGGAGCTTTGTGTGTCCTGAAATAGCTGTTTCAACACCCCCTGTGTCCTGCTGGGGCAGCAGGCAGGTATTTCCCTTACCTGTGATATTTGGGTAAGCGGGAAGGGGGGAAAGGTGGGCAAAAGGGATGTGGTAGTGAGCTGGAATTTCAATTTTATCGGCTGCAAACCCAAACCGAAGTGTATCCTGCCAGTGTCCCACCGCAGCGATATTCCCCGGCCGGGCACACCCCAGTTCCTCCACGCAGTCTTGGGTTTCACAATCCCTTCCCAGCAGCCCAGCCTCTGCTTGCTTTCACTCTCTGAATTACCGAGGGGAATTTTCATTACATCACCAGAAGGCTCTTCCTCCTCGACAGCGACAGAGCTGTCACTCTGCTTTGCAGGGGATTTTTGGGTGTGGGTGACGAGGGTATTTCTCTGGAAAGAGAAATACTTCCCAAAAGCAGGTCCAGCCCAGCTCAGCCTCCCCCAGGGGCTCCATCCAGGCTGGGAACGGCACCGGGCAGTGTGAGGTGGCTCCAACCGGTGTCTGGACAAAGCCTTTTCCCTGGAAGCCTTCCTGGGGGATACGGCGCTTTCAGGCAGAAATTTAAAAGTCGCCTGTGCCAAATCCAGCGGGGTCGGAAGTCAGCAATCTTCCAGCTTTCTGCCAGCGTAAGCAAAAGCAAATTTGCCTATTGGAGCTGGGATTTGCAGAACGATTCGCTGCGGCGTTTGAATCCCCCCACACACACACACGCCCCCGCCTTCTGTATCTTCTTTTTGTTTGTTTGTTTTGGGTTTATCTTTTCAAATATCCCCCAGTTTAACGGTCAGGCTGGTGGCAGCTTCCCCGCAGCTCCGGGGAGGGGCTGATCTGATCTCACTCCCAATCCGGTGACTTTCCAATCATCCTCTTTCCTATCCTCCCTGGCAGCTTGCTTTCCTGCCCTCTCCTTCCAAATCCTGGCTGTTTGTTTTGGGGATTTTTTTTTTTTTCTTTTTTTAAATCAAAACAAACTACCAGGTTCAAACTGCTAGTCAGGAACACGCTGAGCAGGAGCCTTTGCTCCTGGCAAGGGCTGTGGAAACTCGCCATGGAGAAACACCTCAGCCACGGAGAACTTGTTTTTTAAGTAGCTGGGATGTCTGGATCACAGCGGGGTCCGGACAGTTGGAAATCTGTGTCTCACAGCTCCATAAAAGCACTGAGTTCCCTCAAACGTACAACCACTGGCAAGAGCTCTGCACAGCTTGGGAGCAGAGGGAAGATGGCTCTGAAGTCACTCGGATTTACCCTGGCCTCCCCCAGCCTTGCTGGTCTCGTGATTCCTCATATAAGGCAATGAAGAGTCATTTCTGCCCCAGCAGCCCATCCTTTCCCAGCAGCTCCAGATGGTTTTGCTCTCTGCCTCTCCTTGTCTGCACTACTGGTAATTCAGGCCTGTCTCACATTAGCTTTTGAGCTCAAACCTTCCCACAATTAGTTAGAGAGTCTGTGCTTCTGTGCTGCAGAGGACGTAGGGCTGAGCTGGCAGAGCGCTGTCTGGGAGATCCGTCCCACACACGAGTCCTGCTCAGGTTTCTCTGTTTCAGTCAAGAGTGTGATTTTTTTTTTTCTGGTGAAATCATCAAAGCAAGACAGTCTGTGCTACAGATGGGCAGCAACAGCCATTTGAAGATGCCTCATACCTGGCTTGTCTCAGACAGGAGTAGCTAATTTCAATATAATCTCATTTTACATCAATATAACATCTCTCCCTTCTTCATCTGGCCCTCCTTTCCCAAGGAAAAGGGTCCTTTTCCTCTGGGAGCTCCACACCACAGGGAAATCTTCATGCCTGCCCAAGGACCACAGCTCAGCAACTCACTGCTCAGGGAGAATGTGCTCCACAGACCCCTCAAAGCATCCCTGCTTCTCTTGGAGCAGAGCTGTTTGGCCCTTGCCAAATTAACTCGCTAATTAACAGGGTTTTTGATCCCAGGCAGGAATTTACCACTCTGAGGCCAAACCTAAGTGTGGTCCAAAACTTCTAGCTGGTCCAAAGCTCTGTGTGCTGTGGCAGGAATGTGAAGAGCTGACAAAAGTCTGGGGAATGCAATCTCTGGGGAAGGAATTGGGTGTAGCAGACATCTCGGGATAAAGCAGTAAGGGAGGCACAGAATTAATGGAGAAGGAGCACAGGGAAAAGCAGGATTGCTGCAGGGTGTTTAGGAGAGGAGGAAGCTTCATTTGTGCAGGTGATTTACTCCTTCTGTGCCTTCATTCACCCATCAGACAGGGAAGTGTCATCATTATCCCCGAGCTGCTGACAGATCTGGGGTCTTTGCCTCCAGCAATCCAGCAGCACCAGCACCAAAACCCTGGTTCCTTGTTCCCATCCCAGCTCTTGGAAGGATCCCAGCGATAATAATCATGCAAACAGGCTTTGCTGAGAGAGGTGGTTTCAGGAATGGTGATAGCTGGGAGACAGTGATGGAGCCACACTTGTCACATGAATAACCACAGTCTGTCCAGTCAGAGCTGACAGTCTAAGGCAAGGCAGCTCCTTCTGTGCTGATTTAAGAGGCTCTTCATAGACACAGCAGATCTTTCTGCTTCACCTCCCCTGCATAATAAGCAGCAGCATCCTTCCTGTTAGTTTATCTGCCTTTGGATGGGATATGAGGCTGGCAGACCCCTCTGGGCACGGGGGAACCCTGGAAGGAAGCGGAGGCTTTTAACTTTCTGCATGAGTGCAGTGAGAATGTGGGTTGTAGTTTCAGTGCCTCTAAACCTGGCACTCGGGGAGGAGTTCCCAGCTGAGTAAATCTTTATGTGATCTTCAGAAATATTATCAAGGAGGGATATACAGCGAGGGACAGGGTGCTCCACTGGGATGGATGGATTCAGAGGGGGTTCCTGAAGTTATAGACACCCCTTTCCAACAAGAGATATTAAAAAGCAAGCTGCCCCAGCTTTTTTTTTTTAAATAGAAACCTTTTTTTCTGCACAATCCAGCCAGAAGATTCCCCCCAGTTCCAGGCCCTGGGTGAGGCTGCCATGGCACTGCTGAGGGAGGGATGTTGAGAAGATGTAAAGCTGAAGGGAGAATCATAGAATAAACTGAATGGGAAGGGACACATCAGGATCATCAAGTCCCACTCCTGACTCTACACAGGACACCTCAGGAATGCCACCGTGTGCCTGAGAGCGTTGTCCAAACATTGAGGGAATCAGGGGGAAACAGGAGCGCTGAGGGGACCCAGGGACTGAGGGAAGCCGAGTTGTTGAGGAGCCAGGGTGCTGAGGGAAAATGGGGAGCTGAAGGGAGACAGGGGTGTCTAGGGGACATGGGGGCATTGAGGGGAACAATGGCGCTGAGGGGGAGACAGGGGCTGAGGGGAGATGGAGGCAATGAGGGGAGCAATGGTGCTGAGGGGAGATGGAGGTCCTGAGGGGGAGATGGGCTGAGGGGAGATGGAGGCAATGAGGGGAGCAATGGCGCTGAGGGGAGATGGAGGCAATGAGGGGAGCAATGGCGCTGAGGGGGGATGGAGGCGACGAGGGGGGAGGCGGGGCTGA
>VZTB01000652.1:204471-226520 GCA_013397245.1 Thryothorus ludovicianus
CGCCCCCCGCCGCCCCGCCGGCCCCGCCGCCGCCGCCGCCGCCACCGCCGCCCCCCGAGGAGGCTCCGGCGGTCCCGGAGGGCGAGGAGGAGCTGGAGTGCCCGCTGTGCCTGGTGCGGCAGCCGGCGGAGAACGCGCCGCGCCTGCTGTCGTGCCCGCACCGGTCGTGCGGGGCCTGCCTGCGGCAGTACCTGCGCATCGAGATCACCGAGTCCCGCGTCAACATCTGCTGCCCCGAGTGCAGCGAGCGCCTCAACCCCGCCGACATCCGCCGCCTGCTCCGCGACTCCCCGCACCTCGTCGCCAAGTACGAGGAGTTCATGCTGCGCCGCTGCCTCGCCGCCGACCCCGACTGCCGCTGGTGCCCGGCCCCCGACTGCGGGTGAGTGCTGGAGGGGGGACAAGGGGTGGCGGTGGGATGCTTCCACTCCATCCTGGGACACCTTGGGGAGTGGGGAACCCGCTGTCCCTGGAGGATGCTGTCCTCTCCATCCTGGGACATCCTGAAGAGTGGGGAACCCGCTGTCCCTGGAGGATGCTGTCCTCTCCATCCTGGGACAGCCCGGGGAGTGGGGGACCTGCTCGTCTCTCCATCCTGGGACACCTTGGGGAGTGGGGAACCCGCTGTCTCCGGAGGATGCTGTCCTCTCCATCCTGGGACGCCTTGGGGAGTGGGGAACCCGCTGTCCCTGGAGGATGCTGTCCTCTCCATCCAGGGACAGCGTGTGGAAGGGAGACTCCTGTCCCTTCCATCGTGGGACAGCTTGGCAGGGGAAACCTTGCTGTCTCCTTAGGGTGCTGCCCCATCTGTCTGTCCTGGAGGGATGCTGCCTGTCCCCAACACGTGCAGGGATAGCTGGGTGAAGTGGAACCCACTGTGGGGTGTTCTCTGTCCCCAGCAAGGCCTGCGGATGGCAATTCCAGCTGGGGTGGCCCTGGGACTCAGTGTCCTGTCTGTCCCCACGTGGGTCCCAGGGCAGCACAGGCTCACCCTCAGTGCTGCTCATACACTTCTGGTCCTGCTGCTCCCATGGGGAGCCCTCGCTGGGGGGGTTCTTTGCTCATCTGCAGTTTATTCAGGACAGCTGATAGGCCTCGGGTACCCAAATTCCATCTATCCCTGTTATCTCTCTAGAGGAGCAGGATTTGACCTTGGGGATTGTGAAAACACACACAAATCGGGTAGGAGTGGTATGACTTGAAGGGGGTTTTAGCAGAGCCATTGCTTCCCTAATTTAACAGAAACCTTTTTTATCTGCACAAATGGTAAGTGTGGACTTTCCCAGCTGTGTGTTTCACCACCAGTCCTGGGGACAGTGCAGGGGGACAACGCTGCAAGCCTCCAGGAGTGGGGAAGAAGGAACCATAGCCAGTCACTTTTTCCCAGTGAGGCAGAGAGGGGTGGTGTTGACTCACTGTCCGTTGCCCAAGTGAGGAAACGTCTGTCTGTCCAGAAGTCAGCCCAGCCAAGCCTGATGACTGCGTAGTTATGAACGTGTTGCTTTCATTTTCTCTTCCCTTTTCTTTTAAACGAACTCTGGTAGGTTTCTGTTTTGGGCGTGAGCCCAAGCTGCCTGGAAGAGGGCTTTGTCGGGGAACTTAAAAGAAGTGCTGCGAAGTTAAGCTGTAACTCAGCTTGGACGGGCAATTCTGGGTAGCAAGAACATGAAAGGAAAGTCTGACCTAGTAGTCGGAATGGAAAAGGTGGTGGGAGGATTGTGAAGATTTAATCAGAGCCTTGTAATAGGCATCCTATGCAAATCAGTGAACCTGGCTCAGGTTACCCATTTCACGGCCTCTCGAGTGCTCTGTATAAGGGCTTGTTCCTTCAGAGGGTGAAGTTAACAGCAAACAACACCTTTGCTCCTTTCTGAAGCCAAATCAAGTGCAAGATCTCGGTATTTCAGGGTAAGATCAGGGAGATAGAGCAGGTTGTGCTGCCACCGAGGGACTGCCTCTGCTGGTAACCGGCTAGAGAAAATCCGGTTCCTGCTCACCGAATCTCAGCTCCTGGACTGTTGTGATGTTATCTGTGCCCGGGATAAGGTGTACAAACAGCGACGTCACCCGGGCTGGCTGCGAGGAGCCCGGAGGGCGTTGCCTCTGTGACAGCATCGCAGCCTGAGCCCTTCCTCTGGGGAAGGTTCGGGCGGGCTGGTGTCACCCACGGCTCGTTCTCGGAGCTCAAACCTCCTCCCTGGTTAGTCAGGGAGCAGGATGAGCCAGGTGAAGCGCTGGCATCCTCCTCCCAGCTGCCCAGAAGAGCAAGAAGCGACCCCGGGGCTGTCGGAGATGTTGGAGACAGCTCTGGTGGACCAGCGCTGCTGGTGTGTGTGTGTGTGTGTGTAGCGCTCGAACAAAGGCTGTTGGAATCAGCCCTCCGGCAGGGAGAGGAATTAATCACCCTATTCATTCTTCCCAGCAGAGCTTGTGTGGCTGTGCTTATGTAAAATCGGGGTATGAATTATTTACAGCGGGCTTTCCCCGCTGTAGTAGTGCGGGAGGAGTACGGGAGTGGAGGGCTGGGGGCACGGCAGAGTGATGCTTGGATGTCACCCACCACTGTCACCCGGGTTTGAAACTCTCCAGCAGCGTCATTTCAGTGACAGAGAATCAAGGCATTCCTTTATTCTGGCCAGGATGTGCAAAAGAAATCATTTCCTCCACACACGATCGGATTGTGCAGTGAAAATCCTTCCATCCCACCTGGTTCTTCACCAGATGGGTGAATTTTAATATATTTATACATTAAAACTCCCAAAAAAATTCACGTTAATTGGTCTCAAATTACACAGTGATTCGATCTCCTATTGGTCATTGATCTCTTCGATGCTAATTCGGCTCTCATTCTTTGGTTCTCTTATCGATTTTTTTCCCAGACCAGGTGTCTCCAGCCTCCCCAGGGGGTGATGTTTGTTGATGCCCGTTTATTTCCTCTGTTTCCTCTGGCTCCTCCCAATCTGTTGATGTTCAGCTCAGGAGGCTTTTGAAGAGAAACTTCAATTCACCTCCCCCTGGGTGAAGGCAAACAAAACCCCTGAGTGAAATTGCAAAAAAAAAAAGCTAAAAGTTGTTACCATTTCCAACATCACCAAGGTGGGCAGGGCTGGGGTATCACCCTGAATGTCATCGTGGTGGCATCAAGGGGCTGCAGGGCTGTGACAGGACCCCAAAAACATCCTGTGCCTTCCTCACATCCCTCAGTGCTTCCTAAATGAAAGAGCCTGGCTGTGCTGCCCGGGGGGGAGGAGGAGGAGGAGAACACAACACCGGTGCGTGCTGCCATGGAAACCCTGGTCAATTGATGCACCATCAATTGCAAAACAAATCATTTTCTGTGTTTGCAGCTTCGTTTTTGGGTTGGTTTTTTTTTTCCCCTCCTTGCTACAATCAGGTGGTATCGCTGTCTAGTGTTTGTCACGCTGCAGGCTTCCCAAAAGCTTGGGAGAAAAACAGAAGCTTCAAAGGAAACGGAGCTGTGTGGGCTGAGATCCGTGAATGGGCAGGAGGAAACTCGTGGCCATCCAAGGAGGGGGCTGGAAGTGGAGCTGTGCCACCCCTGGGCTCTCAGGAAGACACTCAGGTTACTTTGTGGGGAAAGCTCAGGGAGGAGGACTCAGTTTCCCTCCTTATCTGCTGGGATTGAGCCTGAAAATGGCAATTCAAGGCAGCAATGTGTCAGAGGCCAGTGGCAGAAGAGTCCATCTGTGGGGACACAAGATTCACCTCCAGCTGCCCTGGAGGCTCAGGGACCTGGGCAGGGGTCTCAGAGACCCTGGCACAGAGCCCCAAACACCTGTGGGTTGGATTTTAGCCCCTGGGAACCATTGCCAACCTTAAAAGAAGAATTACAGAGCACAGGAGTTTGAATAGAGCAGCAGTGAGTTTGTCACAGGGTGTAAAAGCAGTTTTTGGGTTTTGGTACAGGGGGTGGGTATTGCCAAGATGGAGGAACCTCGTGGCTTTGGGGCTTCTTCTTCTTCTTCTTCTCTCTCCATCTTCTCAGTGACGGGGACATGAGTGATTGNGACTATTCCTCAGCATTTCACTTTCCAGTTGACCTTGGTGTGGAGATGTGTTATTTCTTTCCCCACTAGTCAGTCCTGGAGCTTCTTTCCCCACAGCTGTGGGCTTGTGCGTGATGATATTTGTCATTTCAGCTCCAGCGATAAAATATAAATGCTGATGATTTTAATTTCTTGAGTGTTTAAAAAAAAAAACCCAACATTTTGAGCGAGGAGTTAATTTAGAGTGTGGGGTTGCTTAATATATTACACTGAGCTCTCCTAGGTTTGAAATAGCAGTGTCATAACACAGCTGGGCAGATTAATCTTTTTCCTTTCTCTTTTGCCAAGGGCAGTGCCAGGGTGAGGAAATTTAGTGGGATATCCCTTAGTCAAGGTGCACAGGAATCAAATCCAGCCCTCTGGGGCCGTCTGCATCACAGAATTATCTTACAGCAACAGAGTGGTTTGGGTTGGAAGGCACCTTAAAATTCATCCAGTGGTGGGCTGGGACACTTCCAGGGCTGGGGTTTTCCCGTCTCCCCTCCTGCTGGGCTCGGGGGCAGGTGTGTGGATGCACAGGTAGAGCTGCAGGGGTGCCTGGCAGCCCTCAGATGATGTTTTTTGGCGATGCTGTCGTAGCCTGGCAGGATGAAGTTGCTCAGACTCCCACGGGATGTGAATCATTGTGGTGTGACACATTCGGCGCTTCTCACGCCGCCGCCTCGGAGAAGGGGAGGCAAATACAACTCCAGCCTCACGAGCTCTAAATATGAAAACTTAAAAAGGAGTTATTCTCCTCTGACCACTAACAAAAATACCCTTTTGCCATATGGGTGTTGCAGGACTTGTGGAATTGCTCCTGTCAGCCCCTGCCAATGGGAACAGCCTCATCCTCAGTGGCTGTCAGTCAGATTTCTGCAGCTCTGCTTGGGCTTCTGTGCACACAGGACGCTTCCTTCTGGGAGTGTCACACTCCTGTCACACTGAGCTGGTTCAGCTTGGCCTCTCTCTCTGGCACAGTTGATTATTTTGCTCCAGTTTTGGCTTGTTCCAAAGGCAGGGCATTGTTCTTCAGCACTCCTTGGAAAAGGGAGCTCTGTGGAGATCGTCAGGAGCTCCCTTGTTGATTTAGCTGCATATGGAACTGTTATTCCACTTTTTTAGAACCATTCAATTGATAGAAGGGCCCAGGACAAGCTGAGCTTTCCTAAACTCCTCTGGACCATACAGCATCCACCTGTCCTAAGGAAATGAGGGATGTGTGTGCCTGGAAAGAGCAGCCAGAGCCTGTCCTGGGAGGAAGCAGCAAGGAGTTAGCTGGAAACACTGGGCCAGACAAATCTGCCAGTGAGAACTGCCAGCACTTAGTGAGGAGAGAACAGCTCAGCATCTCAAGCTGCCTGCATGAAAGGTCCCAGCCCTGAGTAACCCAATTAGCACTGCTTCATTTCAGAGTGCAGGAATGTGTCTGGTGTGGAGGCTGCTGGAGCAGCGGCCAGGAGTGAGATGGGATGTGGGGCTCACAAATTCTTCAGAGCTGAAGGCCTGTCAGGATCTTTTCTTCACAAGGGAAAGCTTCTCACTTTCCCAAGAGAAATCTTGTAGACAAACTCTTTAAACAATATTCTTAAAACAGCACGTGGTGTTTTTCAAAACACAGAATACAGTTTCTCTTATTTAGCTTACGGTGATAGAGAAGGTGGTGTTCTCATTCACTAATTACTTTTTACTTAGTGAGGTGCTTTATATGTTTCATTTTCGTTAATAAAAATCTCTTTCTTAGCCTTCTGATGAGCTGCAGCTGGAGTCTGTGTGTTCCAGTTCCTGACTAACAACGGGGGAGGTGGGCTGGTGGCTCTGGGTGCCCTGAAGGAAACGACCCTCACTAAAACTTCGCATTTTAATTCCCGCGGGTAATTAACTCCATTAATTGTCCTCCCCGCAGGTACGCCGTGATCGCCTACGGCTGTGCCAGCTGCCCCAAGCTGACCTGCGAGAGGGAGGGCTGCCAGACAGAGTTCTGCTACCACTGCAAGCAGATGTGGCACCCCAACCAGACGTGTGACATGGCCCGGCAGCAGCGGGCGCAGGCGCTGCGGGTGCGCACCAAGCACACGTCGGGCCTCAGCTACGGGCAGGAGTCTGGGCCAGGTAGGGAGCTCTGCTTTGAGGAGCAAAACCACGGAGACACCCCGAGGCAGAAATGCAGGTTATTAGGAAAAGGGAAAATGAAACAAAAAGGAAATGAAATACAGGCAATAAGGAAAAAGAAAATCGCTGGCAGAGTCGGAATACAGCCTGACACTCTGCTGGCAGCAGTCTGCTTGCCATGGTGGCTGCAGCCCTCCTGGAGCAGCAGGATCTCTGTTGATCCTGGAGAAAGGTGCTGAAAGTCCAGTGGTGAAGGATGGGCCTGTTCTTCCTCTGGGAGNGCTTATCAACAGAAGATAACATCACTACCCCCATCCCAGTTCTGAGGATGGTAATAGAATAACACACCCCTGATTATATTTTACACTGAAACCCATGACATATGGATTCACCCATTTTTCATAAAATATCCCAAGCTGGGAGACACCCACTAAGCTCCTTGCCCTTCACAAGAGTCACACCCTGATTTTTTGGTTGCTTGGCTGTGTGTGTGGAGAAAGAGGCAGCTCTGTGCAAACCTCCTCCTCCCCTCCAAGCCTGTCTCCAGCAGCTGTGAAAGTCAAGAGTCATTTCCCCTCCTCCTGTGTGTTAGAACACATCTGAACTCTTCCAGCAGCACCAAACAGATCAGTAGGTGATGATGTGCTTTGGGTTCTTTTGTGTCATGGCAACTCCCCTCATCCACCCCAGCTCTGCCTGTGGTTCTTTTGATCTTGGGTGTTCTCACTTTTTTTTTTGGCTGATCTAAACCCTGAACAAGCAGTCACTTTTTTTTTACTGTTGCAGCTTCAAAGTTTCCTGGTGTGCTGGTGAAGGGCAGCATTCATGGGCAGATGAGTGTGGGGAGCTCTGCTCTGTGCACTCTTAGGTCTTGCTAATGGCAGGTACCAAAAAAAAAATGCCAACCCACAGAACTCCTCTGCTGCCTGGTAGGAGCTGCTGAGTTTGTGCTCCTTAAAAATAACTGTATTGACTCTGGAAGTGGGCAGTGAGGCCATTTTTTAAATCCCTGCCCTACCCCTGAACAAAATACCCTGTTTTTCCTTCTGTGTGAGGAGTTTAAATATTAATTCGCTCAGTGTGGAGCTGTCGTGGGTGGTTCTGGGTTGGCTTCGTGCTGTGCCAAGGTCCAGCATGCCCCAATTTAGAGAACCCTAAGAATGGACAGCACAGATACTGCCCCAGCCAGCAGAAAAACCCAGTGTTTGAGTTTTTTTTCCTATCCTCTTAAAGAGATCCCTGCCAGGAAGGGCACTTAGCCACGGGAAGGGAGGATTTTGAGACAGTGGTTTCTCCCCAGCCCGCCGTGCTGGATCCAGCCTGGTGATTAATAAGGTGTGAGCCAGGCTCACAGCTGGGTTTCATCTTGCTGAGCTTTGCAGGGGCCAGCAGAGCCCAGAACCACGGCACAGCCACCATCAGATGATGCCTGAATTAAGGAAGGGGTGAAATCCCCTTACCCTGCTGTGCCTGGGCAGCCCCTGCCCCCCTAAATGCCCCTGATGGGGTTTCTCCAGTGCCTGCTCTCCCAGTTGTTGTGTTGTTGTTGGCCCATGAATCACCTCCATGGAGCAATTCAATAATGGCTCCTTGTGCTGGGCAGGTATGACTTGTTCCCTGTGTTCAAGCATGAATTCTGGAGTACATCCCATTCAAGATTAGAGCAAGTGGCTGTTGTTCCCCATCCCTGCTGGTGCTGGGATCAAAATTATCCTCGAAATTATCTTCTCTAGAGATAAACTAAAGACACAGCAGCCCCTGAGAGCAGCAAAGGTGTCCTGTCACACACAAAATGAGATTTTCAGTGCTGAACAAGACCCTCCTGGCTGAGCCTTCACTCTCACAGCAGAGATGTGTCCTGGTTGAAGGCAAATTTGGGAAAAAACTTTTGGATGGAGTCTTTTTAGAAAGTGAATTTGAACCTCTTCTCTTCGCTGCTTTGGGACAGAAAAAATTTTCTTGGAGGAAGGCAGAAAAAAGTTGTTTATTTAAAACTCAAAGTACTCTCTAGTACAATAAATGAACAACACTGAACAACAGAACTTCTCATCACTTTGCAGAGATGACAAATTGAGAAAGCCTCTCCTGTAGCTGTAGTTTGGTTCAGTTGCTGTCAGATTTTCTGGTGCTGGGAAGGGTTGGGTTTAGGCCAGGCCCTCTGGGCTGCAGGTGAGAGCTCTTGGTGCTTTTTTGGGTGTTCAGTTTAGAGCAGGTTTAAATAGTTTTAAGAAAAAGGAAAAAAAAACAAACAACTACAGTTCAGAGAACTTCTCTGCTTCAGCTAGAAAAAATAAAGGAGAGCTCTCTCTTGCACTGCAGACAACACAGGCTGCGTGTGAAGAAAAACTAAAAACCCTCATCTTTATATTTAAAAAACAACTACTCCAGACATTTCCAGTGTTTCCCTCACTCCCTAACCTGATTTCAAAACCACAAAACCCGTTTCTGAACGAAACAAACAAACAAAAACACGATTTAACACCAGCTTTTATGCCACCTGAGCTCCTGGTTTGTCCCCTCAGCCGATGACATCAAGCCGTGCCCCCGCTGCAGCGCCTACATCATCAAGATGAACGATGGCAGCTGCAACCACATGACGTGTGCTGTGTGTGGCTGCGAGTTCTGCTGGCTCTGCATGAAGGAGATCTCAGATCTGCATTACCTCAGGTGAGCAGGGCAGCAGCACCTGCCTGGCTCTGCCCCCGCCGTTGGATTTTTCGCCCTCCCCTGCTCCAGGCGTCAGCCCGCTGAGGTTTTTGTTGTTCCTGACCCAGAGGGGTGAACTCTGTTCTCACTTGGCAGCGTTCAGGGGGGTGAGGCCTTCTGGAGGCTGAGCTGGGGCAGAGAGCAGCCAGCAAAAGGATAAATTGGGGATTTATTAAAAGGCCTCACTGGGCACACTGTCTACATCCAAGGTGAACCCCAAAATGGGTGCCCAGTCGTGAGGTCCCACACTTAAAGTTCTGCTCCCTTAGCACATTTGAGTTAATTGTCCAATTAACTTCAGGTTATGCAGCTCCATCCTCCTTGGTTTTCCTTCTCCCTTCACCATTTTTTTTGTTCTTGGGCTGAAAGTTGTCCTTGGTGCCGAGCTGGAGCAGGAATTGTTTTGTCTCCCTGCTCTGTGAAAAGAGCTCAGTAACGCTGAATATGAAACCCAAAACTACCGAATAAACAGCACAGGATCTAAAAAATATAAAAACTAAAACTTAAAGCATCATTTCCCCCTTTAGAGGCTTGACGAGGCCTTTACCTTGTTGAGCCTCCATTCCAAATACAAGCACCTAACAATCTAAAATAAACCCACACCAAACAAAGCTCCTGATTACGTGTGAGAGCTCTTGGTGTACTGACTATTGAACATAAACCCAGTACTGTGATATTCACCTTCTGGGGGGAAAAAATGACAGAAAACTTATTTGTGTTGTCTACTGCTTCCTAATTTTGGGGTTTATTCATGTGCAAGCTGAACTTGGGGTTCTCAGGAGCTGATAGGAATCACTGGAGTGCTAATGTCCTTTATTTTCCCTCCCATGAAGCCCCTCTGGCTGTACATTCTGGGGCAAAAAGCCATGGAGTCGTAAAAAGAAGATTCTCTGGCAGCTGGGCACGTTGATTGGAGCTCCTGTGGGCATTTCCCTCATTGCTGGCATTGCCATCCCTGCCATGGTCATTGGCATCCCTGTCTACGTTGGCAGGAAGGTGAGTGTGGAGGGCAGAAGGGTTTGGGAGTGTTCTCACCAATTTAGAGCTGATAGGAAGGGTGGATCTTGTCCTGGGACCCAAATTCAGTTTTCTAGAGCTTCTCTTACCTCCTGGGCTTTGTGTGGGCAGGGGGAAGGTGGTGGCTGATAGCCCTGGTAGCCCTCCAGGCTCCAACTGCATTTTGCATTTCTCCTGTGCCTCTGCCTTGAGCCAGGAGCTCCCAGGGGGTCCCTTTTGAGCCTTGTGGTTGCTCCTTTTCCTTCCTCCTGCTAGGTCTGCTCTGTGAGGAGATCTGTGAGATTCTCCAAGGGCTCATGCAGCTGCCAAAGCTGTAAAATCACTTCTTGGTGTCCCCTGGCTGTCTGCTGTTCTCACCTGGTGCTTTTTCTCCCATCAGATCCACAGCAGGTACGAGGGGAAGAAAACCTCCAAGCACAAGAGGAACTTGGCCATCACTGGTGGGGTCACCCTGTCTGTCATTGCCTCCCCAGTCATTGCTGCTGTCAGTGTTGGTAAGTGGGCCCAGCCCTGTCCCCTCTGCTGGCCCAGTAGCCCCTGAGGCAAGTGGGGAGCCCAGCCCTGGGTGCCATGGGGTGGCCCAAGGGCAGTTTGCAGAGAGCAGCTGTGTGTGGGTTAGTGCTCTGGCTCACACCCTGATGTGCTCGAGCTGGCCCAGCACAGGGCTTGCCTGGAGCACCCCTTGGCAGTGCCACAGCCCACCCTGGGGTGCCCTTGGCACACAGAGCTGTCCCCTGGCAGGGTTTGGTGCCTGATGTCTTGGGGGCTCAACGCTCTTGGGGTTCCCCCACTCAGCACAAAGGGCTCCTCCACTGTCTGTCTGCAAAACTGTGAACTGGGGCCTTTAAAAGCAGCAAAAACGTGACTGAGAGAGTCCCTAAAAAATTCTTTTCTGTCTGCCCAACACATCTTGAAGCTCCTCTTAACCCAGCTCATCCTCCTCTCCAGGAATTGGGGTCCCCATCATGCTGGCCTACGTCTATGGGGTCGTGCCCATCTCGCTGTGCCGGGGTGGTGGCTGTGGGGTCAGCACAGCCAATGGAAAGGGGGTGAAAATCGAGTTTGATGAAGATGATGGACCCATCACAGGTAATAACTGGGGATGGGAAGGGGGTGAAGCAAAATCCTCTTGTAAGGAAATGCTTTGAGGTCCTGATGCCTCCCAAAATCTGAGACGCGACGTCGCCGCTGCCGATTCCAACCCCTGTGCTGTCCTCCCCCGCAGTGGCCGATGCCTGGAGAGCCCTGAAGAACCCCAGCATTGGGGAGAGCAGCATTGAGGGGCTGACCAGTGTGCTGAGCACCAGTGGCAGCCCCACGGACGGGCTCAGTGTCATCCAGGGCAACTACAGCGAGACCGCCAGCTTCGCCGCCCTGTCCGGGGGCACCCTGAGTGGGGGGGTCCTCTCGGGGAGCAAGGGCAAGTACAGCAGGTAACTGCACTGTGGGAACAGCAGAGGGGTCCCCAAGGCCTGTGTGGGTTTCATTTTTTTTAAATGAACCCTCAGTGTGGGTTTATTTTAGGGAGCTTTGCAGGAGTGCGAGTGGAGCTGCTTTGATGGAGGGGTTGTGCCGTGGTGTTTTTGTGCCTTGGTCTGTTTTAGGGGATCACCTGGGATGATCTGGAACTCAGGGTGGGGAGACACTGGTACAGATTGCCCAGAGAGAGATTGTGGGGTCCCCATCCTTGGAGATGTTCCAAGGTTAGGCTGGATGGGGCTCTGAGCAGCCTGGTCTAGGGAAAAGTGTCCCTAGAAATTGGATGATCTTTCAGGTCCTTTCCAACCCAAACCATTCCATGACTCTGTTTCTGGAGTCAGTGCCAGTCTAGCTCTTGCAAGGAGGACAGATCCCAACTGAGCTCCTTGAGACCACAGAGCTGATGCTTGAATTAATTGGGAACAGCACAGAGCTCCTGCCTGCCCTGCTTAAAGCTCTTCCAGCCCTGTTATCCCAGCCTGGAGGCTTTGATGCTTCCTGTTCTGCAAGCAGGGTCACAGCTCTCCAAGTCAGGAGGTTGCAGCACAGTTTTCCTCCCAACCTGCCTGCGAGTGAGTCAGGGTGCTGGGTAATTGGAGCCACGTGTTGATGTGGCAGCCAGGATGCAAGCAGGGCTCTGTGAGATCCATGGAAATCAGCTCTTTGCAGGAACCCTGTGAGTCATGGATGTAAACACAGCTTTACCTTCGTCATGGAAAACAGAATGGATTTGCCTAAAGTGAGCCAAAAATGAGACTAAATGAGAGCAGCCACTGGGGTTAAACTCCTGCCACACTGAGCTATGCCAGCTCTCAGGGAGCAGGGATGAGCTGGTGCTCCTTGGGTGCACCTGGAGCCTTTCTGAGGAATCCTCCTCTTTCCTGCAGGCTGGAAGTGCAGGCAGATGTCCAGAAGGAGATTTTCCCCAAAGACTCTGTCAGTTTGGGGGCCATCAGTGACAATGCCAGCACCCGAGCCATGGCTGGCTCCATCATCAGCTCCTACAACCCCCAGGACAGGTAAGGAGGACGTGCAATGCTGAGCAGAGCTTTGGTGTCCTGGCAAAACTCTGGCTCTGTGAGCCCTGCTGGGGTGGCACCAGGGACCCGTCCCTGTCCTGGCACGAGGGACAATTTGGGAGCAGCCTCCAGGGGTGGTGTGGAGGCTGGGGAGGGGATCTGCAGCCCAGCAGCCTCTGCTGTTTGAGGGGAGCCTCTGGCTCAGCCTGGGGATGATCTTGGCTCTGCTAGAAGGAGCTGTGGGGTGGTGAGCTCGTGTTTGGGAGGTGTGATCCTCCCAGCACAGCCCAGTTGAGCCCAGTAACGTGAGGGTGGTTGTTCCTGCAGGGAGTGCAATAACATGGAGATCCAGGTGGACATCGAAGCCAAACCCAGTCACTACCAGCTGACCAGTGGCAGCAGCACAGAGGACTCCCTGCACGTCCACACCCAAATGGCAGAGAACGAGGAGGAGGAGGAGGACGAGGAGGAGGACGAGGAGGAAGAGGAGGGCGAGCAGGAGCAGACGTGCAAACACCAAAGCTGTGAGCAGAAGGACTGTGGGGCCAGCCAGACGTGGGACATCACCCTGGCCCAGCCCGAGAGCATCCGCAGCGACCTGGAGAGCTCGGACAGCCAGTCGGACGACGTGCCCGACATCACCTCGGACGAGTGCGAGTCCCCCCAGTGCCAGACTGCTGCAGGCTGCCCACAGACCCCCAGGGCAAGGGGTGCCCAGAGCCCAAGTGCCCACCTGAGCCACTGTGCCCAAGCCGAGGGCTGCCGGCTGGATGAGATGGTCCAGCTGGAATGCATCGAAGCCAGAGTGTGACCCGAGCACGCTGTCACTGCAGCTTCTGTGGGCCAGGGTTGTGTCCCTGTTGGTTTTTGTTTGCCATCCTCCAGCTGGCTCCCCCAGCCTCGCCTCGGGGAGCTGCTGTTTCTTACGTGACAGAAAAATAAACGGGAGAAAAAGAAAAAAAAGAAAAGGAAAGGGAAAAAAAAAAAAAGAAGAAATCTTCCCCCCTCACACCCTCTTTTTGTTTTAATTTATTGGTTCAAACTCTGTGAGGTGTGTAAGAGTGTAAATATGTACGTGTGTCTGTATGTCTGCAACCATCCTAAGGGACTCTTGGAATAAAGACTCTGGTTGTCATTGGACCTGAATCCAGCTCATCCTTTCCAAAGCTGCAGGGAAATCTTCCAGCTGCCTTGGCCCACCTGAAGGCTGTTCCCAAAGGCTTTGGGAAGAGGAGAGGGCTCTTCTCCCTGTGCAGCAGGGCTGGCTACAGGTGAAAGGAAGAATGGGGGAAAAAAGGCAAATTTCCAGCGCTTCTGGGTGTGTGTGAGTTGAGGATGCTGAGAGCAGTGGCTCAGGTGGGACGGTGGTGACAGTGCCAAGGGTTGTCCCTGTCATTAAATTGTGGGACCCCACATCCCCTCGATGTGAGCTGAGCTGGGGGCTCCTGCCACAGCCGTGGAACGGAGGCCCTGTCCCCATCCCAGTTCCTTCCCTGAGGCCGATGGGCACCAAAGCAGCTCCTCTGAGTCACCATTTGGCCAAACCACCTCCTGCCCTGAGCCCTCGGCTCTGCCCTCCCTGCCCTGAGCCCTCGGCTCTGCCCTCCTTGCCCTGAGCCCTCGGCTCTGCCCTCCCTGCCCTGAGCCCTCGGCTCTGCCCTCCCTGCCCTGAGCCCTCGGCTCTGCCCTCCCTGCCCTGAGCCCTCGGCTCTGCCCTCTCCCTGCCCTGAGCCCTCGGCTCTGCCCTCCCTGCCCTGAGCCCTCGGCTCTGCCCTCTCCCTGCTGGTCAGTCCCTGTGGTCCGGCAGGGTCCCAGCCCCTCGGTGTGGCCTGGCTGGATCCCAGCCTGCTGCCGTGGCTTTGGGGTGTGCTGGGGAGGTGGGGAGGGGGCTGAGGAAGCGTGGAACGGTGACCTGGCATGGCACGGCATGGCACGGCATGTCACGGCACGGCCGCGCGGGGATGGCAGGGGTGGGACACGCAGGAGAAGGTGGAGTTATCCCTTTGTCCCGGGAGCTGGTCTGACAGGAACTGGAGCAGCAGGGGGGTGGCTCCGGGTGGCTCCTGGTCCTGCCCCATCCCAGCCCTGCTCCCTCCCAGAGCCCATGGACCCGACTGCCCGGGGGCTGAGGGCAGGGCAGGCCCCCGGGGCGACCCTGGCCCGGTGAAGATGTGCAGAGCGGGTGAGTCCGGCTCTGGCTGTGGGGATCTCAACAGGAGGGCTCCATCTCTGCCCTCCTGAGGGGAAACTGAGGCAGGGAGGGAGGGAGAGGGGCTGAGGGGCTCGGCTGGGCTGAGGGAAGGAGCTGGGCTGAGTTTTGGGTGGCGATGGGACTGTGAGGCTTCCAGAGGGGGAACAGCCCCACGGTCACTCCTCGAAGTGCTGGGTGCCAGAACGCAGCCCTGGAGCTGCCGTTTGGGGACTGCTGCTCTCCCAGAGCTTCCCGAGGAGCCCCAGCCCTTCCCAGCCCCACAGGGACCCCTGGCCCTGTGGCCACTGGCCCCACACCTTTGCTCCAGTCCCAGGTGAGCTGGCTGGACCAGTGGTTTGCATACCTGGGCTACCGGTGGTTTCCACATCCCCTCCTGCCTCATCCCCCTGCCAGCACGGGGCACGTCCTCTGCGGCTGTCCCCAAATGCCCCATTCCTGTGCCACGTAGGGACATCTCGGCCACCCCACACCCTCCTCTCCCCTCGCCTCAGGCCACCTGGACCCCGGCAGCCACCAAAAGGTGCTGATGAAAACGGGCCTCATCCTCCTCATCGCCGGGCACCTCAGCTTCATCACCGGGGCCCTCGTCCACGGCACCGTCCTGCGCTTCGTGGTCACCGTCCGCGACGCCACCTCCCTGCACTACGGTGTCACCAACAGCGCCTCCGTCATTGCCGCGCTGCTGGTACCTCCGAGAGTGGGGCTGGGGACACGGGGAGGGGTTGGGATGAGGGAGGGATGGGGTAGGGATGCAGCGTGGGCAGGGGATGGGATGCAGGATGGGCGCTGCTCTGTCCCCCCTTCCCCGCTCTAAACGAGCACAAACCCAGGGAATTCAACGCTCCGGGGCGTGTTCCTGGCTCTGCCCACTGGATGAGCTTCCAGGGACAGGGAAAGGGGCACCGGTGTCCCCGGGGCTGCTCCTCGCTGACCTCCCCTTGCTCGCTCGCAGACCGTGTCCTGCGGAGTCTCTGCCCTGCTGCTGTCCCGTTCCCTCGGCCCTGCTGCCCTCGTAAGCGCCCCCAACCCCTCTCCCAGCACCCAGGGGGCCGCACAGCCCCACAACCCCTCCCTTGGGGTCCGTCCTGGCGCGGGGACATCCCCCCATCCCCGCGCTGCCGTTTCTGTCCCTCCCGCAGAAATGGGCGCTGCTGTCCCTGAGCTGCTGCAGCGGCCTGTGCTGCCTGTGCTGCCTGCTGGGGCTGCTCGTGGCCATCGGGCTGACCCTGGGCAACCAGGGCCGGGTGCTGCTGGCCCCCTGCTCCATCGCCAACGCCACCCTCGCCCCGGTCTCCCGCGAGTGCCCCTTCGATCCCACCCGCGTCTACGTGAGTCCCCCGCGGGGTGGGGATGGGGATGTGCCGGGGATGGCGGGGATGTGCACGGTTACAGAGCTCCCCCTGTCTCCCAGAGCTCCACGCTGTCCCTCTGGGCCATCTCCCTGCTGCTCGAGGCCGTGGCGATCTTCTTCAGCATCCGCTGCCTCCTGCTCACCCTCGAGCTGCTCCGCCTCGGCCGCTGCCGCCGCGGGACGCTCCGGATGAAGGTGATTTCTGATTCCCGGGCTCAGCTCCAACCCCTGCCCTGCGGGGCTGGGACAGACCTGGCTGGGCTCAGGGGTCACTTGTGGATCCAAAGCTTCCACTCCTCGCATCCTCATCATCCTCATCATCCTGTGGCTCCCAGGTGTCTCTGCAGGCAGCCCCTGTGGAGAGCCCCGGCCCCGGGCAGTGCCTGGGCTTGCTGAGACTGGACAGAGTGGAAATTGCCCGGCTCTGAGCAGGGCCTGGGGGATAAACGACCCTGTGGATGCGTCCAGGCCGTTCCTGCCCCATTCCAGCACCAGCACAGCCCCACGACAGGACCCTGCTGCCTCCCAGGATGTGTGAGCCCATCCCCTGGAGCACGAGCCCATCCCATGGCCTTGGGCTGCCCGGGGCTGCAGCGAGGGATGAAACTGGGCCGGATCCAGACCCTGCAGGGAGGAACTTTCCCCAGGGCTTCCGTGTCCCCTTTCCCAGCACGGACTGCACTGACACAAACTTTATTCTGCAGGTATTAAAGATCAGAAGCACGGCCCCCCCCGCCCCGGCCGTGGGGAAGGGGCTGAGCCAGCCCTGCCCGTGGCACTGTCCCCACGTGGGGCTGGTGCTGGGGACCCCCCATCCCCCGGGGCTTTGTCCCCTGGGCTGTGTCCCCACACCTGACAGAGACACAGCGGTGGCTTGGCCACCAACCTGTCCCCCTGCTCCAGAGAGCTGGGGACTGTCCTCACCCAGGGCAGACCCTGCCTCCATCCTCCCACCGCTCCAGCCAGCACAGGAGCCCCCCGGGGGTGGGGACTGTCCCCTGGGCTCCCCTCACCACCAGCTCTCATCCCACGAGGGGCTGCGGGGGCACAGCGGGGACCGCAGGGGCTGGGGAAGGGACAGTGACCATCTGCAGGGTGGGGGTGGCGGGGGGTGGTCTGCGGGGGTCCGTGGGGCTCAGAACTGCATGGCCCCGCTGGGGTCACACTGCAGCAGGCGCACGATGGACGGGTCACTCTTGGCCCCTCTGATGAATTCCTCCAGCGAGAGCTTCCCTGCGGGGAAGGGGACACGGCTCAGCCACCTCCCAGCAGCAGAGACCACCGGGCACAGCCCATGGGCACCCCCCCAAACCCGGGAGGGGCACCCTGGGGTGCTCAGCTGAGGTGTGCTGGCCCCGGGGTGCTGGCCTGAGCCCCTCCGGCCAGCGAGGCCACGCCGGTGGACAGGAGCCATTTAATCAACGAGCGTGTGGCTCCTTGTAAGAGCCCCGGATTTAGCCATGAGACCTTTCCCTAATCCCCTCCAGCTCCTCTCATTTACCGTCGTTATTAGTGTCCATCTGTCGGAAGATTTTGTCCGTCCTTTTCTCCGGGGTGGATTCATCCTCGGGCATGTTCATCACCGACGAGACCATTTTGTAGATGGCCTGGGAGGAGGAGAGGGTGGGCGTGGGGTGGGCTCCTGGCACTGCCCACCTGGGATGGGGACAGAGCTCTGGGCTTTGCTTCCCTGGGAATGGAACATTTAGCACCCATCCCGTGGGATCAGGGCTGCAGCTGCTCCTGCAGGGATGTCACTGCAGGTTGGGGTTTGGGCAAGGAGAGCATCTCCTGCCCGTTTGCCAACCCCACCAGGTGTGCTGGGGGACACCTGCCCGCCCTGGAAGCACGGGAGAGTCCCAGGATGGGGCAACAAAGAGACACCCCCAGGGAAGGACTCAGGATGCTCCAGGATAAAACGATCCCTGCTGGAAGGTCTTGGGAAATGGGGATACTGGGAGCACTGGGAACACTGCAGGGGTTTCAGGCATTGGGAATATTGTAAGAACAGGAAGGTCTTGTAGAATGAGGAGACAAAGAGCACTGGGAACACTGGAAGCACTGGGAACACTGGGAAGGAGCACTGGGTGGGCTGGAAGGTCTTTGGGCACTGGGAGCACTGAGAATTCTTGGAGGACTGAGAGCTCTGGGAACACGGAGAGGTCCTGGAGCACTGGGAGCACTGGGAGCACTGGGACAACCGCAGGCAGCAGCGGGTCCATCATCCCCGGCACTGCAAAACCCCGTCCCGGGGGTCGCAGAGGGGGAAACCCCCAACCCTCCCTCACCCCGGGAGGCGACAGCCGCGGTGCCAGCCGGGCGGGGCGGGGCGGCGCCGCCGGTACCTGCACGATCTCCAGCATCTCCTCCCGGCTGATGTAGCCGTTGCCGTCCAGGTCGTACATGCTGAAGGCCCACATGAGCTTCTGCTCGAGCTTCCCGCGGGAGGTGACGCTCAGGGCGATGATGAACTCCCTGAAGTCGATGGTGCCGTCGCCGTTGGTGTCGAAGGTGCGGAAAACGTGCTCGGCGAACTTGGAGGCGTCGCCGTAGGGGAAGAAGTTGGCGTAGATCTTCTTGAACTCCTCCACGTCGAGCATTCCCGAGGGACAGTCCTTCAGGAAACCCTTGTACCAACCCTGCAGCTCCAGGTCGGAGAACTCGGTGTTTTCCCGCAGGTCCTGGAGCATCTCCGGGCGGAGTTTGCTGTTCTGCTTCCCCATTCCGCTGGGACGAGCGCTGCAGGGGCCTGGCCGGGCTCGGGGGGTCCCTCTGCCCTACAGGAAGGGACAGGGACGGGGCAGCGCTCCCTGGCAGCCCCCGGACACCCGGCTGGACGCCGATGCTGCTGCGTCCATCCCCGCTGGCCGCTCTGAGCCGTCGGGGCCGGTCCCGGGGACCACCCAGCTCCAGGCAGCGCCAGCCCCCTCCTGTTTGCGTAATAAGCCCTTAGAGCTCATTTGCATAATATATAGGTGGGATCAGCTGGGCAGAGCGGTCCGGAGGAGGGGAGGGGCTGGGTTCGGCCCGGGCAGAGCCGTGCCTGCGGTGCTGGGTCCAGCCCGGCTTCGGGGCTGGCCGGATCTGGGTCAGGTCCCTCGGAGGAGGGTTATTTTCGGCTCCTCCGCTGTCTCCGTGAATATTCGATGCCTCCGGCGGGCGCTGGAGCCCCAGGAAGGGCTGGGGGTGGCCGGTCCCCGCTCGGGGCTCCCTCCGTGCCCCAGGGTGCGCCCCAGCCCAGCAGGATCAGCCCCGAGGAGATCACAAGGGAGGGTGTCCAGAACCCGGACACGCTCCTCAGACCCCACCCCGGGGACTCTGTGGTGACCTTGACCCACTGCCACTGTCCTGGGTGCCCCCCAGGCTGGGAGAGGATGGGCTCGGGGGGGTTCAGGGGTGCAGTGGGAGCTGCCTTATCCAGAGCAGGGAGAGGCCCCAGCATCCCCAAACTCCCCAAAGATTCCTTTGGGTCTCAGGGCAAACAGGACTCCCCAAGCCAGGTAGGGCTGGACCCCCCAGTTACAGAGGATGGGACCCCTCAGAGTGTCCCCATCGGGGGCCCGTGGGGGGCTCAGCAGCTCCTGCAGCCCGAGGAAGGCTCTGCATGTCCCCATCCCATTCAGGGGTCTCAGTTTTGTCCCTCCCGGGGCTGGCACGACCCCACCCCCAAACCCGGGGTCTGTGACCCGTCCCCTCTGCCGGGGGCAGCTCCCGCCGCTGCGGACGGGGCCCGTGGGGGGCTCAGCACCCCGAGAGGGCTCTGCAAGGACCCCCCCAAAATGGGCACCTCCGGAAGGGCGGTTGGGCACCCCCAGGGAATCCTCTCCCGGGATGGGGAGTCCAGAGGATTCCCCCCGAACCGGACACCCTCGGATGGCCGGGACACACCCAAGGGACTGTCCCAAGCTGGAGCGGCATTACCGGGCACCCCCGAAAGAAGCGGCGGGGACCGAGGGGGACACCGAGCACCCCCGGAAGATGCGGCGGGGACCGAGGGGGACACCGAGCACCCCCGGAAGATGCGGCGGGGCGGGGGTGGCTCCGCAGCGGCCGGCGGGGACGGACGTGCCCGGGGCTGGCTCCGTGCCGGTGCCTCGGGCTCTCCGGTTCCTCAGGGTCCCCTCGCCTGTGTGCGCGTCCCCTCCTCACCCGAGCCCCCAGTCCCCGTCACCTCCTACCTGCCCGGACGCGGCCGCTGCCGCCGCCGCCGCCGCCGCCACCGCAGCCCCGGAGCGCCCGCCGGGAGCGCCCGCCGCAGCGGCGGGGGGNTACTGGGAGCACTGGGAACACTGGGAGGTCTTGTAGAATGGGAGCACTGGGAACACTGCAGGGGTTTCAGGCATTGGGAATATTGTGAGAACCGGAAGGTCTTGGAGAAAGAGGAGACTGAGAGCACTGGGAATACTGGGATCACTGGGAAGCCTTCAGGCACTGGGAACACTGGGAAGGAGCACTGGGAGCACTGGGACACGCTGTCTCCACCAGCCCTGGAAGGAGCCCAGCCAGGCTTTTTGGGGCTAGAAAGGGACATTTTGGGTTGAGCGTCCCCAGGACTCAGACGAGGGCAGCAGAGCATCCCCAGTCCCCCCAGTAAGGAGCCAGGTGGCTCTCAGGGCACTGGGCAAAGACTCCCGGGCACGCAGATGCCATCCCTCGGGAGGTGCCACCCCCAGCTGCTTTTCCAGGGGCCCTGGTGGCCGGGGGGGAGCAGATGGCAGGGGCAGATGGGAGGAAGAGCCACTCCCCTTGGAATTACACAAACCCAAATGCATCAAGTGATTAAAGGCGGCCCCACCGCTGGCCTGGGGGGAACAGGAATGTCCTGGGGAGCTGGGGGGAGGACCCAGCATGGGGCTAATTCACCCCAAAAATCTCCTGGGTATTAAAAAACTGTGGCTGCCCCTTCCCTGGAAGCGTCCAAGGAGCAGTGGGAGGTGGCCCTGCCCATGGCAGGGGTGGCACTGGGTGACTTTAAGGTCCCTTCCCACCCAAATCAGGCTGTGATCAGCGAGGCCAAGGGGCTTTGGGCACCTCCAGGCCTAAAACTCCAGGCTGCGCGTCCCCGCGTGACAGGAACCAGTCCTGGCAAATCCAGAAGTGCACTTCGGAACACTCCTGACCAAACAGAGGCCGAGAACAGGAGCAGCCCAGGCCCCGAGGACCACAGGGGCTTGACACACCACAGGAATGAGCAAATCCTACAAATAAAGCCTCCCTGAGCTCCAGGTACGGGGTTTGTGCACTGGCATCCAGCCCAGTGGAGCGTTTTGGGAATGGGAATGTTCTGGAAACACAGGAACTGGAGAGGGGAGATGCTGCAGTGCTGTTTGCTCCTCTCCTAAGAAGGAGATTTGGGAAGGGGGGTGGGATGGGAAATGAGCAGAAAGGTGAGGAAAAGGGAGATGTTGGTGCCTTTGGGAAGACATCCCGGGGGGCTGGAGCTGAGCACCCCACAGTGCCAGGGCTGGGGGACAGTGGGGCCCCCCAAGGTGGGGGTGCCACCTCCTCTCTGATAATCTTCATATCTATTTTAATCCCCGCGGGCATGAGTGACAGAGGCACGGCTGACGCAGGCTGATTTGAAAGCATCCCATTTCCGACTCCAGCCCGACCCTAAACCCACCTAATCCCCGCGCTGGAAGGGATTGCAGGAGGGAGAGGGAGGATAATGCCCGCCAGGGGGGCCCGGGCAGGGACATCAAACCCCCAGAGATTTACAGGGTCCCTGGCACTGGGGGCAAACACCCCCCCGGCTCCTCCTGCCTGGCTCCCACCCTCTACACCCCAAAATATTTGGGTTTTATGGCTGGAGACCCCTCCAGCACCCCTTGCCACGGGGCTGGGCACCACAGCTCGTGTTCCCAGGGATCTGGATGCCCTGGGGGTGCCAGGGCAGGCAGAGCTGGTCCCGCTGGATGCTGAAATAGCCACAAGCGGCATCATCCCAAAAAAGCTGCTGCGGGGTGCTGCTGCTGCCTGCCTGGGAGTTCCCCCTCAGTTTTCCTGCTGCTTTTCCTCCTCCCTGCAGGGATTTCTGTGGGAATTTCCTGCGTTGCCATGGCAGCCGTGAAGCCCCCGAGGCTTCGCTGCGGCAGAGGAAGGTGGGG
>VZTB01000652.1:231960-246369 GCA_013397245.1 Thryothorus ludovicianus
GTCCGGCCCGGAGCGGCTCGGCCCGGCCCCGACCGGCCGCGGGGGATGGAGCCTTTCCTCGGCTGCACCGGCGCCGCGCTCCTGCTCTGCTTCAGCTACGCCGGTCTGCGCCCGGTGGAGGCAGGTACGGGCGGCCGGGCCCCGGGAGCGGCTGCCGGGGCTGTGGGGAGGGGGCTCGGTGCCAGGAGAGACCCCCGGAGGGGGGGACAGCAGCGTGAGCGGGCAGGGCTGCGCCGAGGGGACGGAGTTTGGGGGCGCCGGGACTTTGCCGGGAATTGGGTGCGGGAGAGAGAGGCGGCGATTTGGGACACGCAGCCCCCCGGGCACCGGGCTCGGGCAGCGCCGGGCGCTCGCCCCCGCCGCGTCCGTGGGCGCTCGCAGCCGGGCACCCCCGGGGGGGGAGGCTCGGGGAGATGTGGAAATGGGCAGAGGGAGAGGAGCCCCTCGCCCTGCGCTGGGCAGCGGCAGGAGGAGATTTTGGGCACCTGAGCAGCGGCCCCCGGTTCGTGTCACGGGGCTGAACCGGAGCGGAGGGGGCAGAGCCGGGTCTGCCCTGCCAGTGCCCCTTCCCCGCTGCCCAGGGCCCAGCCAGGCTCTGCTGGCAGCCCTGTGAACGCTGGGGTGGCACCACGGTCCCACAGGAACCACGGTGACCCCAGAGGAGCCATCTCTCCAGGGGCTCGGCACATCCCAGCCACAAAAACCAGGCCCCTCCGAGCTGAGCAGGGGATCTTTGGTAAAGGCTGTGCTCTCTTGAGCTGCCCCTAATTTTGGGGCTACGAGGATGGACCCAAGCCCACTCTCACCTTCACTGGCCCCAGCACCCCCTGTGTGGTGTAAAGTGGGCAGTGCTGGTGGAGCTCCCCAGTCCAAACCAGTCACCCTCCCAAGCAGTCCAGGGCTGTCTCCTTTGCTGGCTGTTGGTGGAACAGCTGCTTTGATTCGCAGACTGCTGCTTGCCAGGATATCTCGCATTCCAGGAGGCTGGGGGATGATTATTAGGGATGCAGAGCTCCAGGGAGTGGAAATTCCTTCGCTCCAGCCATCCCTGCAAGTTGCTGGAGTTACATTTGGCCTCGTCCAGGCTGCAGCAACCCCTGGATGCCTTCAGCTCTGCCACCCGTCCTTGGCCAGGCAGCGCCTTCTGAAGTTGCTGTTTCACAACTGCCAGATCCGGGGAGATTAATGAAACATTCCCAAAGGGAGGGAGCGATGAGGAAAACACCGCGGCACAATGGAGGCGTCTGCAGTTGTGACAGCACTCGGGGTTTTCTGTAAACTAGGCCACTTCCCTGCTCTTCCTTATCCTTGGATCACCTCGGTTGGCATCTCAGAGTAAACAGGGAGTTGTGTCCCTGCCCATAAGCACCTCCTGCTCCTGCCTGGTGTCCGTGCCACGTTCCCGGTGAGCTGTGTGGCTTTGGGGTGGTGACACGCACTCCCCACTGCCTCCTCCTCCTGTGTCACCCCTGCCAGGGGTCCTGATGAGCTCTCCCAGTGCCCAGGTGAGGCAGAGAACTTGTGCTCTCCTTGTTTTCCAGAGGGTGAGGGCACAGAGTGATTTTCCCAAGGTCACACAGAGGTAGTGGCAGTGCCAGCTCCGTGTCCCCAGCCCTGCCTGATGATGTGGCCACCAGGCCACCAAGGCACGCAAGCCAAGAGTCATTGGGAAAGCCTGAGGGGAGGAAATCATTCCCAGGCAGGGATGGAGGCTCCAGGGTCTGTCCTCTTTGGACCCAGACTGGGTTTAAAATAATTCCTGTCATGAAAGATTAAAGTTGTTGCTCCCAGGAGGGGACTGGTGCAAATTCCCCCCTGGCAATGCCAGGACAAGGGCTGGTGAGTGGCACTGAGCACAGGCCCTGCTCTGAATTCAGGGATTTTGGCCAGGCAGGACCATTTTTTGCCAAGGTGATGCCAAGGTGAGTGAGGAGGAGAAGCAGGAGCAGGACAAGGTGGGTGAGAAATAATCTTCACACCAACGCTCTTTGGCAACCCCCAAATCTCACCTGGGTGGGCAATGCCCTCTCAACATTCCCACTGCTCCAGAGGGTCCCCAAGGAAACCCTCGGGATGCTTGGCAAGCCAGGAATTAATTTTGCCTCTGCTCTGCCAGCAATCCCCTCCTCGTTAGGCTGAGCTAATGAAGAGAGGGGAGCTGGGCTGGGCTCGGGGCACTGCTGAGGGCTCACAGAGCAGTGGGGGGATGATGGAAGATCACAAAACAGGCCACAGCCCCTGTGACTTGCAAACAGCCTCGCTGTGAGGTGCCAGCCCACAGAGCAGCTCAGGTCAGGTTTATTTTTGGGAGATGGAGAGCAGAGGTGACACACTGCTCAGGTAAAACCTCCCCTGCCAGCTCTGGGCCAGCTCTGAGGACCTGGGCAAGCTCCAGTTTGAGGAGCCCCTTCACAGCTCCCCAAAAAGGTGCCAACCCCCCCCCGGCTGGATTCTGGTCTCTGCTCTGCTCTCAGGTGTGTCCTCACCCCCTGAGTCACTGCAAACCAGCTCAGCCCCTCCCCAGGCAGCCCCCCAACCTCACAGAGGGAAGGAGAGCAAAGCAAAGGTGACAATCTCACCCCAGGGGCTGATTCCCCCGAGCCCGGGGAGCTGGGATCACCCGTGGATCAGGGTGAGCAACAAGCTCAAGAGAGCAGCAAAAAGGTGTCTGAGCTATTTGGAAAGAACAAACCAACCCATTCCAGGCTTTTCCCTCCATCCCAGGGGCCGGGGAGATTCCTGGCTGGCTGATGGGGTGGCGTAAGCACTTTATTGATTTCGGCAGAGGAGGGATTTAATTGGGATGTGGAGGTTTCTCACCCTGGTGTCAGGCTCTCAGCAGGCATGGTGCTTGTGAGAGGCAGCCAAGGTTGAGCCAGCATTCCAAAGGCTGTGTCTCCTGCTTGGAATATGCTTGTGGAAAAGGGGGATTCCTCCCAGAGAGATGTGCCTGCAGTTATTAACCACGCACCCCGTGGCAGTGCCATCCCTGTGCTGGCCCTGGATCCATCCTCACCCTTTGGATGCTCACTGCTAAACAAACTCTTGCTGGTTTATGAAGTGCCCAGAGGCTGAATTAGGGCTTGGATCGAGTATAATTCAGTTAAAAGCAGAAATGTATTGAGCAATGAAGCTGCAAACCTTTATGTGTGCAGTAAAAAGCAGGATACAAGAGCAGAGCTGGGCTGGGAGCACGCAGCAAAATCCCAGGAGAGGACTGGTGTCAGCATCCAGCACTGTCCAGGAAATTCCCAGGCTTCCTCAGGCCCTCTGATTGCTCTGATACTACAGAGGTGTGGGAGAAGAGCTAGATAAGCTTGTGGTACCCAGTTCTCCATGGATATTTGGATCCTGGATAAACCATGCCATGATGGGAATGGCTCTGCTCCGAGCTGGCAGCATTGAAACCCAAATTGTGGCACTGGGGAAACCTGAGAGAATCCTGCCTGTCTCTGGGACTCTCCAAGGTAGAAATATTCCTTCCTTCTGCCCCAAAGAATTCCCACTGGGGGCTGGCCACAGTCTCTGTGCTCCCTAAAAAGGTTCCACGCTCTCTGGCAGCATTTCCAGCACGTTTGGGCAGCTGCTCCCTGGGGAATCAGCCACAGAGCCAAGAGGTGGGCAGGAGGGGGCTGGTGGCCTATTAATATCCCATTTTTATAGGGAAGTGAGAGGTCAGCAGGAAATAATTGCCTCTTTCCCAGCTGAAGAACCACCAGTTGGTCTCTCAGCTCTTTGAAATCTCTGGATCTTTGCAAACAGCTTTGGGAATGATCCCTGCTCCCACACATCCCCCCTGGGGCTCCCTTCATTAAAACCCTGGGGAATGCTGAGCCATGTGCCAGCCCTTCCTACACACCCCATAAAACCCACAAGCAATTACAGCCAAGGATGGGATCCATGCTGGGAGAGCACAGAGAGGCAGCAGAAGCAGCTCTGTGGGAATCCAGGCTCGGGGAAAGGGCAGCAGGGCTGGCAGGAAACATCACATGGATTTTAGGGATGCTCCTTTCAGGTCGTGTCCTTTCATCTCCTGCATCCCCGGGGAAGGTTGTGGGGCAGAAATCAAGAGCTGCTGGGAATTAAGGCTGGAATTCACTGCTTCCAGCAGCTGGAAAGCATGGAATGAGCTGCTTCAGAGCCTCAGCTCACCAGACCATGTCCCTGAGGCTCTGAGGCAGCTCGAGCCCTTCCCAGCAGGGAAGGAGCTGCCTGGAAGAGGAGCTGAGTGAATTGGGAAATGCTGGGAATACAGCACAGCCTCAGGAAGGATGAAATGCCAGGCACCTCCACGGGAGAGGTGAATTCAGAGGGGTTTGGGAGCCCCTTGGCTGCAGAGATAAATCCAGAAACACGCTTTTAATTCCACACCTATGGCCTGAGGTGTGATATTTCCACAGGTTCCTCCTTTCCCACTGACCTGGGTACCTCCCTGATCCTACAAGAGACCCCAGGGTTTGGACAACCCCAATATTCCCAGGTGACAGCAGCAGTGGGATGGAACAAATCTCTTCCCTGCTCCTTTTCCCACCCCTCCCATCCACACCACAGCTCCCACGAGGAATCCAACTCACAGGGCAGCAGGTGAGCTCCTCTTCCTCGTGCCACCAACGAAGCCAGGGACGAGTTGCAAAATGTGTATGGAGTTCCTCTCTCTCTCTCTTTCTCTCCAATTAAAGTCCAAAAATAACGAGGAAAACATTTAATGGAAGGCTGGGAGGGGTTCCCAGCATGGGGAAGGGGTTCAGGATCCATCTGCAGGGCTCAGGATTTCTTGGTGAAGAGCGGAGGCTCCGACCTGCTCCTGCCAAAGGGGCCCCAGGTGCGGCGGAATCGGGGAGGGCTGGGACACACGGGCCTGGGGGGTGGGAAATTTCGGAGCCTGTGGGAAGGAAATGAGATGGGGTTTTAGAAATCCTCCGGTTTTAAGTTGCTGTTCATGATTTCAGCCTAAATCATCACCTTAGTGAGGGGTGGGGGCGATTTCTGCTGACAGGAAAATGAGAATATATTTCCAGGCAAGTTTGGGTAAATATCCTCTGCCAGTTTGCAGGGTGGGATTTGCTCCAGCATCCTGCACTGGGATGAAGTTAAAGTGCCAAACCAGGAATCTTGCACCATTCCCTTATGGAATGTGCTGCCCTCAGCAGCTCTGGAGCAAACGGGCACAAAAAAAACCCCTTTTAATCCACAACCCATTCCCTGCTATCCCTGCAGCATTCCCACCCTCTGTGCCCTCTCCCAGAACACCAGCAGCTTTCCTGGCTGCCACAGGCACAGAAGTAAAGTTTCCAGGAGTTGCACATGACTAAAAGGAAACAAAAAAATTTGGATTTGGCACCTTGAGGCCTTGCTCGAGCTGCCGACCCCCTGCAGGCAGCTGGGAAATTACAGGAATTACACCTTTTCCACCTGATCTCAGCCAGGCTGGCACGAACAAAGAGCTGCAACAGGGCCAGGGAGCCAAAAGTCGTGTGGAATGTCTTGGAACAGTGTTTTAGGTTTTAGGAAGTCATGATCTCATCACTTCATCTCCTGGGAAAGGGGAGAAAAGCAACCTCATGGATGAAAAATTATGGTTCCAAATTATTCCTGCAGCTCTGGGAGCAGGAAATTCATTTTCCTGGGGTTTTTATTTCTGTCAAACACGGTTTAATTCTCCTTTTAGTGTTTTTATGCTGGTTTGACACCACTGCTTTGGGTGTAGCAGTGCAAGGGAAGGCACATTGAGATCTGCTGCTCTGAATTCCTGGATTTTAAAGCTGCTGACTTCACCACCCCATCCCTCTCTCAGGTATTCCTACAGAGAAAAAGGTTCTAGAATGTTCCTGACCATTCACTCCAGGTGATTTCTCCCTCACCTCCATCCAGATTCCAGTTTTGGAGGCTCCAAGCTCTGGGTTTCAGCTTTGCCAAGTGTTTCCCTCCTCCCTCACAGCTCTCCACCCTCTCCCACCACTTCCCAGAAGAGATTTTTGTTCTCCTCCAGCTCTTCAAGGTCTTCCCAACTCCCCCACATCTTCTGCCATCAGGAAACTCGGACACTTTTTATGCTGTGCCTCCCTCAAGGTCACAAATTTCAAAGGGGACCTGAACACTCCGAGTGCTGTTCCCTTTTCCCAGCTTTTTTTTTTTTTTTTTCCGTGATCTCTGCTCTCTGCTCCTGTGGGGTTAATTCATCTCTTTACAAAGCCCTCCTCCAACTGGAGCTGGCTAAGTCAGTGGTAGATCCTTAAAAAAAAAATACAAATTTTAGCTCCTAAAAATACCCAGGCAAGACAAGCACGCGGGGAAGGGCGAAGTGCTCGGCTGCAGCTGGAGACTGTTTTGTCTCCCGTCCCTCAACTCCGTCATGTCCTCCGTATGTTCCAGCAAAATTCATCAGGCATGACTCACAGACCTTCCCCGTGCACATTCCTGTCTGCTGACCGCCCCTTCCTAAAATTAGACTCGACTTTTGTTGCTTCAGTCACGGGGGAAGGTGAAGAGCTGCACATCCACGGCCCCTCCTCGTGTCGCAGCCGCTTTGGGAAGGGACTTTTCTTCCAGGATGGGGAGGATGATCTGTTTCTGGGAGGGTGAGGATGGTGAGGGATCCCATCCTCCAAGAGGATGGTTGGGGAATTTTGTCTCGTTCCATGAGTGCCAGGCACTGGGAGATGAGAATGCTCTGGGTCAACACCGACTCCATGGTTAGTCCAGAGAGGAATGACAGCCCTCTGTGGAATCACAGACTTGCTGCTCCTCCTAAAGTCCTAAACTTGTGAATTCAAACTCCTAAATTTGTGTGAATTCAGACATTCAGTGACTTTTTTCCCCTCACTGAGGGATTCACTAGAACCAGTCTGGCTTGAATGGCTTCTGCAGACATTTTATTCCTAAGGGTTTACCTGCTGGCTGTGAAAGGAATGAGGGATCACTGTGCCAAGTGACCTTCAGCTGGGGAATTCTGTGCTCCTCTTATTCCTCTGTTCCCGGGGGAGCATTCACCAGGAGTGATGTCAGACACTGACACCACGGCTTGAATATTTTCAGCCTCATCTAGGCGGCTGGGAATGACCATAAATCCAAAAAGTGTCACTGGAGATGGGCACAAGTGCACCCTTCTTGTACTGGTGACCTGTCCCAGCCCCAAGGGGGTGGTTATAATAAAATAAAAGCATTAATTTCTTATATAAATTAGAAAAAAATGACTCTTCCTCGCCCTACTGACCTTCTGGGGCTACTCAGAGCATTCAGTGCTTTGGGTTCAGAGCAAAGCTGAGGATTGTGAATTAAATTTGACCAGAGGAGTGGGAACAGAGTCCAGCTGGAAGAGCTGTGCCAAGCCTAGGAGGTAAAACCTTCCCTCCAGATGCCAGGAAGGGCTTTGGACTGGGCAGCTCCTTTGGGAAGAGGCTCCTGGGGAGGTTGTGCAGGAGCCCAGCTCTCCTTGGCAAGGCTGGGAGGATCCTGCTGAAAATTCAGGAATAAACACAGAGCCTCAGGCTCCTGCTTTCCTGGCCTGCCCTTTCCACATTACAATATCCACCGTGTCCTGGCAGCTCCAAGTGGATGCTCGCTGGATGTGCTCTGACATCAGCCACAAAACATTGTAAAAAACATTTTGTGCCAGGGAAAAGCAAAAGAAACTCTTGCAGTTACTCCTCTCCTGTGTTTCAAAACTCTGGAAAGCTCATCAAGCATTCGGTGTGCACCCTTTTATGGCAGAGCTGGAATTTCCTCCCAGCTGTCACTGTCAGGCCCTAAGAAGGAACAACAGGGAAAAATGTGCCTGGGGAGCATGGGATGAACGAGCTGCTCAGGGCTCAGCTCTGGTGTTCAAGGAATTCTTGCCAAGGGCCGGGTATTTCACACATGGAGTCGTGGAATGGTTTGGGTTGGAAGGGACAGGAAGATCAGCCAGTCCCATGCCATGGGCTGGGGCACTTTGCACTGTCCCAGATTGCTCCAAGCTGGCCTTGGACACTTCCAGGGATTGGGCAGTCACAGCTTCTCTGGGAAATCTCCACCACCCTCCCAGGGAAGGATTTCTTCTCTCTATTTAACTTCAATTTCCCCTCTATCAGTTTGAACCCGTGTTGAACGTAACTCGTATTCTCAGGTGACATCTCCCAGCTCCACCCTGGGATTTGAGACCTGCAGCACCTGCAATTTCCAGGTCACATTTCCAAAGCAGATCCTGAGGAAGGTCCTTTCCCACTCCTTTCCTGCCCCTGTAAAGGCTCTGCTCTCCCTCCTTGCAGACAGCCCGTCAGCTCCAGTAAATGTCACAGTCAAACACCTGAAAGCCAACTCGGCCGTGGTCACTTGGGATGTCCTGGAAGACGAAGTTGTCATTGGATTTGCAATTTCCCAACAGGTACCGTGCCTAGAATGACCCAGTTTCAGCCACATCCATCTCTCCCCCAGGTCCCCTCAGTTCCCAAATCCTCCTGCTGCAGTTTAAACCCTTTCCTTCTCATCCTGTCCCTCGTGGTCCCGGAGGGGATTTGGCTCCCCCCATCCCCTTTTGCAGCACGTTGGGTGACTGCAGAGAGGGAAGGATCCTCATGGTTTCTCCACGTGGTGGGCAGGGCAGGAATCAGTGGCCTTAGGGTGACAAATGCACACGGGGAGGCCTCTCCACCACTCTGTGCTCTCCTCTCTCGGCTTCCAGAAGAAGGACGTGCGGATGCTGCGCTTCATCCAGGAGGTGAACACCACCACCCGCTCCTGTGCCCTCTGGGACCTAGAGGAGGACACTGAGTACATTGTGCATGTCCAGGCCATCAGCATCCAAGGCCAGAGCCCTGCCAGTGAGCCAGTCCTCTTCAAGACCCCCAGGGAAGCTGAGAAACTAGCCTCTAAAAATAAAGGCAAGTGTGGGTGAGTTCCTACGTGGCTCCCTGGGACACAGGGCTCCGCAGAGAGGAACCAGGATGCTGTGTGGTGAGAGGAGCTGGGAGAAACCCAGTGGGATAAATAGGATAAACCCAGTGGGGTATGCAGGAAAAACCCAGTGGCATAAACAGGATAAACCCAGTGGGGTATACAGGATAAACCCAGTGGGATAAACAGGATAAACCCTGTGGGGTATACAGGATAAACCCAGTGGGGTATACAGGATAAAACCTGTGGGATAAATAGGAGAAACCGAGTAGGATAAACAGAATAAACCCAGTAGGGCATATAGGATAAAACCTGTGGGGTGTACAGGATAAATTCTGTAGGGTATACAGGAAAAACCCAGTGGGATAAACAGGATAAGCCCTGTGGGGTATACAGGATAAATTCTGTAGGGTATACAGGAAAAACCCAGTGGGATAAACAGGATAAGCCCTGTGGGGTATACAGGATAAATTCTGTAGGGTATACAGGAAAAACCCAGTGGGATAAACAGGATAAGCCCTGTGGGGTATACAGGATAAATTCTGTAGGGTATACAGGAAAAACCCAGTGGGATAAACAGGATAAGCCCTGTGGGGTATACAGGATAAATTCTGTAGGGTATACAGGAAAAACCCAGTGGGACAAACAGGATAAACCCTGTGGAATAAACACTCATGGGGCTGAGTGTCCTCTCAGGATGTGCTGAGGGGGCACAAGGTGACAGGGAGACGCTGCTGGAGGTGGTGGCTCCTGTTTCAGGTGAGATTTAGTGAAGTGACGAGGAGGTTTGCAGCTCTGTGTCCTGCTCCCTACAAGTGGAGAGTGCCAGGGGAAAATTCCTGGCCAGCCTCGTGTGGGACCAACACCCTCTGGATGGCACTGGGCACCCCACTGTGCTCAGAGGGCATCCATGGGCCTCCTGCGATTGGATTCCAGGGAAAAAATACCCAAAGGCTCCCACTTTTCTTAAATTTCCAATATTTCTGCCAAATCACAGAGAGAAGGAAGGAGACCCAGGCAGGGTGGAGCAGAGCAGCTTGTCCAGGATCACGTCCAGCTGGGTTTTCAATATCTCCCTGGAGAAAATGAGGCACTTCCTCACTGGCAACCCCTCCAGTTGTTCCTCTTCAGCCAGAGCAGGCTGTTGAGGGTTTTCTGTCAGCAAGAATCCTGCTCCAAAGAGGGCCTGGCAGTGTAAGGGCTGTGGGGACACCCAGGTCCCTCCCAGCCCGTTCCAGGGCTTTTGGCCGTGGTTCTGAGGATGTGAGTCCTTGACTCTCTTTATTAAACTGATTTGGAGGCTGTAAATCCTGAATTTCTGTTTATCTGGAAGGGCTAAGAAGAGCACTGCTCCTTTCCTGCGGGCCTGAACCGTAATCTCCTTAAAGCTTTGAAGGCAAGGAGGCGAATTACTCCCTGCAAAAAAAGGCTCTGCTCCTTTCTTGAATCCCAGGGCTCCGCTGAAAAATATCCTGCCCCGCTCTCCACGCTGCTGAGCTGGAACTGCTGGAGCATGCAGGGCTTTGTGACAGGCACAGATGGCACTAACAGGGACGGGGACAGCAGAGAGAGCAGCCACGGGGACAGACAACACTGCCCTGTCCCACTGCTCCTGCCTCCCTCCCTCTCGGGATGTCACAGGAGGAATCCTGGAATCCCAGGCTGGTTTGGGTGGGAAGGGACATAAAGCTCATCCTGACACTTTGCGCTGTCCCAGGTTGCTCCAAGCTGGCCTGGGACACTTCCAGGGATGGGGCAGCCACAGCTTCTCTGGGAAACCCATCCCAACCCCTCAGCACCCTGAGAGGGAGGAATTCCCTCCTGAATCCTGATCCAGGTGCCCTGAGGAGCCTCAGCACTCTGTCCCTGCTGGCTCGGGGACAGGGACTCTCCTGACGCCAGGCTCTGAGCTGGGGTTGGGTCTCACGGTGTCTCTTTGCCCTTGTGCAGATGAGGTGACAATGAAGGAGATGGCCAAGAAAAGCCAGCAGCTGCGAGCGGGGGAGATTCTCATCATCGTTGTGGTGTTGTTCATGTGGGCAGGTCAGTGCCAGCTCTCTGTCCCAAATCACAGCCACGGGATTTCCTCAGGAACGCCTGGCTGCACGTGGGATCACGGAAAAAACCCTTCCTCCCCCAAAAATGCGGAATTTTCAGCTCTAAGGGCATCTCAGGCTGGGCTGTGCAGCTCGAGTTTGGTCCACCAGGAAGCAGAAAATGGATTTGATGCAAGCAATTCCCTATGGCTAATCCTGTAATCTCATTTTTTTCTTTTTTTCCAGACTGCCTTGATTATGGTGCCCTGAGCCACAGAATCGTGGAATGGTTTGGGTGAATAATTTAACAGTGCAATTTGTAAATCTTCTGATTTTTGCAAAGCCCAATCAAAACACTCCAAAGGCAAATAAATCACAGTAAAATATTGACCTGCTATGGCCAACAACCTCTCTCTGGCTACGATTATAATCTGAGATAATTTTGTTCCACCCCAACCTTCCACCAGAGCAGGTTGCTCCAAGCCCTGTCCTGGAAAATTTCCAGGATCCAAATATCCAAGAGGATATGCCTTAAATTTTCCAGACATTACAGGTTGCAGTAATTTTCTGGATATTATATGACTCCAATGCTCAGGCAAAACAAAGATTCAAGAGTCTTGTTGTCCACACCCACTAATTTATATTTATATTTATATTTATATTTATATTTATACTTATACTTATATTTATACTTATTTTTATTGTTACAGTTACAGTTACATTTACAGTTATATTTATAGTTATATGGACACTTACAGTTCTATGGATGGTTATATTTATATGTATAGTTATAGTCATATATAAATTTTCCACAGAAATTTCCCCATCACAGAAAGGGATGGAAGAATCCAGGTGACACTGAATCAGATCCATTTATAATAATTATAATTTTTTTACCCTTATTTGCATCTCCAGAGACTGGACAACAATTATTCCTAAAGCCAGCAATCGCAAGAAAACCAAAAAATGAATTTAGAAGATTTCCAGAACCTCTAGGCTATTATTTTTTTCAGCATTTATGCCAAGTTTTAGTTGTGCACATCCCAGTTTCTATGCCCTGCCAGGGAAAATAATCATGAATAATTACATGGGGTGAGTGAACAACTGATTCATCTCCCGCTGCAGAATAATCTGAGACTGGGATCAGCTGGGAACAAAGAATTTGCTAATCCCACCATTTCCCTTCCAGACAAATTCCTTACGTTCAAAAAGCAAAAAGGGGTGTGGGGAGAATCTCTCTACATCAAATGGATTTTTTAAAAAAAGTCTCAATATACAAAAATCTCCTTCCAGCTGTTAACCTGTCCCATGACATATTATCCCACATGGATTTTCCCAAATATTGTCATATTTGGGAAAATCCAAACGGAACCAGTCCATGCCCAGTGCTCTGATCTGAGCCAAGCCCCAGCTCTTGCCCTTCTGGAATTTTTCCTTTTTTTTGTGTGTCAGTTTTACCCAAGGAGTGCCTGTGGCAGATGTTAACACCTTTTCTCCCGGAATTACCACTTACCCACATTCCCAAAAAAAAAAATTTGGGCCACCAGTGTTTATCAGCAAAGCCTGTGGGGGGCAACTGGTTTTATACAGCAGCTCACGATGCTGGAAGATTTAAATATATTTGGCTATTAAGGAAGATTTTTCAGGGAGGGAAAAGCAGCATCTGCCTGGCTCCACTTCACCTACGTGTCTGGAATCCACAGGCAGAGATGCTACTCGGTGGAAACGTCACGTAAAAGCTTCTCAGACATTTGCAGTCATCTTACAGCTGCCCCTGCTTCCCTCTCCGCGTTCCTTGGGAGGAAATTTCCACTCGCAGCTTGTGCTGGTGCCCATGTGCAGGTGCTGGCAGGTTCAGAACCTCTCCGGTGCCAGCTGCAGGGGACAGCGAGCAGAGGATTTGTAGAAATTCCGGCGAACCGCGGGGTTGGTGTTGGTCCAGGTCCAAACTCAGGGGCTTGAAACGCTTCATAACAAGGAGGCAGGAATAGAATTAATCTCCTGTCGTCCTGTCTTAACTAGTTTGGCGTGGAATTAAGGGAAGGGGAGAGCCTGGCTGCGCTCAGGGAGGAGCTGGGAATGCTGCCCGGAGGGATGCGCGATCCCTGCGGGCTGCCGAGCCCCTCGGTGCGCTCATCCCTACATCACAGCCGCGGCATGGGACGGGATTTTGATGCCTGTAGAGGTGGGAACAGGAGCTGCTCTCTCCCGCAGGGGTGATCGCCCTGTTCTGCAGGCAGTACGACATCATCAAGGACAACGAGCCCAACAACAGCAAGGAGAAAGCCAAGAGCCCCTCGGAGAACAGCACACCCGAGCACCAGGGCGGGGGCCTCCTGCGGAGCAAGGTGAGTGCTCCATTTGTGTTAAATCACTCCCTCCAAAAAACAAAAAAAAAAGCTGCTGTTAAAAATCCTCCCCCTGGCCGGGAAGGGAACACGCCCTCCACACCCACGGCTCGGCGTGGCAGTGAGAAATCAGATTTCAAGCCACGTTTCTGGATGATCTGAGCATCTCTGGAGGGAAAAAAATAATAATAAAAAAAGTTTCTTGGGTCCTCCCACAGCAGCACGTGGCAAAGAGGACGCTGCTGCTGTAATTAACTGGAGAGTTAATCAGCAGGAGCAAAGATGGTAACGCACACGATGGCGAAGTGTAAATAGGTCAGGCCTTTAATTTATCCCAACTTATTTCAACTAATTTAACTTCCTCGTGTTTCTGTTCACATCTCCCACCATATTTATTTAGTATTTTAAACAGCTCACTGATTTATGGGTTCAGAAGCAATGATGAACCCCACAAGCCTAAAACCTCAGCTCTGACCCTTTTTCACCATCACGAAGGGGTGGGAAGGAGAATTTCCACAAAACCCGACCTGCAGACTGCACTGAGCTCTGATGTGATTTTTTCCCTTCGTTTTCTCTCCTAGTTTCCAAAAAACAAGCCCTCAGTGAACATCATTGAAGCATGACAGCCTGACACGTGAGAGATGGACTCCATCCTCACTCCCCCTCTGCCTCTGGGCCGTGATGACCGGCGAGGTGAAAAGTTGTCGGAGCGATTTGCAAAACGAGACCTCTGTGATTGTCACTCGCTGGCATCCACCTCCTCATCCGTGTGTTCTGCAAAACACCTGGCCAGGAAGGGAAACCCTGCAACAACAACAAAAAAAACCCAACAAACCAAACCCTGACATCCAAATAAAGAAGATGGAGAAGAATCGGCGATGCTGGGTTGGAGCTCCTTTCCGCCCTCACATCTTCTGGGACAGCTTTCCTGGTTTTTATTTTTGGGAATGCACAAGGTTCTGTTGTGTGTTTCACTGCAGTATTCCCAGGCATCAGGCACATCCCTCTCCGAGCAGGAATGGAGGGAATTTTGTGGCAAACTCCACCGAGAAGCCAAATTTTGGCTGCTGTGTGCTCGGGCCTCGCTTCGTCCATCGATGTGTGTCGTGTAACACGTCTTGCAGGTGGGTTTTTCAAAAAAAAAAAAAAAAAGA
>VZTB01000652.1:246375-261422 GCA_013397245.1 Thryothorus ludovicianus
AAAAAAAAAGCAAAAAGGCATCCCCCAGTTTCCACTCCCACCAGGAGAACTTCCCTGGTTGTTCTCCAGCCAGGCTGCAGCACGTTCTCCACTGCTGCTGTCTCTCCTCTCTCACACTGGTGCTCTTCACCTCAGAAAAATCGGGGGACACTGAGGCACAGACCGACTGGAGGGGACACCAGGAGCTGTTATTCAGCTTCCAGGATCATTTCTTCGTGGTATTTTCAGCTGGGCCTGAGTACACCACCAATGGGATAAAAGGTCCATAAAAATGTAGCCAGTCAGCAAAAAAAAAACAACAAAAAAAATCAAGAAAAAGACAAAATACCTGATGATATTGGTTGCTATGCAAGGTCTCCAGGGGCAAGAGCTGTTTATTGTGGAAGGCTCTGGCCTGAGGGGCCTTTTTTTGAGGGCTTAAGTTCTTAAAATGCTTCTTTGAGTCAAGTTTCTGTGTGGGAAGGGCTGGTTCTCCTGATGTTGGAACAGCAGGAGCCTGCTGGAGATAGCCCTTCCCAAGAAGGGGATGAGGATGGATGGGAAAGGCTCCTCCTCTCTCTGAGGAAGTGCTGGATGTTTGTAAGCTGACAGGATCCCTGGGGATTGCTGGTGCTCTGGAAAGCTGGGAGATGCAGGACCATGACATGTGAAAGATTTACTCTTTGTAGTGTGCCATGGGGTATCTGTATTTATTTAATTCCTCCACCAGACCACTCCATATGCACTTAGGGGATGAGGCAGGATCCCACTTGATCCATCAAATGCCAACAGAGGTTGGCCTGAGGAAGGTTTGGAGCAGCCTGGGTTGGGATTTCCTGCAAAGAACCAAGCTGGCAGTGAGGAGCTGCCATCTCTCCTCTTCCCCTGTCGCCAGCTTTTCCCAAAAAGTTTGGTTTGGGGAAAAGGCACTGGGAAATTCTCCTGCAGATGTGCTGGTTCCAGCCAGGCCAACCCCAAAGGTGTCTCCAGGATCCTCTGCCTGAACGTGCTCTTCCATCACCAAGAAAGAGAGGTCAGCACCTCTGATACAGACAGAGCAATAAACATTTTATAATGTACAATAAAAGATTAAAGGCATCTCTCGTGTCCTTGTAATACCTGAATTGAATTCTTTCATATTCACCTGCTTGCAGCAGCACACACCTCCTACAATTTTGTAGGACTCTGTAATTCCCAGACCTAAAACCTAAACACACCTCTACAACCTCAAATATTTTCTCAGTGTTTGGGTGGAGAAACCCAGGGAGGTTCAGAGTTGGTTCTGGCTGCAGGACAAAAAAAAAAAAAACACAACTTGCACCATAAATAGCACCCCAGCCCTACCTAACAAAATTCTTCAGCCACGTCTGTTATCTCCCAAGGAAGAAACAGCATTTGGAATCCACAGCCCTACGAAGGGAGATTTAGGACAGATGGTACAGCATGTGCAAAATGATAAGGGAGATGCTCTCTCCTAATCCTGGAGCAGACAGAGGAGCAAGCAGCTCTTGGAGAGCTGCTCCAGAGGAAATCCAGCCTGGTAATTTGGCAGCTTGGGGGTTGTGTGGATGTTTTTAAAGCCAGTTGTTTCTGGGAATTCAGTCCATATCCCTTATTTTTTTTTTCCCCACAGTTGTTCCCTAGGGACAGGTTTAAGCTATTTCTTCCCTGACAGAGATGTGCTCACTCATTTGGTGGAACAGAATTAAATTGAAAGTGTCAGTGTGGGGCAGAGTTCAATATTCACATGTGGCAGGAGGTGCCAGGGTTATTTTGATAACCTGCATTTGATAACCCATAACTGCAGGCTTGGAGAATAAAGAAATGTTGTTTGTGAGGAGAAACAAATGTGGGCTGGCAGAATTGAGCTCAGACAGGGACTCCAGACCACTCACTTCAAGTGATTCCCTTCAAGGAAATTTTTCAGCCACTCTGAATTGAAGTGATGGAATAAATCCACACTTTAGGAAAAGGTTATAGGAGAAGAAAGTTACTTAAAACGCTGCTGCTCTGAGGGTCATAAACATCAAAGGTTTAAACTGCTTTAAAATCCCACTGTAACCCAGGAGAATCAGCCACTGTGAGCTCAATCCTAAACCCATCCTTAGAACACACACCTCGCTCCCATCAGCAGCTGCCAAAAGATACCCCCGAGGTGTTTTACAGTCAATAAAAGCAAGAGATCAAGCAAAAATAAACCCGAGACACAGCGAGGGAAGTCATGCTGGGCCACAGCACAACGCACCCTCCAGCCCACCCACGTCCCCCCGCGCGTTCCTGCCCCTGACTGCTGACTTTGACTCATTGTTGGGAGCGGGAGCTGCAAAAAGGAGGTTTCAAAAAATACTAAAAAGCACCAAGTGGGAGTGGGCTGCTGTGCCAGGGATCCCGGAGAGGCTGGGTGCCCGCTGAGCTCGGAGAGCAAAGCCCTCCCAGCTGGCTGCGGGTGATTTCCAAGAACCAGCTGAGATTTTTGGGGCGGGATAGGAACGGGGGGAGCTGCAAACAAAACCCTTTATTTTTTTTTTTGCCGGCACACCCAGGGCGTGTTCCGAGCTCGGCAGCTCTCTCCTCCCTCCTTCCCAGCACTGCAATATTATGCCTACAAAGTACAATTTAACCGAGAGATTCCTCCCCCACGAGTTTAGCAAAAGAGGAGCCGCGGGAGGAAGTGTGGAGCAAACAATCCTGCACAGCGTGTCCTTCCAACTCACAACACAGCCCCTGCCACTCGTCACCCCCCTCCCCCGGGCCACCAGGCTCCCAGGAAAAAAAAAAGGGAACACGAGGCATTTTGATTCCCTGCCACTCCTGGAGGAGCCGAGGAGGAAACACCTACACGGAGGGAAGTGTTAGCACAAATCTCAGCTGGTGATGGAGATGCCAACAGGAGAGGAGCAGGCTGCTGATGGTTTGCCAAAGATGGGAAAGGTGACATCTCTCCAAAGCCAATGGCACAGCTGCACATCCTTTTTTTTTATTTATTTTTTTCCCCCAGCAAAGCACCTCGGCGCTGAAGATGACACCATATGTTCCACCGAATGTAATTTCCCCCAGATTTGCAGCAAAAAAAAAAATAAAAATAAAAAAAAGCTTCCTAACGACTTGTAATGAGCTATTACAGCCTCGTCTGGAAGCAGAGCTGACCAAATTCAATCAGCTTTCCCAGCTTTTGTTAAAAAGCTGCCCGATGAACAGGCTTGTTAGGCTAAAATATCTTCTGTTTCCTCCACAAATCTGGTGCCTGTTGAATTGTCTGGGTGACCTCGGGCATTCAAACGTTGCTGCTCCCCCTTGGTGGTGCTGCAGCCCACACGTCTCGAGGAAAAAAAAAGGAGCTGGATTCTCCTCCAGCCTCAATTTTGGTGAAGTAAGTTCCAAATGAAGAATCTTCATTATTAGAGACAGAGCTGGGGAAGGCACAGCTTGAATTGCAGATTCCCAGATGGAGGCAGCAAAGCTGGCAGCCAGAAAAATCCTTTTTTTCCCTTGGAATGTTGGATGCAGGGCCATGGAGTGGCAATAATGACAGAGCCCCACGATGATGCCATTTGACACTTTGCAGCATGGTTGTCCCTTTGAACTCACAAAATTCCCACCTTTAGTGCCACCAATTGCTAAAAAAAAAATCCTATTTATACCATCCAGACCTGTTCTGCACCTAAATATCCTCCCAAACCAAAGGGAGAATATTATCAGCTTCCACCATTTCCCATTTCAGGCTGCAATTTCTTCCTCCTTCCAGGGAAAAGCTGGTTATTTTTTGAGAAGAAGGCAGAAAAAAACCCCACACAGTGGTTTCATTTCAGCCTCATTGTTTCCCAGCTGCTCTTGGCTGGCTGCAATACATTGATGAACACGATTAAATTTTTAATTGTGAGGCATTTCATCAGAGCTCACGCAGGGCTTGCACAGAGCCACTTTTATCCCAGTTTTTATTGATATCACTGGGTTCTCTAACAGCAAACACACAGCAAAACATTCTGTCCTTCATCCACAACCCCTCCCTCCTCCCTCCACCATTCACATGTGAATCACTCGTGATGTCAAAGTAGGAAATTCGCAGCCCTAAAGCTGCCCAGAAGCATCGATCCTCCCCAAAGGGCAGAGTTTTACACTCCCAAAGAACACAAAATCCCCCAAAAAACACAAAATCCCCTCCTGTGGAGGAGGATGAGCAGGACTCCTGTCTGCAGGAGAGCCCCTTGTAACTATCCCAAAGAATGGTAAAAAGATAATCAGGAAATTCTTCACATTCTTGGATTATCCTGTTTGGATGAAGAAGACACCAGACCCCCAAGGAAGGAATTTATTGATCATCTGCTATCAGAAGATCTGCAACAGACTAAAACTAAAATAAATTAAGTGAGACAGGTTGGGGAACTCAAAGAAATATTTTAAAATAATGCAGGAGGGTCTGTGACTATGCAAGATGTTGGTGCATTTAAAGAAATGTGTTCTAAACTGGGGTGTGCCCTTGGCTCACTGCCACAGCTTTCATTTTTGCTTCATTGCCTTGTCCTTATTGGTTTTTATTCAACTTTTTAGATTCTCCCAAGAAAGGGAACCTCGTTTTTCACACTGGCCATGCCCCAAAAGTGCTGGCCATGGGTTGAAGAACTCAAAGAAATATTTTAAAATAATGCAGGAGGGTCTGTGAATATGCAAGATGTTGGTGCATTTAAAGAAATGTGTTCTAAACTGGGGTGTGCTCTTGGCTCATTGCCACAGACACCCAGCTTTCATTTTTGCTTTATTGCCTTGTCCTTATTGGTTTTTATTAATTTTTTTAGATTCTCCCAAAAAGTGAACCTCGTTTTTCACACTGGCCATGGGTTCCTTCGTGCCTGGATCCTGGGATATCTGGGAGTTTGTGCAGACAGGCTTCACTGCTGACCTTTTGAACAAATCATTTCATTCTCCTTGTCTCAGTCACTGCACAATCAGGGCAGGGAGAAATTTGCCTGTTTTCCAAAACCCTGTCCCCACTCCGGGTGCCACAGAATAAAATCTCTGAACCACGACGCTAAAGAACATCAGTAATGAGCTGAAAGTTTGATTTCTTTAAGATCACATGAGCCAAAAGCAGCTCCAAAAATAGTCAGATTGCAATGATAAAAATATGAGATGATTTGCTGCCTGAATAAACTTAATTTGCTCTCCAAAATTCCACCTATAAATACCTAAAGGAGTCACAAGGCCCTGCTGGCACCCCTGGGAAGAACATTGGGAAGATCAACCTATCCACCTCCAACTCATTTGGAGTTGCTCAATAGCACAGAAAAGCTGAAAATTACATCTAAAAGCTGCAAAATATTTATAAACTCGAGTGCAAATCTCATTAAATGCTTTTTGCAGAAGTTACAAAACCTTATGAAACTTAAAACCACTGAAAATCAGACAAAAAAAAAAATGCAGAACAAGAACCAGCACAGCCCCTCAGCAGCAAAATCCAATGGGGTTGCACTGGAATTGTTCAGGAATTCTCTGGAAATCGTGGGGTTTGGCCAAGTTCTTGCTCACCCATTAGGTATGGGTTGGGATTTGGGGAATTTCTGTAAAAAAAAAATTCAGGCAATAAATTCAAACAAACATTGAGGAGCATTTGGGTGAGGCTGGAGCAGCAGCATCTCTGAAAACAAATCTCCATTTCCTTGGTGCTCACAGCTGGTACCTGATTTTCTTGGCAGGAAGTTTTCAAAGTGAAACCACTCCTAAAAAAAAGCACTTTGAGAAGTGAGAACATCAAAGTTCCTTTCAGGAATTCTGCCTGCTGCTTCGTCCCCTTCTTTGCAAAGCTCCTTCTGCCTGGCCCACCACAAAGGCTGAAGGTTCAACTTCAAAGAAAAAAAAAAGGAAATTTTCCTCACAAAGTGCTGCACCCACCTGAAATCCTCTCATTTGCACGTTCTGAAATAAGCAAGGCAAAACCCCACAAACTTCAGGCAGCCTCAGAAAAGCAAGATTAAAACCCAAACTACTTCAAGGCCCTTGGTTATCTGCAGGCCTCAGAGTGCTACAAAGCTTTGCCCCATCTGTGTTTTGAAAAAAAAACCCAACTTTGCTGCCTTATTTTGATCTTTTTTTATGTACGTGGATGGGCCTAACTCAGGAAATCACATTTTTGAACTGGTTTTCAAAGCAAAATCCAACCGTGGGGGTCACTCCTGTAAAACCACTGTCCAAACATCTGCATTGGAGCAGGAACATCTGCCTGCCTCTGCACTGGCACCTCTGTCACAGCACAGGATTTTATTTTCACTGCTCAGCAAGAACAGGCAGTGACCAGAAGGGCCCCAGCCAAAGCAGCTTGGTCTGAATCCTACTCAGAGATCAGGGAAAAGCCAATTCCCTGGAGTTTTGCCCTTCCCAGCAGCTCTCAGCACGGCACAGAGAATCCTTGCCCAGTTTTCCAAAGGTTTTTCCATCTCAGCTTGCTCTGGATCCCACTCAGAGCTCAGGGAAAGGCCAATCCCCTGGAATTCTCAGCACAGAGAATCCTTGCCCAGTTTTCCAAAGGTTTTTCCATCTCAGCTTGGTCTGGATCCCACTCAGAGCTCAGGGAAAGGCCAATCCCCTGGAATTCTCAGCACAGAGAATCCTTGCCCAGTTTTCCAAGGTTTTTCCATCCCAGCTTGGTCTGGATTCCCCCCAAAGATCAGGGAAAAGCCAATTCCCTGGAATTTTGTCCTTCCCAGGAGCTCTCAGCACAGCACAGAGAATCCTTGCCCAGTTTTCCAAAGGTTTTTCCATCTCAGCTTGGTCTGGATCCCACTCAGAGCTCAGGGAAAGGCCAATTCCCTGGAATTCTCAGCACAGCAGCACAGCACAGAGAATCCCTGCCCAGTTTTCCAAAGGTTTTCCATCTCAGCTTGGTCTGGATTCCCCCCAAAGATCAGGGAAAAGCCAATTCCTTGGAATTTTGTCCTTCCCAGGAGCTCTCAGCACTGCACAGAAAATCCTTGCCCAGTTTTCCAAAGGTTTTCCATCTCAGCTTGGTCTGGATTCCCCCCAAAGATCAGGGAAAAGCCAATTCCTTGGAATTTTGTCCTTCCCAGGAGCTCTCAGCACTGCACAGAAAATCCTTGCCCAGTTTTCCAAAGGTTTTCCATCTCAGCTTGGTCTGGATTCCCCCCAAAGATCAGGGAAAAGCCAATTCCTTGGAATTTTGTCCTTCCCAGGAGCTCTCAGCACAGCACAGAGAATCCTTGCCCGAGGTTTTCCAAGTTTTCCAAGGTTTTTCCATCCTGCAGCCACGAGGTGGATGTGAATCACATCCTGCCCAGGGAACACGGTGTCTCCTCCATAAACTGCAGGCTCAGCTCCTATTTACCCAAAAATTGACACTTCTAGAAGGGATTTTTGAAGTTTTTCTGGAGAAATCCATGGGTTTTTTGGAAGGAAGGGAGGTTCTCCAAGGCAAACTCTCAGCACACATTGCAGTTGCCACTGTCTGCAAGAAGTGTAGAAGAAATCACAACTTTTTTTACTCTTTTTTACAGATTTTGAGCCTTCCTACATCTCAGTCCCCTCCCTTGGCCTTCTGAGTCAGAGGTGGAACGGGTCATAAAAAGAGAGGGAACATTTCCTGCTGCCAGGGGTGCACTTTTCACCCCTGAAGAGAGACAAGGACTTGGACAAACTTTCACCCTGACTCACTCCAGGAAAAGATTCAGCTCCTCTCCAGGAGGGCAAGTCCCAGGGGCAGATTAATCCCACCAAATATTTGGAGGAATTTATTCCAGTGCCTCACCATCCACCCCAGGGCTCAGAGGAAAAGTGCTTCAAACCTTTGGAATTCTTTCTCCTCACACATCCTCATTCCTTCCACCACAATCAAGACCAAACTACATATTTGGGGTGAGGTTTTCAGGCAAGTTCCACTCATTTAAAAACCAAGAGCTCTGATTATTTCTGCTTTGCCACTAGAGAAGCTCCTGGACCAGGAGTTCCACACTCTGAACCTAGGTAACTTCTCACTCCCTTCACCATAAACTTAGAAATCCACTTTATCAATTCCTACCCCATCCCACATGTCTTGAAATTTAGGGTTTGGAGGTGGATTTCATTTGCTTTGAAGTGAAATCTCCCTCCTGAGCTCAGCCACTAAATGGAATTCTTCCTTTATGTCAGCACAGCCCCAGCCCTGCACTTTCCCTGCCCGCTCTCCAGCCAAGCAAAATTAATTTGGGCAGGTAAAAACTGCTTCAAGATTAAGGTTTTTTTCCTTCCCCTCAGCCAGCTCAGCATCAATCAAGAGACCAGAGTCTTTCAAGGCACAGTCTGCTAGCAAAGAGTTCATTTGTATTTCACAGATTTGTTTTTCCATCTGTTTCCTGACACTGCTCTCCCTTTCCATCACCTTAAACACACTGTCTGTTGTTTTTTTTTTTAAGATATTGATCTTTGTTATTACAGTAAAACCAGATGGTTTGTGCCTCTTTATAAGGTATTTCCTCCTCCTCTCCCTTTGATTCCAGGGAGATCCAAGGAAATAATTTATCAGGTTTCTGCCAGGTTGTGAGAAGTCTGATAAAATTTTTAAAAGCATCAAAAACCTCTTGCAAGTACACCAAGCCTCAAGGAGAGCTCCTGATGGAGTCCTGGCTGGGAAAAAAAATTGGATGGAGGTCAGACAGGAGCCAGCTCAGCTTCCCAGAGGTTCCCTGCTCATGGCAGGGGGTGGAACAGGACGATCTTTAAGGCCCCTTCCAACCCAACCCACTCTGTGATTCTGCTCCAAATTACACAGTTTTGGGAGCCTCGTGATTTGTGTAGCCGATCCAGCCCCAGAATTGCCAAGGAGGATCTCATCAGGAAGGAAATAATTCCATTTACTGCTGGATAAAGGGCAATAACAAAGTGCAAACGCTGACAAATGGTCAGCTGGCAGAAATCTTGTGTGGTCAATTATCAGCCCCCCCCATTGCCAAGCAGATGCTCAAATCACTGCTCATTTTTACATCTGCTCCAGCACAGCCTCAGCAGCATTTAAATTCTTAGGGGAAGCTGGAAATAAATGAATATATTAGGATTTAACAGCATCTAGAAAGCAGAATGAGAGGAAGCACAAGTTGAGCCACGGGGTTGTCTCCCAACACACTGGAGATGGCTCAATCTGAGCAGTTTATTCTGAATATTAAATTCTTTTTTTTCCAACTAGTCAGTGTGACTTTAAGCACTCAATCACCCAATATAAGAATATATATGAGATACATGCAGATATAAAAGATAGATAGATGAAAAATGGATTTTATGTATATGGAAGTTGTATTTATATATATGAAAGTTGTATTTCCTGCAAGTGCAAGCCACTGTGCAGAAAATCTCTCCTGTAGCCAGCTTGGAATTCCCTCAGACAGCACAGCAGCAAGAACCAGGATCCAAGGAAGAACAGACAGATTATGTAAAAGATGGGATAGCAAAGCAAACATTACCCTGAGACAAATGCCAGGAGATTTGCAACTCAAAACAGAGCAGAAGATTTGTAGCAGCAATATATTAGTTACTGCTTCCCAGAAGGAATTCCCTGGCTGGCTCTAAACCTGCTGCTTTGCCTTCCCGAATTCCTTGGGAATCACTCAGCATTTCCCATGCAAATGACACAGGCAGGAGGAGGACACTGCTGCAAATGCAGCTGCAAGGGGCACAGCACACGGGGCACTGCCAGCCCACCCAGCAGCTTTTTCATCTGGGACAACTGGCAGAGCCCTGCCGGGCTGGATTCCAAGCCTGCAGCTATTTGGAATCAGAAAGGTTTTGCACTAATAAGAAAATCAAATTGTGTGCATCACAGACGATGTTCTTCCCCAGCAAAAAGAGAGAGCTCCATCTCACCCGGCTCGTTTAGAGCTCCTGCCTGATTTTTTGTGACTCACGACATACGTCTTGCATTTTTAATTTGAAAGCCAGAGAAAACAGGCCATTTTAGCTTTCCCTGCCTCGTCCCCTCTGCATTACTGATGCTGGATTCATCCTCTGGAAGCAGCCCCGTGGCGATGCAGCTGCTCCTGCTGCCTGCCTAAGTGCAGGCTCCACACACACAACTGCCAGCTCCTTGTGCCTCGCAAGAAATGGCAATTATTGCACCCATGAACACTCAAAATAACCTCAGGGAGCCGTGGCTGGAAGCTCCCAGAATATTTTGCCTCTCAGAACATCCCAGTCCTACCCATCAGCTGCCACCCATCAGCTGAAATCCAAAGCTGCTCTTTGCAACACCTTCCTTCCCACTCCCCCACACTCGGTGGCTCTTGGATGACACCACTGAGGCAACACAGAGAAGGTGTCAGAAATAAACCCAAATCTGAGCACTTGATTCCCTTAGTGTGTTTAAATTTCAGCACTTGAGCGCAAGATTCCCTTAGTGTGTTTAAATCTCAGCACTTGAGCTCAAGATTCCCCCAATCTAAATCCAAATCTCAGCAAATGAGCTCAAGATTCCCCAGTCTGAGTCTAAATCTCAGCACTTGAGCTCAAGATTCCCCTAGTCTGAGTCTAAATCCCAGAACCTGAGCTCAAGATTCCCTTAGTGAATCNTCCAAATCCCAGAACATGAGCTCAAGATTCCCTTAGTGAGTCTAAATCTGAGCACTTGAGCTCAAGATTCCCTTAGTGTGTTTAAATTTCAGCACTTGAGCTCAAGATTCCCCCAGACCAAGTCTAAATCTCAGCATTTGAGCTCAAGATTCCTCCAGTCTGAGTCTAAATCTCAACACTTGAGCTCAAGATTCCCCCAGTCTGAATCCAAATCCCAGCATTTGAGCCCAAGATTCCCCCAGTGTGATTTCACAGGTTTCAGGGGAAGCCCTGGAGGTGTCCAGGGAAGGGCTGGAGGTGGCACTCAGTGCTCTGGGCTGGTGATAAGGTGGGAACTCGATGTTCTTGGGGGTCTTTTCCAGTTTTGATGATTCTGGGATAGTTGTGAACTGACAAGACCAAGTTAATCCCCAACAGAACAAGCCAGAGCTCAGCTCTGCTTTTCCCCAGGAATACAAACCTGCTTTGGGAGCATCTCTGATTTTCCACACCAAACTCCCTTCACAATATTTCTCAGATATCTCTAAAACTCCTCTGAGCCAGCCCTGAGGCCAGGCTGTGCAGGAATTTTGTGTGTGGCAGTGCTCAAAAGTGTCACAGGCAATTTTTAATTCCCCTCTGAACACAAACAGACTCCAAACAAAGAATTCAAGTCCAGCCAGCCAGGAGATCAATTTTCCCCTCCCCACCAGCCTCATCCCATCCCACCTGGAGGTTACCTGAGGTAACAGCCACTCTTTTCCTCACTTGGATTGGCACAGCCTGGAGAGAAACGTTTCTTTTGCTCAGGCTGTGCTTCTGAAATGCAGGTCCGTTGTTTCAGCCTTGAAAACAATAAATTGTGTTAATTTATTTTTTCAGGTTATTTGTTAAATTAGGTTACAGTTGACAGAGAGGGCGAAGAGCCCTGCAGAACTGTGGCAGACATGACGTTCCTGTAGCACTGCTCTGGGATTGAAAAAATAAAAAAAATAATAAAAAAAAAATATATTTCTTTGAGTGAAACTGCAAAGATCAAACAGGCGAAGCAGCTGAGCCACCCAGCCGGTCAGCGCCCTGCTGACCGCAACGGGAACCCGCAGGGAGCTCTCAAAAGCAGCTTTTTCACACCACAGCAACGCCCAGAACGCGGGGGGAAAGCCCCGATGTGCCTCCTCCGGGAGCCGGGAAGAGCAGGAGCAGCATCCCGAGCCGCTCTGCTGCTGCCACCTGCAGGGAGCGGCGCCGGGAGGAGCAGCCAGAGAGGCACGAACGTCCCCTCTCCTGCCCAAAACTGCCTCACCCAGCTCCTTTCCCGTTTCCCGATATTCTGCCCCCTCTTCCAGGGTGTAATATTTATTGTTTCCCCGCTATTTCAGCGCAGATTAATTTAAAAATGGAAATAAAGGCAGCAATGCACGGCCAGTAAAGTGGTGGAGGAAGCAGCTGGTGTGGTTTTCAAAGTGCAGATTTCCCAAGAAATTACCTTGCTTCCTCTTTCTGTGGGACAGGAATTACTTTGCCACTTTTCTTCCCACTGGGTGGCTCCTCCTGCCCAGTCTGGCCTACAGCTGTGTCACTTAACTAGAAAGGGAAGGAAAAAGGGGATTAATGAGTGATAAAACTTTTCTGTGTAAGTTTTGCTTATAGAGTTATGTAAAAATCCACTCGAAAAACCTCCCCTGTATAAACACAGCACTTGGGTGCACGTGGACAAATCCAAAGGGGTGGGATTAAAAACAAACTTCAAAGGATGAAGGTGTGAGTTTACTTTAGGGCTGCCTGGTGGCTGCTCAGCTCCTGTGGATTGCCCTTCAGCATCCTCTGGAGAGTCTGATTTCCTTGAGGAACAGCTCCTTGCTGCTTTGGGAAGTTCTGTTTTTGGTGGCTCAACAGATGCTGGACTCTCATCCCCTGTGCTCTGGCCACAGGGAAGGTCGGATGAGGGCAGGGATTTTCCTGGGCAATCCTGAGCCAGGCTTTCCTGGCCTTTAGGCATCACCCCTTCTGAGGATTTTTCAGGAGTGCAGCTCCCAGCAGCTGTGGAATATCCCAAGCAATCATCTATCATTGCATCCAAAGTTTCTCTTTCCAGGTTATTTTCCTCCAGAGCCCCCTCGGCGCAGGCGGCGGCGAACGGGCTCAGGCTCAGCAGCTCCTGCAGGTCAAGGTCCAGCTCCTGCTGCAGCTGAGCTCCATCCAGAGCAGCACTGCCATTCAAAAATCCAGGATCACACCCAGAGCTGCCTGAGGGATGCTCCTGGCCTTCCTTTGGCTCCTCTGTGACCTCGCTGACCGATGTCCCCGCGGTGCCGCCGCTGCTCTCGGCCTGGCTGCTCTCCCCTCTTTGGCTCAGGTGGCTCCCACCAGGGAGCTGCTGCTGCTGCTCAGCTTCCACAGAATCATCTGCCAGGATCTCCTGGATCTCCTCCTCGGTGTAATCAAAGGGAGAATTCCCCTTCTCGCTGCCTGACAGCTCCAGCAGGGAATCGTCCAGCTCGCTGTCGTCGAAGCAGTGGCTGATGTCCAGGGAAATGGCCACGTCGTCGTATTTGGAGACACAAAAAGTGGGCCCAAGCTCCTCCTGGCCACTCTCATCCAGGAAAAGGGAGCAGCCAGAGCCTGGGGAAGGCAGCACAAGATTCCCTGCTGGATCTGGAGTGCTGCAGCCGTGGCTCAGCACACAGGCTTTCTTGGCTGACTGCAGGGCCTGCAGCTGCACTGCAGAATCCGACAGCCTCTTGGCCCCAGGGGCTGGGTCCTGCCTGAAGCCCTGAGGGAGCCCGGGGGGAACAGGGGAATTTTCTGCCATGGCTTCCTGGAGCTCTGCTTCCAGCTCTAGAGGCTCATGTGCTGCTGCTGCTGGCCTTGGCTCAACTTTTCCAGAGGAGGGTTCAGCAGGAGTCAGCTCCAACCTGCCAGTAAAAGGGGCAACCTCAGTGAAAGGAGCTCAGCTGTACCCCCCAAAAATTTGTAATTTGTAATATTAAATGGAATTTAATAGGGAAGGCAAAAGCAGCACCAGTTGATCTCTGGTTTTGACTTTTTCAGGTCCCAACCAATCCTTCTTCACCAGTGGAAACCCCAATGGTTGGGAACCCCCCCAGGTTGTGCCCTCTCCCCTCAAACTGCTGCCAGTCCCTCCCAGCAGGAATCCCAAATTACAGCCTCAAACTGCAGAATACACCTCAGGCATTCAATAAAACCTCCAGGTGTCTCAACCCCCTCCTCTGCCCTTCAGAGATAAATAAACACAATGAAAAAATTCTTTTTTTTTGAGGTTGGGAAAAACTGAGCAAAGGAAGAGGAACTCTGTCAGGGAATTAGTCACTCACACCAAATTCTAATTATAATCCAAGATCATCAGATAAAGAACCTTCCTGTGAAATTCAATAGTTCAAAGTACTCACAAACAAACTCTGCTTTTCCCCAGTGAGGACTCATCCCAAAAGGAATCTTTGGACCTGAAAGCCCTGCACTTGACTCTGACCCAGCAGGAGAATTTGGATTAAGGAAAGGTATTTCCTGTCCTCTTTGAGCAAGGATTTAAAAGAATGTCTTTTGTCTTTCCGTTGCTTTGGCTACTGTTTAAAAAAAGGGAGGGTTACACCTCCAGGAATGAAACCTGGGCAATTCTGCTGCTTCCTCTTGTCCTTCTGCCTAAATAATGACAATGGACACTTTCAGAATTCTGTTGAAGGGAAAAACACCTCAGGAATCAGCTGTGTGTGCACAAAACCCACACAAGAGCAGCCTGGATTGGATCGTGTGGAGTGTGGCAGCCTGAGAACCCAGCTCCTAAGCACGGAACCCCCAAATGGTTACAGGAAAGGGACAGAAAACTCATCCAGGGTCACCCACACCAGGGCAGGGACATCTCCCACCATCGCAGGCTGCTCCAAGCTGGCCTTGGGCGCTTCCAGGGACATTGTACCAGAGCCTGCCCACCCTCACAGAGAGGCATTTTCCCCCAATATCCCAGGGAAGCCATTCCCCCTTTGTCCCACGTCCCTTTCCATCTCTCTTGGAGCCCCTTCGGGCACTAAAAACCTGTAGCTGGGTCACCCTGCAGCCTTTCCCTCTGCAGATCACACCCTCAGCAGCCGCTGAGGCCCCGCTGTCCCCTCACCGAGGCCACAGAAGCGAACACAGCCCCCGCCTCGCCCCGTCCCTCAGCGGGCACCGCCCAACCGGCGCCTCAACGGCACCGCCCCAAGGCCGGGCCGAGACCGCCCCGCCCCCGGCTCCTCCTCCCGGCCCACCCCAACACGGGGAACCCCCTCCGAGCATCGGAAAAAAAACTAAATGGGGTAAAACGCCTCAAAAAAAATCAAAGAGCAGCGTGGGAGTTTCGCTGAGGCAAAGCAGCGGCCGCGGCCCGGCCGGGCCTGGCGGGAAAAGGCGCTCACCCGCCGCCATGTTAACGGCGCCCAGGCCACGCCCCCGCCAGCGCGAGGCGCCCTCTGATTGGCCGAGCGCGGGGCGCGCGCCGCGCGGGACGCTCTCTGATTGGAGGAGCGCTCCCCGCTCCGCCTCCTTCCCGCTCGTCG
>VZTB01000652.1:269359-281433 GCA_013397245.1 Thryothorus ludovicianus
GCCGGGGGCTGCTGGGCCTTGGTGGGTGGCGGGGAGAAGGGAGCGGGGACCTTGGGGTGCGGCGGGATGATGAACCGAGCGGTCAGCGCCTCGGGGGGCGTCGGGTCCGAGGCCGAGGAGGAGATGGAGGTGAGGGAGGAGGACACGGAGAGCGCAGGCGACTGCAGGGAGCAGACCTGGTCCGGCTTCTGGGGCTGAGCCTTGCCCGGGGACACGGCTGGGGGTCCCAACCCCTTGGTGGGCAGTGTGGGAGTCCCGCTCTGGCTGGAGTAGCCGCTGGAGGGGGACATGGTGCGGTCAGACCCATCGGGGCAGCTCCACTTGGCCTGAGCTTGGGGCTCCCTCAGCACCACCGTCACGCCGGGGCGGCCCCGAGAGGCCTCGGGGGAGCTGGTGCCGGCCAGGCTCTCCGAGCGGAGGCTGCTGGTCTCGCTCAGCGATGGCGAGAACACCTCATCCTCACCCGCGGGGCTCAGGGGCTCGGGGCGCGGGGACCAGGGCGCGCCGCTCTCCCGCTGGGGCCGCCGCTCGGGCCTGGGCGGCAGCCCCAGCACCTTGGGCTCCCCGTCGGCCTTCTGGTGCAGCGAGTAGGTCCTGCGGGGAGGGGCCGGGGGCTTCTTCATCTTCCTGAGGGACACGCTGCGGGCGGAGGAGCGCTCGCTGGCCAGGCTGGCCGTGTCCGAGCCCTCCGCCTGGCTGCTCGTGCTGTAGGCGGGGGACGCGCGGCCGCTGCCCACGGCCAGGAGCCCGGGGGCCGCAGGGGCGAGGCCGGCAGCGGGCTTGGAGCAGGAGCTGGCGAAGCTGGTGGAGCTGTAGATGCTGATTTGGTCGGTGTCAGAACGAGCTGCCGCGTCCACCTCGGCCGCCTCGGGCTGCCGGTGGTCGCAGCCGCCCTGGGAGGAGATGGTGGAGCTGTTGGACACGATGGTCTCCGTGGACTGCGAGTGGCTCCAGTTGTCGCTGGAGGAGGAGGGCTCGCGGCTGCGGGCGCTGCGCTCCGAGAAGCGGGACAGGGAGCGCACCGAGGCCGGGCTGGACGACACGAGGCTGCAGCGGCTCAGCGTCCGCACGCTGCTCCTCGTCAGGGCCACCACGTCCACCATGGGCGGCAGGATGGCGTTGGGGATGATCTTGGACATGTAGGTGCCCTGGGGCGAGATGGACATGACGGGGCCGACCAGCATCTCCGGGGGGTTGGCGTAGGTGGTCATGCCCGGCACGGCCAGCGACTTTGGCCTCAGCATGGGTGACAGCTTGGCCGCTGTCTTCCTCCCCAGCAAGCTGTCGTCGTAGTAAACCCTGTTGATGTGCTTCTGCAGGGCTGCATCTGCCTCCTCCAACACTCCGAGGCAGACGCGGGCGCCGCCGGACACGGGCAGGGGCTGCAGCTTCCCGTCGATGGTGGGGATGCGGACGGCATCGCCGGACACCTGCCCCCCGTTCAGCAGGGGCTGCATGGCCTGGCTGTCCCCGTGACCCGCTGGCCCTCGCCCGTCCACCTCGGGATGCCCCTTGGCTCCGTGGCTGTTCCTGAGACCTGGGAGCAGGGAGAGATGACCTCAGCGTGATCCCAAGGCGAGGCAAGCAGATCCTAAAAAATCCCCCCTTGCCCCCCCGAGGCTTACCCAGCTCTTTATGGATGTGCTGGGGGATGCCCAGCACCGTTGTCCTCCTCTCCTTCCTCTTCTTGCCAGCCCTCTCTGAGGATTTGGGAAAGGAGTCGTGTGGTCGGAAGGTGGAACCTACAAGAGGTGGGAGAGAATGCAGCTGGTGTGAGGGTGGCCCTGGCCAGGGTGTCCCCAGTATCCCCAGCACTTCCCACTGCCAGAAATGCTCTGGGATAAGCCAGGCTCAGGCACTGGAACAGCCCAGAGAGGCACCAACCGAACAGTCCGAGCAGGGAGGAGACGGTGTCTGTCTGTCTGCCTGTCTGTCCATCCCCTTCCCCCAGCCCCAACGCTCTGACTCAGCCAGAGCTGCTCTCATCCCTCCCAAGGGCCCTCAAATCCCTGCGCTGGCTCGTGGCCACACCAGGGCAGAGCCCCAGCTCCCTTGCCACCCTCTCCAGCCCCCCTGGCGACCCCATCCCACAGCCCCAGCCGGGTACCTTTGCGCTGGATCATCTCGGAGCGGATGGAGAGGGCATCCTCAGAGGTGCTGTCCGTGGCACAGGAGGCTGTCCGGCTCCGGAGGGACAGGCTGTCATCCTCCGAGGATGCACAGGACTGTGGGGACAGGGTGGGCTCAGCAGAGCCCGGGCTGTGGGGACGGAGCTGTCCCCAGCCCCGGCCAGGCCCCTTCCCCGCCGCGGACTGACTCTGCAGCCAGACAAAAGCTTTTCCCAGGGCCAAAGGCTGAGTCAGCCACGCCGGCATCCAGAGTCCTCCCACCAGGAGCAGGGCTGGGAGCAGCCCCTGAGACCCCGCGTGGCTCTGCAGCCCCCCGGAGAGCAGGAGAGAGGGGGTCTGGTGCACACAAGGAGCACCTGAAGGAACTGCCAGGCTCGCCCCTGTGCCAAGCCCAAAATGACTCCGTGGGTGTTGCCAGCCCTGCTGGAGGGCTGCCATGGCTGGGAGAGGGGTGTGGGACAGAGCCAGGACCCCCGGCACTCCCTGGGCACAGCCAGTGGCACAGCCCCGTGCTGGACACAGCTTCCAGTGTCCCCATCCTTCCAAACCCTGCCTGGGATGAGACACCTCAGGGTTAACCTGACCCCACCTCACTCCCCCCGTGGCTCTGCCCATCCTGGGGGTTCCCAGTCCCACATTTTCAAGGGGTTAAAGGGGCTGAGGGCCCACGAGAGGCAGCAGCTTGAGCAAACACAGGTGGGTGAGGCACTGGCAGCAGGGTCAGAGCCCAGGGATTGCCAAAGCTCAGCTTGGCCAAAAGAGGGGGAGTTTGTCCTCGTCAGCAGCCAGGGAGGGGCACAGGCACTGGGCTGGAGATGGCCAACAGTCCCATCATGCTACCACGTCACCCCTGCTCAGTCAGGGTTCCCAGGGGACACCAGTGGTGGAGGGACAGGAGGACAGAGGGATGCAGGCACAGGGGGGACCCCGGCAGAGCCCCACAGGGCAGAGCAGGACGTGCCAAGGCTGAGGGTGGGGAAAACAGCTCAATATGGGGCAAAGGGGACAACACCAAGGGACACATGGCCAGTTCCAGCCCCACAACCCCCCTGGACATGGTGCTGCCACCTTGGCTGGTTGCCTGTCTACCCCCAAACACCATCCAGGGAGGACAGGAGAGCCACCCTGTGTCCCCTCACCCCCAGGGCACCCCAAGAGCAGGGCTCACCTGGAGGCTGCTGGTGTCCCCGTGGTCCCAGGCACTTTTGGTCTGTTTCTGCTTCTCTGTGGAGGGGAGACAGAAGGTAAATCCCTCCAGGGGAGGCAGAGGAAGCAGCTGCCAAGCTGGCAGTGCCCCCTGCACAGCCCAGCCACCAGCACTGGACTCTGGTCAGCCCCGTGCGCCGCCCACACCGCCCGGCCGGCCAGGAGCTGGGGACAGCCCTTCCGCCGTGTCCCCAAGGCCACCCTGGGGCTGGAGACACCTACCCTGGTGCTGCAGGGACTTCAGCCCCTGCTGGGCTTGGTTGTGCAGCTCCTCCAGGTGCGGGGGCCGTGTGCTGGGGAAGAAGACGTTGTCGGGACATTCCTCGGCCGCCGTGTACTGCACGCTCAGCCGCTTCTCGCCCTCGCCCTTGGCAGCGCCTGCGGGGACAGCGGGGTCAGCTGGGCTGGGGGGACACGGCCACGCTGCCACCAGGGCGTCCCAGCCCACAGGGGATGAGCGCCGGGTGGTGACAGCCACGCTGGGATGGTGTTATCCTGCTCAGCTCCGAACTAGGTGCTGGAAACACCGAGAGAAATCCCAGCCCACGGCTCTGCCCGGCCGGTCGATATTCCGGAGTCAGGCTGTCTCCGCTGGTTTTCTCCCCACCACCAGTGAGGTGCTGGGATGCGGGACCACCCTCCTTCCCCAGCGCCTTTATTAGGAGCTAACGAGGTGGTGAATTGCGTGGGGCTGGGGGCAGCTGAGCAGGGAAGGGGCAGCACAGGTGGGGGGATTAAATGTGGATGGAAGGAGGATGATTTTCCCTTGGGAGCATTGCATCATTCCCAGGGTTTGCTCATCACCCCAAGAGCAGGGACTCCCCCCATGCCCAGGCGGGCTGGGAACAGCGCAGAAGAGGGAAACTGAGGCACGTGTGGCGGCAGAAATCCCAGAGGACCCAAATCCCTGCTGGATGCTGAACACCTGGGGCAGCACGGAGCCTTCACTGTCTGCCTTGCAGCCCCTCCCCAGAGCCACCACCAGCACCCTGCGGTGCCCACCAGGGCGACCCTGGCATCACCCAGCCCTGGCATCACCCAGCCCTGGCACTGCAGCACCGTGGCACAGCCCTGCCCGCTCCTGCCCACACGCCTGAGCGAAACCTCAAACTCTTCCTGCCTAGAATAAAAAAACAATTTGGAGGGAGGGAAGGGAGAGCGCAGGAAACCGTCGGGGCTGGCGGCGGCACCCCGGGGCCACGGGCACCTGCTGCTCAGCATCGCCAGCAGCACACAGCACCCCTTGTCCCCCGTGTTCCCCGTGTCCCCCGGTCCCCCCAGGGCCTGCCAGCGAGGCAGCCGTGCTCCAGCTCCAGCACACAAAGGAGCAGGCCTGGAACAATGGAGCCTCCCGCCCTGCCGCCATGCCGGCCTCTGCCTCCGCCAGCACCCGCGGTGGGAGCGGGCACCGGGGCACGGCCAGCCCCGCACGGCCGCCGCTGCCACACGAGTCCCCTGTGCTGGAGCAAAATCCCTGCGGGGGACACAAGACACCCACAGCCCCCCACCCCGCCACCGTCGTGTTCCTAATCCCCTGTTCTCCCCCAATTTCGGCAGCCCCTCGCCTGACACCCCCCCACAAACACGCTCGGGGCTGCCTTGCGGGGAGAGGAGCGCACTGATTTATTCCAGTAACTTCTCGGCGGGAGATGCCAGGGCGGGGGTGACCTTCCCTGCCCTCCCCCGGGGATGGCAGCCCCCCTGCCCGCGGCGGGTGGGCGAGCACCCCGGGCCGGGCCGGGGGGTGCCGGCGGGCAGGGGTTGTGTAAGGACAAGGCTCCGCTCCCTGCGTCCCTCCCTGCCCGCTGCTCACTCACCCTTCTTCTTGAAGAAAGCCAGAAGCGAGGAGAGGTTCCTGCCCATGAAAACCACCATGGTGGCCGGGGAGAGGGTCTGGTTGCCCAGAGGAGGGGGGCTCCGGTGCCCCCCGAGGAGGCTCAGCCTATTGTGCCGAGGCTGCTCTCACCCGGCGTGTGCCGGCGGGGCGGATGCCGGCGGCTCCCAGCTCCCTCCCTCCCTCCGTCCTCATCCGCACGGGCGGGAGGATGCTCGGCCAGGCGAAGCCGCTCCGGCGCAGCTGCTTGCCGAGAGCAGGGAGCAGCCTGACCCGGGGACGGCTGCGCGGTGGCAGGAGGGGACAGTCCCAGCTGCTCCTCGGCCGCGGGAGGAGGAAAGAGGGGGCCCCTTGTCTGGCCCCCGGCTCGCTCCCCCCCGGCCCTCCCGCCTCCTCCCACCCACGCACGGCACAGACCACAGGGATCTGCTTTTCCAGGCTCGGGGCCAACATTTCCCCTGCTCCTCCCTCCTGGACCCCTGGGACCCCCCTCCAGGACCCTGCCGGGCACAGCAGAGCTGCAAACCAGTTGCTGGCTTCCCCAGCCGTGGGGCCAACTGGGAGGAACTGGGAGGCTTCTGCACCTTGGGCTGTGACACAGCACAGGCAGCAGAGTCACATTTCTGTCCCCAGTGCCCCCCCAGGACCCTGCAGGAGAGCCCCATTCCCGGCAGGAACACGAGCCAGGACGGGGCAAAGGGTGTTTGTCCTTAGGGACGGGGCTACGTCACGGTCACAAGGGCTGGCAGCACTGGGGGAAAACCAGGTCTGGGACCAGTCTAACCAGTAGCTCCAGCTGCTGGAGCGGAGGCAGGTGAAAGCAGGGGCAGAAATGCCGGGCGGTCACGCAGTGGCACTGCCCTGGCACTGCCGGTCACTGTCCCCACCACGGAGGTGCTCCCTGGGCAGTGGGTGCCCAGCGCCTCTGGGAGCTCCATCCCCCCCATTTACAGGTGTTTTACCCCAAAAAGGGAACAGCACCCAGTGTTTACCCAGCAGGCAGCCGTGTCCTTGTGCCAAACCCTCTGCCCCCTGCCCTGCAGCTCCCCAGGGGCTCTGCCCAGGGTTTATTCCAGCACAGCACAGCCTGGGCTGCAGACAGGGCAGTGTCACCCAACGCAGGGTCCCAGCAGGCCCCAGGCAGTGACTGTGCAGCCCAAGGGACAGTTTGACCTTGTGAAGGACATCTCTGTGTCCCCAGCCAGGCAGCTCCAGGCTCAGGGAGGATTTCTTCCCTGGAATTCCAGCACGGCCATGGCCCCAAACACCAGCAGCTCCCCGGCTGTGCCTGCCCAGCGCCTGCTCCAGCACGGGCAGGAGGGGCCCTGCTGCCCACACGCTCCTCCAGAAGGTGCCACTGGCCATGGGCAGACGTTCCCCAGCTCTTTGCACAGCACAAGTGGAAAAGGGACATAATTAAAGGGCTGAGGATGCACAAAGCAGGCAGCCACGTGCTGTGCTGAGCACTGCCCTCAGCTCTGGGCACCCTTCATGAGCCCAGAAAGGGCCAGGGGCAGTGGCAGCAAGAGGGACACTGGGAAGAGGGACACTCCACAGGGAAGGGTCCAGCCTTCCAGCTGTGCCCACAGAGTTGGCATCCACAGAGTTGGCACTGCAACAGGCTCCCCTCCATGGCACCAGGAGCTCCCCCAGGAAAGGGAGACAGCCCCTGCTGTGCTGCTGAGCTTTGGCCCTGCAGCTCAGCTCTTCCAGGGCCGGGAGGACATTCCCAGGTGCTGGCAGACAGCCTGGCCCTGCTCCACCTTCCTGCCCGTGGCCCATTGCCCACACAGAGGACCTGGAGAACATCCCTCACTGACGGGGATGTGTCCCTCTCCCGAGTGTGACACGGCTGAGGGCGAGCTCAGCATGGGTGGCTGCAATCTCCCAAAAGATAATCCAGGGCTGAGCCAGGACAGGACACTGCCCGGCCACAGAGCAGCCTCGTGGCAGCCTCCACTTCTCCCACTCCCTGTGACCTTCGCTACTTCATCATCCTCACCCAGCCTGCCTCACCCCGGCTCTGTCAACACACGGTGAAAGCTGCTGGAAACTGGAAAAGGGGAGAATCCAGCACGGAGAGAGCCCCGATCCCACGGCAGCGGCTGCAGGTCCCGGTGGGCTGGGGAAGCCGCTGCAGCTGCAGCCGCTGCCGGTAGCAACACGCCCGGTTGGAGCCGGTGTCCCGGCCCCTGTGCATTCCTTGCGGTGCATCCCGGATCACCCCGTGCCCTCCGGGCTCGGCTGACACACGTGCCTCGGCCACACGTGGCAGCTGGATTCTCCCGGATAAGGAGACCGGCACCTTCTCAAGGATGGGCTCCCGGCTCGGAGCTGGTCCCTGCGGCTGCCAGTGCCAGGGATGGTCCGGAGGGAGCAGAGCATCCCTGGAGCAAGGCACGATGACGGGGAGGGACAGGGAACCCCAGCCTTCAGCTCTGCCTAAGGCGGGCTGGAGGTAGCAGAGGGGAATGGGAAGGACTTCCCAAGGGCTGGGACCCCACAGAACACGGCCCAGGCTTGGTGCTGCAAACAGAACTCGGTGCTGGCCCAGCTCTCACGCTGCTGCTCTTCACCTGGAGAGAGCCAGGGGAGAAAATCCCAGCTCCCGTCTCCCCCTCCTCGCCAGGCCTGTGCCTCCTGCGAGCGGCAGGTTCGGCTGCAAACATCCATCCCTGCCTGCTCGGCACTGCCCCGACTTGCCTGCTCCCCGCACGGCGCGGGTCCTGCGGCGGCAGCAGGAACAGGCAGCGGCTCCCTGCCCGCCCCTCCACCGCCACTGACTCACCGCGGAAAAATGGGGAGGAGGGGGAGCCGCCAGGAAGGGGCTGCGAGGTCCCCGGGGGAGCCAGGGCAGCGCAGGGGGCAGAGAGAAGCCCCCCTGCCCCACGGGCTTGGTGCTCTCCCACCACTCTGGGGGTCTCTTCCAGCCCCGTGCAGGCTCTGCTTCCCAGCTGAGTGATAACAGCAGTGGGGTGCAGCCTGAACCCCATTCTCCATCCCATTCTCTGTTCTCAGCACCATGGAGCTGTCAGGATGTGGATGGACCCTGACAAAGCCGTGCTCCAATATCACAGAATATTCTGATTTGGAAGGGACCCTATCCAGCCCCTCTGCTCCAGCATCCTGTCCCTCTGCTCCCTTTGCAACCTTCAGCTCTTTAGGGTGTCTGGGAGCCCCTAAAGACAATCAACTCCTTGCCCAAATCCTTGTCTCAGCACAGGATCCCCGCCCTGGGACTCGCTGCGGGGCCCTCCAGGCAGGGTGAGAGCACAAATAATATTTACGGTGGCTCTGAGCACACAGCCCCTGCTGCCAGCCTGCCCGCGGCCACACCTGGGGGGCTGCTCCAGCCAGGAAAACATCTCCACCAAGCAAATAAACACCGCCCGATCCACGCTGCTGGCTCGGCTCTCAAACACGATCCCACGCAGAGGCTGAACTAAAATTAATTTCAACTGGGAAAACAAACTTGGATTGGGTTTTTTTTTCTTCCTCTGAGTCGCAGCGGAGAAAGCTGCCTGGTGTCACCTCGGTGAGCCAAGCAGGCCCCGGCCAAGGAGCTGGTGCAGGGTGAAATCCTGCTTGGAGCAGAGCCGGGGCTCCAGTCGCCTCCAGCCGTGGCTGCTGTCATGACACGGGGTTGTGCAAGGGGCCCTGACCTCGCTGCTGCCCCACAGCCAGCCCTGAGGTGACACAGAGTCCCTCCTGCTCCCTGAGTTATCCCAGATCCGGGCGAGGGGCTGGCAGCAAACCAGAGAGGGTCCCGGGGCAGGACCACCCCAATGCCCGGCTGTGCCTCAATTCCCGGCCCCTGCCACAGCCCAGCGAGCCTCCATCCCACCGCGTCCCCACCCCGCGCTCGTCCCCTCCCCGGAGAAGCCACCGAACAGGTTTGAAGGTAAATAACAGCCTTTCCCCAGCCAGGAGCCGGATCCGGGCGGGAACATCCCAGATGGGGAGCGCGGGGAGGGGGGGCAGGCAGAGCCGGGAGAGACACGCGGGACCGCAGAGGGTGACACGGGTGGCACATACGACCAGGGGTGGGCCACCAACACCTCCTCCTCCCATACTCCAGAGCTTTGTCACTCCCTGATGCCCTTCCCGCGGCTCTCCGGGCTGGCTGTCCCCCGCCCGTGCCCTCATGCCCGGCGTTGTTTGCAGGGCACCCAGGTGCTCTTGCCACGGCAGAGGCGTTGCCTGTCACAGCAGGCACCTGGCTCCACGCGGGATCAAACCCAGCAGGCGGATTAAGGACAAGACGTTGCAGGTTTTTTCCCGTGTCCCCCGTCCTTGCAGGCAGCACCCAAACCCGCTCCCGCCCCGCGGGGCTTTTCCAAGGAAACGCTGCGGAGGCGCCGATCCTCCCACCGAGATGGACACGGCGATGTGGGATCAGGGAGAGGAGCTGCCACCGAGACGGGGTGGGGGATAACCCAGAGCAGCAGGGCAGGTCCCATCCCTGCCTCTCGGTGACGGGAGCGTGCCAAGCCGGCACGGCACGGCACGGCACGGCATGCCAGAGCCGAGAACCGCGGCAGCTCCTGCCGGGACACCCGCGGATCGCCTCCTGCCCTGCTCCAGGAGCAGCAGGGAGCACGGGGAAGGGCTCGGAAGTCCCGCACGCAGCAGGATGCCCCGGGCCGGCGGTGCCTGTGTAAACCTCGGCGTGTCCCCCGCCGGGATCTGCCCCTGCCCTCATCCGCCCCCCCCGGGTGTTTGCGGAGCCGGCCCAGCGTGGGTCTGGCACGGAGAGAGGCTGCGAAGGAGAAAGAGCCCGGAGCTGCTCAGCCCACACTGGAGCTGCCCCGCAGGAGCCGGGACTGCCCAGGAGCTCCACAGCTGCTGCTGCTGCTGGGGACGTTCAGAGCCACCGGTCACCCCTGGGGTATTTGGATACCCCACCCCTGGAAGAGTTCCAGGCCAGATGGGAGCACTCTGGGATAGTGGAAGGTGTCTCTGCCCAGGGCAGGGAGTGGAAGGCGATGAGCGCTTCAAGGTCCCTCCCAAATCAAACCATTCCATGATTTTTGGTTTTTCCCCTGCCAGCCTCCCTGAGCGGGTGACCCCGCACCCAGAGCCCCGCGGCGGCCGCAGCCGCATCCCCGCTGAGTCCGCGGGGCGCAGCCTGGCCCGCAGCCACGTTCCTGCGCCCTGACTCAGCAGGGCCCGGCGGGGAGTCCCGATAAGGAGGCGATAAGAGGCTTCGGTCTCCCTGGGGCTCAAGGACCTTCCTCGGCGTGGACGAGAGGCTGGGGATGCCCCCGGAGCAAGGCAGGCCCCGCTCTGGCTGGGGGAAGCGGGCACGGGGTGCGTGGGTTTGGCAGACTGGGTGGGCTCGGGCAGGGAGCAGCGGCAGAGCCACCCCCGAGCCCTCGGCCGTGCCCACCCTGTCCCTGAGGACCCCTGCTCTGTCCCCTCAGCACCCAAAGGCGATGCCAACATCAATGGCACAAGCAAAACCATCTGCCGGTGCCCGGGCCTGATGCACCAACACCGGGCACGGCAGGGCCGGACTGGGCTCCCAGTCACCCGAGGGACAGGAACTGGAGACACTGGTCCAGCCGCCCGCCATATGCCATTATTCTCCAGCCCAAAATCCAGAGGCACCCAGGGTCTTGCAGGGGGGCCCGGTTGGCGGGTGCCGGCACACCCTGCCCCCAGCCGGTGATCCCGGCTGCGCCCTCCGAAATGCTGAAGCGACACAATGCAAATTCTTTGGCTTTGTGGCCGCCGCGCCGTTGCCATGGAACCGTGGCAGAGAACAAACACAAACTCGCCCCATGTTTTCTCAGCACCTTCCACCCCACGGCCTTCAGCCCCAGCGCCGGCGCTCGCCTCCCAGGAGCTGCCCCGGCTGTATCAGTCCCGCATCCCGCCCATTCCAGGGCAGCCGAGATGGAGCAGGGCTTCCCCCGGGGAAGGGTGGCACGGTCCCGGTTCAGGGATGGAGCAGGGACAGCCGAGACTGGATGAGATGGATGGAGAGGAGATGGAGGTGTGGACAGGAATGGCACATGGAAAGGGTGAGGATGTGCCGGGGATTGCAGCTGCAGCCCAGTCCTGCACGGAGACCTGACAAGAGGACGAGTGTGGCAGAGAGGAGCCTGCAGCCACCTGGTGAGGAGAGGTGGATGCTGGAGAGTGAAAGTGAAGGAGGTGCTGTCCCTGCAGGGCCACGGGCCATGTGTGACCCTCCTGCCTCAGTTTCCCCAGTCACCGAGCGGATGTTCCCAGCCAGGACATTCCAGCACCCCCTCCCTGTGCACCTGCGGGGTCTCCCCATGCCGGGCCCCCCCTCTGGGATGGTTTTGCTGGGATTGGTGTCCCCGAGCCTGTGCAGAGCTGACTCCAGGCCCTGTTTACCCTGAGGACAGCTGGGCTCGCACACCTGGGTGGCCGCTGCCTGTGAAGACCGAAGCAAACAGGGCAGGGGGGACAGCAGGGCCAAGGATCCCACAGGGCTGGCAGGGGAGCACCACCCAGTTCCCAGCCCTGGGTCCTGCTAACCCTGTTCCTGGGATCCTGCCCACGCACCTGCCAAGGCTCCTGCTTGGCTCAGGCCGGGCTGGGGACACAGGGACACTTCAGTGACACCAGCGGGACAGTCAGCAACACCAGGATGGGGACAGTGTTAGAGCGAGAGACCTTCCCTGCTGGCATCACCCTGCTCTGATGGAGGGAGCTCGCCGGGAACCCCGCGGGGTTCATCACCCCAGGCTGGCGTGGGACCCTTCCCCTGCTCCTCATCCCCGCAGGAAAGATCTCGGCCCCTTCTTCCTCCAGTGGCATCCATGGGGACGGAGCAGAAAGCAGCGGAGCAATCAGAGTGTGGACAGACGGACAGACAGACGCGCACAGCCAGGGGACGGCGACGGGGGGGGGGGGGGGGGACGCCCCCGCCA
>VZTB01000653.1:0-142974 GCA_013397245.1 Thryothorus ludovicianus
TGCAGTGTTATTTTGGTCCACATTTACCTGGGCTTTAGCAGCATTTTTGTCTCCATCAAAGCTATCCTTAAAATGAAGAGACCACCCAAAACAGCCAGTCCAATGTCTGTTTTACTGTGTTAACACCTTATTCCAGCTGGTTCTTGCCTGCTGCCATCCCTTTGTGTGTGTTTGAACTGGGAAAGAAGCTGCCTTTTGCAAAAAAAGTACATTTACAGCCTTCTGCAATTCTGTCCTGCTCCCACCACCCCATAGGCAGGAAGGGTAAAAGGAGGTTAAATAAATGCAGGAACAATGGATAAACTTGTATTTCACTCCATTTATGTCCATTCATAGAACCATAGGATTACCAAGCTTGGAAAAGATCTCTAAGATCACAGAGTCCAAGCACCAACCTAACACTGACATGTTCACCACTAAACCTTGACCCTTAGAACCACATGCACACATTTTTTAATACTTCCAGGGATGCTGATTCCTTGAACAGCCTGTTCCAATGCCTGGCTACTCTTTCAGTGAAGAAATTCTTCCTAATAACCAGTCTAATTCTGTCATGGGACAACTTTAAAGCCATTTCATCTTATCGTGTCACTGTTTACCTGGGAGGTGAGACCCTGGCTACAACCTCAATTCAAGGAATTGTAGAGAGTGATGAGGTTTCTTCTCAGCCTCCTTTTCTCCACCCTCAGTTTCCTCAGCTGCCTCCCCCCATGAGACTTGTGCTCCAGAACCTTCACCACCCATTTCTTCTGTTCAGGAGTGAGCGCTGCTGGCATTCCACAAACCAGCATCCAGCACTACTCCATAGAGAAAGAGATGATGCCACCACTCCCAGGTCTATAAAAGCTCTGTGTGACCCCAAACGGGTTCAGCAGGAGCCAACAGAGCTATATGGCTGTTTCTTCTGGCACATTCCTCCTGTATGCTGAAAGGAAAATTATGGCATGAGTTCCCAGAGAAAATAAATATCTCAAAGAATCACAGGATTATTTCAGCTGAAATTCAGGAATTTAAAGACCACCTAGTTCCAACCCCCCTGCCATCAGCAGGGACACCTTCCACTATTCCAGGGTGCTCAGAGCCCCATCCAGCCTGGCCTGGAGCAATCCCAGGGATGGGGCAGCCACAGCTTCTCTACCTGGGCAGGCAACTGGGCCAACAACTCTGAAAATGTGAATGACAGGAGGACACAAGATATCTAATGAAACTGGTTCCCTTTCTGCAAGGGTTTCAAAGGGAGCAGTTTGCTGGCTGACCAGTGTCAGATCCCATTAGTGAATCTGAAGCACGATGCTGTTTGATTTATTTATCAAAGCTTTTATTTTCAAAGCAGTTTAAAGGGAACCTGGTCATCTGGGAGGGAAGGGGGAGAGACACAGAAAGGCGCAGCACAAAGAGCTCACATCTAGAAAGACCTTTTCAAAATTTCAAGTTCCATGAAAGAATTCTTTAAGAAATCCCCAAAAGCTTTTGCTGAAGCAGTCACACACTTCCCTGCCCAACTCCTTGCAAGAAGCACAAACACCAATGTGTAGAAGGATTTGTGTGCACATGCAACATCTGCAAGCAATGCAGAAGACTTTATCCATGGAGAACTTCCCTGTGGTTTTCACCTGGCAGCCCTTCCTTGCTTGCTCCTCTGTCTTTTCAGGGGAGAGCACATCTCTACATGGGGAGAAAAACAACTTTCAACACCACACCATAGTCTGGAAAACATAACAGGTAGCTTCTAGTGGCAAACACACTTCCTTGGGAGTCTGTGGAGGAGAGCCACAGGTTACAGCAGCCACCCTGGGCGAGGAAGGTGGCCCTGCTGTCACTTGGTCCCTGCACTGGAGCCCCATTCCTCTTCTCGCTGCAGGGAACTTTTCCAGCAGAGCTGCAGCTGCTAAAGTAAGCGTGGGGTGAAGCCTTTTGTATTCTGAACGATTTGCTGCCCTCTGTAGTCCAAGCAAAGCTTTATTCAATCCACGGCAGGATTCAATAAAACACTACTGCTTTCAGGTGAATTTCTGCAGCAGCCCTTGGAAGTCAGAGCCCAAGGTGGTGTGAGAAAAAGGTGATGGGTCCAACTGGATAAGCAGAAAATTCACTCTGCCAAGTGTGAGTGTTCACCGGGGCAGTCATCCCACGGGTTTCCCATCCCCAAGGAAACCCTGCAGATCATCAAACTTCACAGGCTGCAGTTAAAAAGGGGACAGGCAAGCCTAAAAGCCATACCTGTCTTGCTGTTACTCGTGGCTCTGCTGTGTTTCCAAGCTACAGGAATTCAAAGCTAGAATAGAAATCTGAAAAGTCTGTGTGAAACTGAATAAAAAAATAAAAACCCACAACAGTGTGAGCAGAGAGCCCTGGAGAGGCACAGCTCTTCAGCACACAGTAACACATCTGCAGATAAGACATTTCACTTGGCAAGCTCCTGCTGCCCAACTGCACCTTTCAATCCTGAGAGTTAAGCAGGAAAAGGGAGCTCAGCCCATTGCCAGGCTCTTCAGAAAGCTGATCCCAAGGGGACTGAGAAGGGCTTGGGTTTGGAGACCAGAGGGGCTGAGCCTCAGGGAACAACTGTTCAGCTCAGGCACAGCACAGAAATTGATGGCTGGGTGTAAATACAAGAGATCAAGCACCTCTTCATCTCCAATGGCCCTAATATTTAATTTATGAAAGAGAGAACACAGTTCAAAACAAACAGCCCTGCTATCCTGAAAAAAATTTCCCCCTTCCCTCTCAACCCACTGCCTTTATTAGAACTAACCACAAAGCTTCCAACGGGGAAAAAAACACTTTCACTGCAAACCGATGAAGTTTACAGCCAGATTTTTCCCAAAAGAAAACAGTTTCTGCTTTTCAGCCTCCCCCAATTACTCTGGCACAACACATCTCTCAAAGTGACAAGTGCCCTGGGTTTAGTGTAACCTAGATAGAGTCTGCAGGTAGATGCAGCCCTCCAGTGGTGAAGAGAAAGACACACAGATATGCATTTTTTTGTATGTGGATAGAGAGTTATCATAATGGGCAAAGAATTCTCTCTCTTGGTGGCCTTAGAGGGTACCAATGCAGAGAAAATTGTAAATGCACACCCAGCTCCAGCTCAGGACATCACTTCCAATTCACCCAAAGTGCTGTTGGTCTCCCATCACCTTTGCAATGAAACAGGGGCAATATTGATGGTCAGACAACAGATCTGGGACACCTTGGTCATCCAGGGGTCAAATGAGGTCATAATTCCCTTACTGTAGGTCTAATTCTTACCTGCACAATGTAGAAATCATTTGCTGCTTCTTCAGGGTCCTCCAAGAAGTGAAGGGGAGTGGGAACAAGAGCTCAGAAAAGACAAATTCATTTACACATTTGGCTCTGGCCTCTGCTGTTTTACTTGATGTGAGCATCTGGGCAGAGCCTGGGTCACACTCCCATCCCTCTTCTAACCACCAGAGCAAGAAGGGAATTGCCCCTTGTAAATAAGAGCAGCTCCTTGCATTTTGTCCTGCTCACACCAGAGATCTGCAGAGATCAGCAAACAACACACACCATACAGCTCCTTAAGGGACCAGAGGAGAGGGTTTACACCAAACTAGCAAGAGTTGGACACTCTCTGGGCCCAAAAGCTAAGGGAAAACTCAGGATGATGTTGCAAAGAGGTACAGAGGCAGCGTTGTTTGGGAGTGGCCTGTCCGTGGGCACCAGGGTCCTTTGAGCCCTGACCTAGGCAGCTCCCAGCACTGCACCCACACCTGAGCTGCTCTTCTCACCCGCTTTTCCACGCAGCTCCACCGCAGCAATTTCCCAGCTATCCCTCGATATAGCAGTGCCATCTTCAGGCACAAAACCTGCCCTGCACCGCTGGGGGAGCAGCGACCTGCCCGGGGAGGAAGGGACAAGGTGTCCCACAGGGCAGGTTCAGTCCCCAGGGTAGCAATTTGACTTTCTATTGCCCGGTGTCATCTGCAGACTGCCCTCACTTCAGGGGATCCCAGCCTTGAGAACTGCAAATGCAAGGTCCGTGTGGGCTTCTTCAGCCTCATGAAGTTTCTTCAGTCTCCCTCTCAACACTGATTTTTTATCACAAGTGGAACCAATGCAGACCCCTCTGAGCCAGTCCATCAGCCCCTGGTCATGTCTTCACTCAGACCCATCTCCCAAACCACAAACTATCAGGTAAAACAATCCCAGGAGAGGAGCAACTCCTTGGTAAGCAAGTGCAAGACTTTTGGGAATTGAGAATTTCCAGCCCAGGTTTTTAATCCTAATTCATGTGCTCCCAAATCAGCCTCTCCATTCTGCAAACCACCAGTCTGAGCAGCAGCCAGACAATCTCTGTGTCTCCTCCAGGGCAGACATGGCCTCACCACAGCTATCTGCATATAGACCTGTGTCCCTAAAGGGTACCAAGATACCTGGTAGCCTTAGAACTAAAATTTTGCAGAAAAAGTATCTATTTATACTAATGCTGTAAGCAAGTGACCCATCTCATTGGGATCATCAGGAACAGCACTCTGATTCCATTATCAAAAGGTGGAATATCACATGGTGGGATATCACACTCTCCACCTGGCCATGCAGGACCTCCATTAATACCTGCTAACAGTGCAGGACCTTATGGCACTGTCACAGTGCATTCACAGAGCCCCACCCTGCAATTCCATCTACCTACAAAACCCTGAGTTTTCCCTGGATAACACTACCTTGAGGTGCCACCCCTGCCTGCACTAGACAGCTCTGGGAGAGACCCTGTCTGCCTGGGGCGTGGTGCATCCAGCCTTTTGGAATGTTTTCTGTGTATGGGATGGAAGATATGAATGGGGACGGGTTAAAAAACTCCTGTGGCTCCCCCAGCATCCCAGCAAGGGCTGTGGGCTTGTCAGACTGTGCTGGGCTGCCCTAGCCTGGCCCTGCCAGCCTGGATTCATGGAGCAGCTGGCACAGAACTCAGGGAAACATGTAATGAGATGGTGTCAGCACACCTGAAATGTCTGCAAGGCCCTGAGCCTCAAATATGAGAGAGCAATTACAGCTTCCCCACTATGAGCTGGGGGTTCTGGCACCTTACAGGGAAAAAGAACTTCTCCTTTCCAGCCATCCTTCCTCTCCCCTAACAGCAGATGTTACACACAAACCCCCTTACAGCAAATTGGCATTGATTTCCACTGAGCAGTTTATGTCACGAAAAAAGGCTCCTTCAACCAGTGAGAGTTACAATTTGGCACCACTCAGCCCAGCTGGGCACAATTTCCCATCAGTGGCATGTCAGCCTGAGGGCAGCAAGGCAGAGCAGACCTCCCCACTGGACTAGGAGTGCTGGGGGTTTGCAGGGCTCTGCTCAGCCCTCTGCAGCCAGGAGCTCAAAGCATCACCTGGTTTGGCCATCAGCACTGCTTATCTTGGGGCCTGAATTAATTAAGCCCTGAAATGCACTGCGGGTGGGATGTAATGATGAGTTACAGCTCTCGGCTGGGTTCCCTGGGTCCTGTGCCAGCTCCTCCATGGATCTGGGCTGGCAGTGCCAGGGTAGGGCAGCCCAGCAGCTACTTCAATTCAAAGTGACTGTAAAGAGCTAAAAAGAAAATTCAGCTGAGTGCAGGGCGAGCCCACAGTGGTCTGGCCATGGTGTTTTCATCACCTCCTTAAGCAGCAGAGGAATTGGCGTAGAGGAGCCCACCTTAAGTCTGCAGCTGAATTTGCTTTGTGGCAGGATGAGCCACGTGACTTTGAAAAGATCCATAGTGGAAAAGTGTTTGCCTGTGTTGGACAAGCCAGTGCCTCTGTTTTGGGAGGTGGGAAGCTGCTCCAAAGCCTTTTGGTTGTAAGGCAGCTCTCCCCACAACTGGGCCAAGGAAGCCTCAGCATATCCTACCAGTGTGGAGAATCCTCAGAGGTGGCAGCTCCTACCAAGGATCCAGAAAGAATTTTGGGCATTTGAACATACTTCTTTATGCCAGGTCTATGTCACCCCAGAGACCCTTGGTCATTCACACAAAATATGGGGGGAAAAAAAAAACCAGATTAAAACTGCAGACATGCAGTGAGATCATTCCTCTAAGTCACGCACATCTCCAGACCTTGGCCTTTGCTTTTTGGTTAAAAAGAGCAGAGGACTGTGTTTGATAAGGAATACCTCAGAATTTGAGTGGTGGCTGCTAATCCTGCCTACACCACATTCACATGAGGCATGTAGGGGGCTCAGGATCAGCGGTTTCAGAGCTGTCCTCAGGTTCAAACATCCAGTGGTTGCCTCCTGATGCAACACCTTCAGAGGAGGTGACTGATGTGCTGCTGTGCCCAAGGCACCTGGTTGGGATGTTCAGTCCTTACAAAACTTGGACCTGCAGCCCAGGTGGTACCCAAGTCCTGGCTGGAGATGGGAGCTGAAGCACCCAGCCCTGGAAGATGTTTCCTTGTGGCTGCCTCAAGAGGCTCCTGCCCACAGGGGAAAGCCCATCCTTTTGGAAATATTTCTCCTTTTCAGTATCTCTTTAGTATGTTAAATGCTTCACTTCAGCTTCTTCAAGAAAAGAATCCTAAAGAAAATTCCTGAGGATAAGGGAGATGGTGATCTTTCCACCATAATCAGGATTTTTAGTAAAAAAACTCATTTTTCTGAACGGATCCAAAAGCTAATTATTTTAACTTTTACCCTTTGGCAACATCTGGGACATCATTAGGAAAATGGTTCCTTGTAGATTCTGAAATAAAATACATAAACAAGGAAAAGAAAAAGGGTCTTTCAAGTCTGTAGGCAAGTTAGGATGCCAACAATGGGATCAGGGCAGGACAAGTGAATGACAGAGGAGTTACCCCAGATTCGCCCTCTGATCTAAGTCCCTCAAAGGATCTGTGGTTAGAAGTTTTCTAGGGGATTAATGGAGTTAGAAACTTTTCTTTAAAAATATTACATGTTAACTTGTAAGCCGAACAATATACAGTCAACAAGAGTCCATCTGGTTCAATAGAAATAGATCTTTATTAATAACATGCACATCATACTTATATTTAAAATACATATACATTTTTTCTACTATTCACTTTAGAAAACAATTTCATAAAAACCTTCAATCAGGTCCCAGGTAATTTTAAACAATAAAAAGCCTTTTTTGTGTTTGTTTTTTGTTTTTTTTGTTTTGTTACAGAACCAGTAGGTATTATTCCAATTATTTGGTGTATAATCACCATGTATTTAACATAATATAGGCTCATGCATTTCGATAGAAATAGGTGTTCCCTTCTCTGCTTTGTCAATTGTGTCAAATATATGATACATACTTGACAATACCTGCCACAGTTGTTATATGCAGCTGTGGTTCCCTCCTGGGAGCGTTCTACAGGTGGTGTTTAAAATCTGGAGACAACTTTTTTACAGCTTGCTGAGCTCCTGCGAGGGGCTCCTGGCGCTGCAGGTGGCCCAGAGCCCAGCTATGGCAGAAACCAGAAAAACAGAAATTCATGAATGTCAGAGAGGAAAGCAGTCTGAAAAAAAAGAAAAGAGGGAACTGGCAAATCCCCTCTGTGTTCATGGCAAACTGAGGCCAGGGTTGGGTTTTCCAAGGTCCTGCCAAGTACCAAATCGGATCTGCAGAGAGCGCACAGAGATACCAGCGAGAGACGGTTTGCGGATTTACAGAACATCTACAAAGGCTCATACAAGGATGGGACTTTAAGGCACAATAGTCCATATACTCAACACATTCATTGGAAAACAGAAGTTGAATTTACAGTGCAATAGAGATGTATCCAAGAGCTCAAGCAGCAGCTCGGTGGGCGCTGGCGGCGCGGCGACCGAGGGGGATCCCCGCGGCGGGCGCGGCCCCAGACCTGCACAAGCTCATGCACGTGCTGAGCATCAAGCACAGGAGGAGCCTCTTGGGCTCCAGCGACAGGGTCTGTGCGAGGAAATCAGGTGGCAACCCAAGCATTTACAGGATCAGGGCTCTAACGTCACAGAACCACGGAATCGTGGAACGGTTTGAGTTGGAAGAGACCTTAAAGACCGTCTGGTTCCAACCCTCCTGCCACGGGTGGGGACACCTTCACTACAGCAGGTTATTCAAACTCAGTGTTGGGGTTCTGCACCAGACCCCATCCACACCCACACTGTGGCCCCCAAGAAGCCACCCCTGTGCACCCTTGGCCAGCACGTCCAGCCAGAAAAGCAGCACAAAGAAAACTCACCCCATAGAAACGCTAATTACAGCCAAGAGTGCTGCTATTCCCAGGTGAAAATGAATTGTCCTAAGCCAGTCCTTTTCAAAATGATCAGCTCTCCTCACCAAGTCTGTCCTTGTTACCCAGCTCGTCTATATTCTCTCTGATGAATATTCTATCTCCAAGGCAACTGAGTCAAAGGGAAGCAAGGACTTTCTTTACATCCAGTGCAAACATAGCCCATATGTAGGAGTTCCTAATGCAGTCATAATAGAACATATATATATATATAAATCTATCTCACTGAAAGTTGACCACCTACAGACAGATTCTCACATCAGAAGCCAGAAGAGCTGAACTGTAGCTACAAACCCAAAAAAGAAAAATCACTGTATGTAGCTGTATTAAAATGCTGGTACCTAGTAAGTTGCCAACTAAACGTTAAAATCAATGTAAGTATATAATTCAAAAGGTGTCAAATTAAATATTTCAAGAGTCACTTGCAATGTTATTGCACATTTGTACTTCTTTATCACTCCATAAACTATTTTTAAGCACTCAAGTCGAATTTTTCAGACCCACTTTTCAGCAGCACCAATCACTGGGCAAAGCAGAAGGCAGTAAAAACTGAAGCAGACTTAAAACATGCAGAATAGTTATTCAATTCCATGACAAAAATTCAACCATAAAAAACTCAATTTGTTCTCTAGAAAGAAATAATCCATTTTAACAGCTCCTGGAGCAAGTAAAAATTAAAAAAAAACAAACAAAAAAGAGATGATGTGTTTTGTTCAAGAAAATAGCACATGAGAAAAACATGAGTAAATTATCGTCCTCTTTCCTAGGTAGCCCAAAGAGTTTTGTGACCTGATGCAGATTTTTGTCTGTAATATCTGTTCAGTTATCACAACACCTTCACAGAGAATAGGCAAGAAAGTATCTGCCTCTTTCAGCAGGCAAAGAACCTCTTCAAAGGTGAATCTGACAGGGCCAATGTTCCTTTGTTCAGGTGAGGTTAAAGACTTTGATCCTACTGATCTTTTTCCATTTCATTGAAATGTTTCTAATTTTAAGTTTAAAGTTTTGTTTATTCAAGCCAGAACCATCCTATGAATATAAAAAGTCAGTCAGCGAGAGCAAAGAAGCTTTTAAGCATTTCCTGTACATGCTAGATCGTTATGAAATCAAGTGAAAATGGTCATGAAGAGAAAAGAAATGCATAAATCAGACCACTTCAGAGTGGAAAATTACATGGTTTGAAAAATTAGAAGACAGGAGCAATTTTCCTGTACCATTCCCCAAGCCCTGGAGTGGCACGAGGCGTTCCCAGTGCCACAGAGGCCAGAGAGCTCTGGGGGATAATGGCACCTCTCACAGCAGCAAATGCACCTCTGCCAGCTCTTACTGGTGGTACTGGGACTGTCCTGGTCAGCAGCCTGGGCTCTCCCAGCCCCCTGTTGAAGTGGGCATGGCCCCTTTCCACTGGAGATGTCTCAAACTGGAGATTTCTCAAACCACATTGAAATCTCTTCTCAAACCATGCAGCTGGATCAGGAGCATGATTTTGGGCTGGTGCAAGCCCAGGGGCAGGAGGAATCAAACCACACACAGCCAGGAAGGTCTGAGGTGGAACTGCACTGGCTGAGGATTGAAAGACACCCTTTTCTAAGAGATAAGTAAATACAACTTGTCTCGAAGCAAAAACAGAAACCTGAACATTCATCATGACTAACAGCACCTCCCAAACAGCACTGCCCTGTTTTTTCAGCCTTCCCACAGTATCTGAGATGTTTATATTCTCCAGTTTGCAGGTTATCCTTGTTTTGAATTATACTGCTGACATTTTTTTTTAAATTAAAAAAAAAAAAAAATGGATTTTACTGCTTCCTTCTGTCTCCTAAGCCTGTACTGACTTCTAACTCCTGATACCAGAGTTAACTTTGTTCTTCACACCTTTTTGCTTTTGCCTTTCTGCCTTTTCTCCAGCACTAACATGTGCCTGGGAGCTGTGACGATATGTGGGACACGCATGACCAGGATGCTCTGAGCAGGGTGACAGGAGGAATCTGACACAAAAAGCACATTCCTGGCAAGCCACAGTATTTGTTCACATTATACAATGCTTTAGAAATAGCATCAGCCACATCTGCAAGAGCAAAGCCTTTCAAAATAAATAAAAAATTAGGTTCTTAGATATATACATATATCTATCTCTGCCTCCAGCTGAGTGTGCGCTATTATTTACTTTGCTTTAAAGCTTTAAGTGGTGATAGCCAGCGAGGCAAAGCCATTTTCTTCTCTGCAAGCCAAGAGACCTGTAGGACTTTGACAGGCTTTGAACCATCTTGTGTATTTGTTCAGCAGTTCTGGGATGCAGGTCCCGCTCACAGCTAATTTACAGGCTCGATAATCACATTCCCCCAGGTTATAGTGCAATCTTTGCTTCTGACCCCATTGCTGGAGCATCATCTTTCCCCTAATGTTACTCTTTGGTATTTTCATGACGTAGCTTTGGCAGCTGTGAAACTTTCCACTTGCAGTCATTCCGTTTGCTGAACATCCCACATGCCATAGCTTGTGAAATATATATATTTACATATTCTAAAGTTAATTTCCAGATTGAAATTAGACATTTAACTTAACCTGAAATATTATTACTAATGCTGAGTACTTTCATCAGGAGAGCCTCTGAGGTCTTACCAGCATCTGTCAGATACATTCGTTCTCTATCTATGAGAGTTACCATTGTTTTTCTGCCTTTTATAGTCCACATAAAAAGAAATTGCTGTCTATTCCCTAGCACCAGCGTGAACCTCGGGCCAAACAGCAAATTAGCATGCAAAGAAGTATCAGGGAAACAGCTAGGGAAAGAGGCAAATGAAATTAAGGGAACACCGATGATGGGCTGAAGAAACAATCTTTCCTGTGAGTCATTCTGATTTGTATTAAAATAGCAAAGTAGATACCAACTAAGAGATAAGTAAAAGGTGAATGCAATTATTTTTTTAAAAAAAACCAACCCACAAACCCTTGCAAATCTCAGTATAGAGTGTCTGTAAGTAGCAAGCGAGTTCAGTCTCTGAAAATCCTAAGCTAAAGACTGATTCCTTTGGCACTGACTCCTTCATGGTCAAAGCAATTCTCAAAGAAACTTTCTGTCTATACTTTTACAGCAGATAACTTGTGTTTTACTCCTCACTGTTAGACTACTCCACTGCTTCGGGGGGCTCCCCTTGCACCGGGGATGGCGTAATTTAACTGCGAAAGTGATTTGGAGCATCCGTATCTACACACAGGTAACTTTCAAGCGCAGCTTTGTTTCTACAAACCGCCTTGCACGCAGTCTCTGCAGGTTTAGGACCTCTGTATTGCACCTCTCTGTGTGTGCAGCAAGGTGCTTCACACCGGGGGATAACAGCGGGGGCTGCAGAGCATTTTCCAAAGCACCTTCCACTCAGCTCCCGGCGCCTCCGCCTCCCATCGCAAACACATCTGCAATTAGTGCCTCATCTCAACACCTCAACAAGCAGTTCAAGCATTCAGAAACAAACATCAGTGGGTCTAACAGCTACTTTAATTCATTTTATAAATAAGCAACTGAGAATTTTGCTCCAGGTGGCTGCCCGTGTAGCCCATCCCGTAAACGGCGTTCTCTGCAGAGTAAGGCACGATGCGATACGAGTGCAGCTCTTCATAACAGAGCGACTGGGAACAGCACTCCTGCACCATAAACTTCAGCCGTTTTCGTGCGTCAGAGTAGGCAGTCCTATAGCACGGAGCCTCCTTAAAGTATTCATAGCTCTCCCTCTCTGTCTCTAGGTGAATCTTCCTCAACAGATTGTTAATCAATACAGACCTACGGAGATAGGCTTCGGGGTCGTCCAGGAAGCGGAGTTTCTGGAGGGATAGTTTTAGGATACAAGTCCTGTCCTCTGGTAGTATCAGGTGCTGGGGAGTAAATGGATGGGTCTTTAGCATCAAAGGAATGGAGCTAGGGGGAGGGTGGGGTCTGGAGCGGGGGAGAGATACTCACTTTTGGACAATACTCATGGTAATCTTGATGTAAATGTTCTTCTTCTGCATATTTTCTCTTAAAGTAAGCTACTTTCGACGTCGTTAATGTCTTTGGTAGGCCCCGATCAGATCAGCTCTGCACAAACGAGGAAAAAGAAAGTCAGTAATGCTTGTTGCTAGGGTGGCTGCAACGTCACAGTCTGGAGTGTGCAGGGCAAGGAGGGATCCAGAGGGGGAGTGCAGCCAGGACAACATTCAGCCTCAGCCTGCAACCCTCAACTGCTGCAGAAACAGCTGAGAGGATGGCAAACGTGAAGCTGTCTCTGAGGCTGGCCAGCACAGCAAGCCCCTCTCCCCTCGCTGGAGTTACCCCACAGCACAGGGTCCCCTGGTTCTCCAGCTGAGCGGGGTGTCGGGGCCAGCCACAGCCCCGCAGAGCAGGCGGGAGATGCCCTAGATGGGAATGTCACCATGCACTGCAGGAGGGACCGGGATGGGGCCACCTGTGTGCAGGACAGGGGACTCAGTGCCCTGCTGTGGGGTGTGTGGATCGGGTTTTGGTTCCCACACATCACGCACGGAGCTCCGTGGCTTCCCGGGAAAACCAGTGCAGAGTGTATTCACTAGATGGTGGTGTTGTCTCGGAAGAGCGGGAGAGCCCCACTTCAGCGGGAGGATGGTTTGTTCTCCGGGGGACTTCAGGTTTCAGGGCACAGAGGACGGAGGTTCAACATTTGGGGTAAGAAAAGGAATTCTTGGGCTCTCGTCCTGTGACAAGAGCCCAGGGGAAGTCTGTTCCTCCAGAGCTGAGCCCTGCAGAGGACCAGGGCACTCTGGGCACCTGCAGCCAGAGCTGCTCTGTCCTTCCTCATCTCCCCGGAAAGGTGACATGGTGCTAATTCAGCATCTTAATGAGGTCCTTAATTCCAGTGGTACTCAACCTGGTGAGCACTGGGTCCCTGTCAGAGCTAGGACTGGGCTTTGCTTGGCTATTCACCAGAAAATACAAGGAGCCATGCGCATTTCTGGGAGGCATAATGTCCCAGACCCTCCTTTTTATAAGAAATGTCTGTTATTTGATTTCAAATGTACTTTAAAAAAAAAAAGAAAAGAAAAGAAAGGAAGGAAAAAACCCAAACAAAACCTAAGCTTTATTATACTGATGTCTAAAGGCAATCCAGGGAAAGAAACTACACAGAGACACTTCACAGAATAACTCAAAGTCATGTTCTGTGGGAAATATTTTCTTCCCCAAATTGGGATTTCCTTATGGAAGCATTTGAAATATAGATTTTTCTGAGGAAATAAAGGTTCTGGATGGCTTCCCTGACGCAATAAAAAAGCCAAAATGTGTTGCACAGCTAAAGCACAGACCTCATGTTGCTGGAAGGATCCTTCCATGGGGCATGAGGGGCTCCTTGAGTGGCTGTGATGGAATTGATGAGGTACCCACACAAGCATTCCAGGGACTGACAGCACCTCTTCACTGGCAGGAAGGATCAATGTGTTCTCCCTTCCTTCTTCTACCTCAAAAACTCACAAGAAGGGGCTGCAGAAGAAATCCCCTTAATGAGAGGATTCTTGTGTTTTCTCACTGAATTTCAGGTCTGTGGGGATGGAGGTTTCTCATGAAGGATTCTGCAGATCTGTGCAGAAAACTCACTGATGGATTAACACCCCATGTGGAGTTGAGACCCCTCAGCTCTGCTCTGGGACCCGTCAGGACATGGACTGCACTCCAGAGCAGCATTTCTCCAGGAGAGGGACTATGGCTCTTACAGTGGGACAACACTGCCAGGGCTGTCAAGGATGGCTGCAGGGTTCCAGCCTCCCTGGACCATCATAAACACCAGAGATGCTCCCAGCACCCACCTCAGCTCTCAAGGGCAAGGGCAGGGCTGAGGTCTTCACCATTCCACTGGCATTGAGTAGCTGCAAATACTGGTTTAAATTCATATGCAGCAACCTTCTCTGCTTGCAGGTTTTATTTCAGTATTGGAGTTACATCACAGCCTGAGCAGCCTGGATATTTAATTACTCTGATATCATGTTCTCCTAGGTGGAAACCCCACTGTGCTGTTATCTGAGCACAACAACAAATGCATTTGTCTCCCAGTGCCATGGGATGGGAGAACATTACAGCTTTCCTCACACTGCTCTGAGGAAGACAAAGGTACAGACAGATGAAGTGACATTCTCATAGCCACCCAGGCTGCCAGGGCTGGGAAAGGAGCCAAACCTAGCACACAGGTAGATCCTTTCCATCAAACCAAACCTCTAAATGCTAGAACACACTCCCTAGTGTTTTTCAGGGAAAAGGCTGGAAGCACAGCCCTAACGCTGCCTGTGTGCAGTGGAAGCAGAAAATCACCCTGGGTACAGGGGCAGCACAGACAATCACAACGTGCAGAGCACCTCAGCTCAGTTCTGCAGCTTCACCAGCTCTGTCCAAAACTCTCCCTTGCTGCTGCAGGCCATGGGATTTCCAGTCCCTGTCCCAGAGATGGAGAGTGACTGTGAAATTCAGCATTCCCTGAGCACAGGTGGTGCTGGACATATCAGGGAGCTGGGACAAGGGAAGGAGCACTGGCAGCCTGTGGCTGGGAGGGAAGGAGGGCTGTGGTTCTGCACATGCCACGGGCTGGGGGCTGGCGCTGACTGGCAGGAGCAGACGGAAAAATTGGTTTTTGCTGAGGGACACACACGACCATCCTGGCAGTGGGTTCATCTAACACCCAACCAGCATCCCCTTTCTAGGATTATGTTCAGCACCGGCCTGGGGCATACCCTTGATTTGCTGAATTTAAATTCCTAAAGACCTTAAATCAGCTAAAGCAGCAAAGTTGTCAAAAATCCCTCACCCCAAAACCCATAACTTAGTTTAGGAACAAGGAAGGGAAACAATAACCAAGCGAACACCTAGAGCATCTCTAGGCTGCAACTTTGGCTTGAAATATATTCCCAGTTTTAAATTAAAGACTACACTCAAGGAGTAAAGTAGCCCCAAGCTGCTCAACACCACACCATCTGTCAGCAAATCCCAGCAGCTCCAAATCTGCAGAGCTTGGAGCACCCACTTCCCCAGCTCAGCAGATCCCATGGGCTGTCACAGGTGGCTCAGCTCCCCAGGAGGGAAGGGGTGCTGCCTGCACACCTGCAGGGTGAGAAAGTGAGCTGGAAGCACACAAATCCCATCCCAGGGCTGCACAAGAGACACTCAGGGTCTGCTCTTGTGACCAGTGCAGCTGCCATCCCACCACCACCCATTTGATCCCCGTCATTTTTGTGGCTGCTGGTGGTGCCCACACATCTGTCCGCAGGTTCAGGGGAACGAGAGCGTCAACTGTGACCTTGCACTGCGCCCTCAACACCAGCACCGAGGCTAAAACCCTCGAGGGACCCTCTCCATGCAGGAGGCTCGCAAGGACCAAGCCTTTCTCTAACACTTATTGGAAGTCAGCACTCGATGGCTCTGTGCGTGCCTGGGAGCTGCTTGGCTGGGGTTACAGCCATCCAAGGCTGTAGTAATGCCGCAGTGAATCAGACCCTTAGTGTTTTGTTTAAATATAAACATATTGAATCAGTGCTTTTTGTGAGGAAGGCTATTCTCGCGAGCCAAGTGTTTTGACAGCTCCAGCAAGGTGGTATGAGTCACTGCCTCTGCCTCACTCAAGCTCAGAGACAGATACATCTTAATCACATTACGTTTTTTCCAGCGCTACACCACAAGTCAAGGCACGGGGCCAAATCTCCCCACGGGGACCAGGCCAGCACAGCGCCGAGTCCTGAGCCTGAGATTTGTCCTTCCAGCCTGGGTGAGCGCCGGGAAAGCGCATTCAGCATCCCGGCAGCGCTCAGCCGCCAGCCCTGCGCTGCTCCCCAAGGACTCGGAGCCGATCGTACCGGGGCGGGCAGCGCTGCCGGGGCTCGGCAGTCCCGGGGCGGGCGGTGATGCAGGGCCTCGGCAGTCCCGGGGAGGGCGGTGATGCCGGGGCTCGGCAGTCCCGGGGCGGGCGGTGCTGCCGGGGCTCGGCAGTCCCGGGGAGGGCAGTGCTCCTGCCCGGTGTTCGGAGTGCCTGCTCGGAATGCGCAGCGCATCGGAGCTGCCCATTAGCGCTAATGGAAGTTTGGGATGTAAATCCCACGCGCGGCAGTGAGGGAATAGACGCCTCTCTCTCAGGCTCGGAGCTCTGAGACTCAGCCCCGCAAGGGCTTTAATTGTACTTTCAACGGAGCAAAATGTGTCCGCTCCTGTTTGTTTCTCCAGGAATAATTATGGTGCTCGGTGGCGTGGTACTCGCAGAGTTATTTGGCGTGTTTGGACAGAGGGCTGTCTTATCTAAATTGGATTGGAAATAGATTTATATCATGGCAACTTCCCATTTGAACTGCAAATTGCAGCAAAGTCACTTCACCTTGCGCTCCTGCATCGCAGGACAGCGACAGCAGCCCCCCTTCGGCATGAATTAATGCCGGGCAATTTCCATGGGACTGCAGCCTGGCCAAGACAGGAACTAAGACGGAGTTTAAACAGTGATTGAACACCCAGGGGAAAAAAAAAACCACCTGAGCTTGTGCCTTTGCATCTCAGACAACAGAGAGGGGTCTGCAAGCCCTGGCTCTGCACAGCAGCCCCGTCCCAGAACTTGTACTTGAGCCCTCCCCACACCTGCCTGCGCCTGCACCTCCCCTCCCTTTCCTCAGGAAGAAAATTCCTCCCTGCCTGCTCAGTGCTGCAGTGAGAGGGCTCGTCCGGGTCGATCCTATTTGGTTGTTGATGCAGACATCTGCAGGGGGTGAGCACGGAGCCGGCGGGCCGAGCCAGCCCCGCCAAGCTGCGCACGGAGGTGGTGACTCAAATGTGCCGCTGCCCTGCAGGGTTCCGATTGCAGCGTAAGGGAGGGTGATCAATATGAGAGCTACAGCTGCCTGAGACAGAGACCTTCGCTGAGCATCTCCTGCGTGCTCAAATACAAAACCTGAGGCGGCTGAGCACACAGGAACCGGCCTTAATTATCAGCGGGAGACGTGACTTTGACATGGCAGGACGCATCATCATGCCCTTGCGACTGCTGTCAAACTGCGGTGATAAACTCCCCCGTCTCTAACCTTCAGAGCATTCGCAATTAGGGGGTGCTCGGCTGAAACGTGCCCCTGGTTTCACATGCTCTTGCTGCTGCTTTTCTCCTCTCCTAGGGCAGCATAAGCAGCTGGTCCCACTGTGGGATTCCCAGCTGATAATGCAAAGCTACCAGACCACAGGCAGATGAACATGTGGATCGAAAACACATGCCAGCCCCAGGATTTCACACGGCTGCCAATCGATGGCAGCCCTTCCAGCGTATCGAGCCTTAGCAGCCAGAGCAAGCCCCCCTTTCATTGACTCGCGGGGACCCCCAGCCGCACTCTTGTGCGCTGGCTTTGCACTTTAAAACAGCCTTTTAGTTTGCTGATTGCTCTGCAGATCTCCCTAATTGCAGATTCTCCCTGGGCACACATGTGTACAAGGCACAAGCATCTGAATAGCTCTCGGGAGGGCATGAAGGCATGAGATTAATGGCTGAGTGACTATTCCTGCCTCCCTCCTTACAGTCCTACTGCTTTCCCCAACAGAATAAAATAATAATTCCAGGTTCACCCCCTTTCCACATTAATCACAGTAAATTCCCTTGCTCAGTCCAACCAGCTGAAGTTTGCAAACTTGTTAGTTACCTGAGGATGCGCAGTCAGTCTGCAAAGGGTCTTTCTGGGGTAATCTCAGCAGTTCTGGTAAGATTTCCTCCTCGCACGGGCTCAGCGAGCATTTCTGGCAGCACGGCACTGCTGAAGGGTCACCTGCCGTGGAGGATCAAGGAGAAACACACATGGCTCAGGTGGCAAAATCAGGACAAACACGGCGAGCAGCTGGACCACAGGAGGAGAAAGTGCTATTTCAGCATCCCCACAGGGCTTAGTAACAGGGATAAATAAGAGTTCTGATGTTACACCCAATTCTCTAACTTTGACCTTGCTTCCTGGAGTCCTTTTCACACATCAGGAAAGTAGATAAAACGTTAAGGAAAAAAACATTTCAGTCTCTCAGTGATGTAGCTATAATCCACTCAGAGCTGCAAAAATACAGCTTGCTCCTCTAAATATCTGGATGCTTCTGGAGCTACAACATTAATTCTGCCCCAACCACCTCTTAAAATGGCACATTATTTTCTCCATTAATTCTTGTCAACCTCAGAGGAAAGCTAAAGGACTACTATTAAGACCATGCCATTATTTTGAGTAGCAGCATTAATTTTCTATCATACACACTCACACCGCCTGCAGAGCAGTACAGGTCTGGGGAAAGTCATATTCCCATTTCTCTTTAACAGGGTGCACGTTTCAGAGTTTGCCTGACATACAGTACATTTTCCAGGCTGATGCCTTGCCTTCCGGGTGAAGCATTTGGCACGCTGTAGTAAGAATATCTCCCACTCTCAGGGGGAAAAGGGATCACAGATACATGTGTATGCCTAAACTCTGCACTTTTACATGTGTGTGCCAGACACACTCAGACTTTTTGAGTGCATGAACGAAATTAGACATGTCTAAATCCTGCGAGAGAGAAAGGAAAAGAGAGCTTGTGAGTGTGTGTGTACTCGTGTCTCGCAGCTATAAGCGAACTATATTTAGGCAGTTGTGTCACCCCAGAGGATGACAGCATTAGCAGGCGATGGAAAGAGGAGCTATGGTTACTTTTCAGAGTTCAGCTCCGACCGTAAAAGAGGACTGATCGAAATGACCTTTCTCAGGGTCCGACAGAGCAGCAGCACCTCTGCCCGTGGCACTGCGGGACGCGCGGAGCCTCCCTCTCAGCTCTTCCCTCTCCCACATCGCAGCAAAACCACCAGAGCTCCCAAACAAACACAAAACTTGCTCCACGCCAACAGCCACCTGCTAAACCCTTTGGAGCCCATCCCACCAGCAAAGCCGCGCACCACCTCGCTGACACGGGCAGCCCCACAGCCCGCTGTCCCCGGCCACCGCCCGGCTCAGCGGCACTCACCCAGCGAGCCCCGGCTCCAGAGGGAGGGCTGCTCCGTCCTTCCCTCGCTGCTCCTGGACGAGGTGGCGGCGGTGCTGCTGGTGCTGGTGGCGGTGCTGGTGGCGGTGGTGGCAGCTCCTGCGGGTCCCTGCAGCCACTGAGGAGCGCATCACCTCCCGGCCGCAGCCCGCGGAGGTGGGTGCCCAGATGTTCCCCGCGCGGATTGGTCCAGCGGGAGCAGATGTTGCCCGGTTGCTAGGAGCGTTGCTAGGAGCGCTGCTAGGAGACGGTGACGCTCTCTCCATCACTGGCGCGACTCGAGGCCGCGGGGAGGGAGGGAGAGAAGGAGGGAAGGAGGGAGGAAGAGGGGAGGAGGGAGGAGCAGGTCCCGCCACCGGGATGCTCCGCGCCGGGCCGGGCTGCGGGGTGAGCCGGAGGATGGAGCAGGTGCCGCGGCTCAGAGCTGGACAGGCGGTGAGGAGCTGCCTGGGGCTCGCGGCAGAGGATGGGGAGTGAAACGCCAGAACAGGGAGAGGGAAGCAGCCTTGGGAAGGGGCGGGCAAGGGGGAGCATAAAACCTCCTGTCAGGGCGGGCTGAAGGATGCGCGGAGCGGGCCGGCAGCCGCGGAGGTGCCCAGTGCTCGTTGCAGCGCTGAGAGAGGGCGAGAGCTCTGCTCGCTTTAGGGTAGGATTGGGGGAAACACAACCCAGTGCCTGGAAGGGCTCTGGGGAGAGGAGTCCAATTCGGTCCTGCTGGCAGAGAGCCGAGCTCTTCTGCTCTCTCACTAGGTCATGTTCCTCTTCCCTCCGGATTTATGATTCTCCTTTTTTCCTCCATGCCCACCATCAGATCCTGGCCCACTTTTCCCTCATAGCTTTTGGGATGTTCCATCATGGTGCCCTGGGTCCTACTCTGGTGCTTACACCCATGATCTCATGGCCAGAAATTGCATTACTGTAGGAAAAAAAGCTGCACAGCAAAACAACTCAGACTTCTCCCAAATAAAAGGTCAGGTCACTGTGGAGTAGGACAACTCCTGCATCTCAGCCAAACAGCAAGATTTTACTGCTGAGCACCCTCCTTAGAGCAATAAGTGGGATACCAGGCTCAGCCTACCCTCACAACCAAGGGTCTGCCCAGAAAGGCCCAGGGAAAGATTGAGAGGAGTCAGTCAAATCTTACCTGTATAATACAGTGTGCAGAAAGAGGGAAAATCCCTTTCCCTGAAAGCCTAAATCTGTATGCGAGTACTGGCAAATAGAAAGGTAAAAAGAAAAAAGAATTAAAAACCCACACCAGCTATCTATAGGGACCTTCTCTGGAAGAAGTGGGTCACTCCCAGAGTGAAAACAAGTTGCACAGGATTAGCTTTTCTGGACAGCCAGATTGGTGCCAATGACTGCACTGGAATTACTGGTACAACACCAGCTTAAATCAGACCCAGCACCAAGCCTGGGCTTTGATCAGGACTTTTCTCCAAGAAGAAACATCTCTAGACAATAAATTTTGCTCTGCACCTGCCAGCTGTGTCCATTTCCTCACAGCTACCATGGATGACACCTCTGCTCCAGACAGAGTCACACTCATGCCAAACCCTCCCTATCCAGGCAGTCACTCAGTCCAGCCCATAAAATCTCAGAAGGGCTTGGGTTGGAAGGGACATCAAAGATCATCTTGTTCCACTCCTTGCCATGGGCAGGGACACTTCCCACTACACCATGTTGCAGAAAACCCCACTCAGCCTTACCCTGAACACTTCCAAAACAACTACTGCCATTCTCCACCCTGCTACTAGAGGTGACTCAAAGGCTCAGACTGTGCCAAAAACTAGGCAAGGTGTGATGGGAACATATTCATTTTGACAGCATTTAAAGCTCCTGGGAAATTCCCTGCTCCCCTGTGATCTGTAAGATATCCAATGCATATTTTATCTGGTAGTGCCACTGCTGGAAGGACACAGGGAGTTCCCCTCCCTCTGGTTGCTCCATGAAAGTTCTGCAGAGGATCTTGCACCAGGCTTTGTCCTCCTCCCTCTTAGACAGTGGGAATGGAGGCACCCTGCATTTGGCATTCACCTGGATCAATATCTCACCCAAATTTTAACAAACTGGGTCTTGGCAAGCCTGAGGCTCAGCTGGCACATGTCAATGCAGCAGCCTCAGATCAGTTATTCCCTTGACTTGGACCACCTGGCTGCATTTGGTTCTCAGAGTACACAAACATTTGCACACATGGCTCCCCTTTGCAAGCATTTGCAGCTTGAGGAAAGATCACTCATGGCCACATATTTACTTCAAATTATCTCTGAAGCTCTGCTTCTTTTATTGAGAAGTCAAATGAAACTCCAACTAATTTCAAATTTGAATTTTCTAGGACAATAGGAAAGCACTAGAATTTAATTGATTTTGATTACCTGCCTTATTATTATGCTGCCAGTAGCAGTAGTTCAGGTTGGTGTAATTTTAAATTTACCGTGAGATGAATCTGACATTTTTCAACTGCTGAATCGAGGACTTGAGCAATTCTTCAGCTCTTCACAGAGATGTAGTAATTAATTCAGTAATATCACTTCTGTAAGCAGAGATAGAAAAGGAAGACACAGAAGCACCTACTCCGTGCCTAAGAGCTGAATGAACGACAGCATCACTCACTCCAATCTTTGTGAAATTTACTGTATTTTTTTTTAACATTCGACACAATTTCTGCTGCAAAGACACTGCTTCCCCTCTCCTGTCAGCACCCAAGCAGGAATTCCTAGCAGGCAATGATTTACAGCCAAAAGGTCAGATGTGTTTCCCCAGCTGGATCCAAGTAGTGTTTCCATCCCCTGATCAGCCCTGAGGAAATTCTTCCACAATCCAAGTGTGGCTGCTTTTTTTTGCCCATTTTCCAAGGGGGCAGAGAGTGCAGTGGAGCAGATCCCCTGCCAGTGTAAACCAGCACAGCACTGCTGGCTCAGGGGGGACCTCCTTCAGGAAGAAGGTGCTCCATCTCACCCCATCCCATCTCCTTCCTCCTGCCATGCAAGCATGAGAAATCACCTCCCCTCCTTGTCTGGAGAGGAGTTTTCCCCTCTGCCAGGGATGCCTGGTCAGGAATCACTGCCCAGCTGGCTCACACAGTGTTTTAGTGCAGCGGAAATTAAACAGACCCAGGAACTGGGACCAAAGTCTCTATTGACAAGGATATTATTTGAGAAGATAAGATTTTAAATGTGTGCTGCACAAGATAAAACCTGGACAGGCAGACAATAGAAGAGCGGCTTTTTTCTTTTATTTTAGTCTCTCAAAAGCAGGATTGCCTGACATGTTCAGTGCTATAACAAATACATGTTTTTAAATGGTTTAGAGCAATTGGAAATCTAAAATCCCAGAACATTAACATTTACTTTAACTGTCTCACAGAACAAGAAAAAAAAATCAGTTCCTTCATTTCAAAGCAGTTACGTCTCCTCAAATCAAGTGTTAAAGAAAAATGAATTAATGTTCCCTTTTGAATTCAAGTACCAAACATTCAAAAGATGTGTGTATAAAAGCACCAGCCCTCCAAGGCTGCATATACCTACACAGGTGCTGCATTTCTAAACACAGCATGCAGAAGGTATTTTGAAAAGAATGCACCCAAAATGTTCTGCATTTGTGCCTGAGAAGTTTCAGATGTCAAGAGCTGCATCCTGGGCCAGGTTTTATCCTTGGCCTGGCCCATTCAGCTGCCTCCAGCAGACACAGACTCTCAAAAGCTTTCCCAGCCATTGGCTTGTCATAGCAAATGAAGATGAGTAGCTCCAGTTTCTGGACCCTGTTCATGCCTCCCAGTGGTTTGCCAGCTTCAGAGGGACCACATGCCTTGGGAGGAAAGTCCTGCCTCCATTAAAAATGTAGACCAGCTCTTTCTGTTCTTTCTGTACTAGAATGCTATTTTTCTCCTCTATCTTCCAATTCATTAGTACAAGTTAATTTCTTGGGTTTTTAATTGTTTTTTATTTTTTCTTTTACCTTTCTACATTTGAGAAAACCTTTTAAAAATCTTCTGAAACAAGCTGGGGAAGAACAGAAAAATGAAGTTCATTTTCCTACATATCTGTGCTCTTTACCCCCTACACTCTCCCCACATCCCCAGCCAAATTCCACCACATCTCCTTGGACATCCCCAGCTCAAACAGAGGCAGCACATGCTGGAGCTGTCACAATGGACCAGCTCACTGACCCTTGGCCATCAAACCCACTCCTTTCTTCTTCTCTGGAAATGATCCTCTGCCAGCTGACAAAATTTGTAGAAGCGTAAAGTCTTTGAGACAGTTACCCTGCTCTCAAATGTGATTGAAATTGGCCAACCTGTTACAAAGTGATGGTGGTGGAAGAGAGACTGGCGAGGAGACAGATGGCAGACAGCTCAGCTTTAGCCTCCACTGAGCTGATTGAGAAGTGGGAATGCTTTCACCCTCTCGTGAAAAATGATATCACTCTTGCTGCAATACAAAAAATACAAAACTTAGTTTCCTGACATTAAAAAATGTGACTTTACCAAGTGGTCAAAATTAGGATGGGGGGAAGAAAAAAAAGAAAAAATGATGTCTTGAAAAAAAAGCACTTGGTGCTTTGCCAAGGGATGAAGTCATTCTAAAGAATTAAAATGCAGCTGGAGGAAGGATAGGATAATCAGAACGATAAAATATAACACAGCCGGGAGCTCGGCGGGGCCCACACGTGCTCGTGCTGAGCTGTGCTGTCCCAGCAGGAGCAGCAAGTGGAGTGCTAAGCCCTTGCATTTGCATGGTGGTGTCGTACACCACCAACCACACAGAAAACCTGAGTTTTTACCACCAAATTTATGGGCAGCCTCATTTAGGCCAAGCTGACCAAGTGCTGGCACCAAGACCCACGGCCCAGTCGCCTCTCCCCGAGTTCAGTGCCAGCAGCTTCATCCTGGTGTGTGCTGAGCTCATGTGGGGTCACAGGCAGGTCTGCCTGCAGGAGTGAAACAAACCCTGTGCTGGTTAGCCCTGAACTGGGAACCAGCCTGGGAAAACCCTCCTGAGGCAGAGGACACTCCACAGGGACAGGGTGAGGCTGTAGGAGCAGCAATGCAAGCGTGGTGTTCCCAGCAGTGCCCAAATCCTCCAGAGACATCACTGGCATCCCTTGGCACTGGGGTTACTGGGGAGGAGCAGGGTGAGCTGTTGGGAGAACTGAGGATGGTTGATTGGCCAGGGAGAATTTTAAGTGGCTTTCAGAAAATCCATGGGGTGAAGCAGTGTCAGAATAACCAAGCCAGGGAAACACTGTCCTGGTAGCAGTGCCCACCTGAGCTCCCAAACCTCTGAGCCACTTGCAGACAGTGCCTGGCTCTGCAGATGCCCCCCTGTGCCTGGAGGAGCTGCTGGGGGACTGCTGCAAAGCCCAGCCCACCCTGCAGCCCCCATCAGCCCTCTCAGCTGAGCCCGGTCACCCATGAACATCACGTGCCTCATCCCCGGTTTACACCAAGGAGGGTGAGCCTTTCCAAACTCCCTGGTTTCTCTCTGAGCCTCCCAGCACATCCCATTTCTCCACTGTTTTTAAGATGAAGGGCCCTGGGCTGGGTTTCCTGTGTCCTCAGACATGTTTTATATCAACTGCCTTTGCTGAGGTTTCCAAGCACTGATGCTACCAACTGTTGCCAGAAAAAGAAACTCTATTTCAGGGCTGGTCCTGGAAAGCCAACCCTGTGGGTGCCAGCAGGGCTGCAGAAATCGTGGTTTCTCATGTCCCCCTCAAATATGGCACTGCTATTCTGAGAGGAGCAAACTAACCCGAGTTCAAAGTCACCAATTTGAGAAATTTTTTAGCTTCTATAATGCTCCATCTTAATGTAGGCAGGGATTACAACTGCAACCTGCCAGAAGTAAACCACTCACAAATACATCATGACCAAAGGAAGATGCAAACAAAAGCAACCAACAGATACAGACACGTCCTTTTTTGGCCCAATTTCACCTTTCCAGCTCATCATTTGAGCTCTTACCTTTGTTTCCACCAAGTGGCCACCCCAGCTTGGATGGGGGCATCCCTCTGTGTCCCACACACGGCCAGGATGTCAGCAAGGCTGGTATCTGCACACAGCAGGGACACTGGTGACACTGACTCTGTGTGCCCTGGTGCAGGTGCCAACTGATCACTGGTGTGTAGGAGAAATGCTGAGCCCAGGGTACCACCACAGAGGGACCTGGAGGGGCTTCTCCCCCAGCTCCTTCTAGGGCTGGATGAGAAAGCAGGGAAGATCAAATGTCAAAGGCATAGCCAGCACTTTTTTTTCCCCACACAAAGTTGGCTGAATGGCTGTATGAAAAGGGAAGCAGAGACATGATGGTGATGTCTTAGATTTAGCTTTTATATTTTTCAGATCCTGTACTGCTTCAGTGTATAACTCCAAAACTCCATAGCCTGTCAGCTCTTGTTCTCCTATTTTATCCAGACAAAACAATTTCTTTCTAGCCGTGTAACTCAAGGATGCCTTATTGTCTCAGGCCCTGAGAGATGCAAACAACAGTGAATTGGGGGAGGCAAACTTGGAGTAAATTACTTCATTACCTGAAATTGTAATTGGAGGATTAACCCCTGATATATAAATGGACAAAACTTATAACTGTATAAAAAATTTGTGACTGTTGTCTATCTTGAGTGGAGCCCCTCAGAGGCTTTTGACTGCCCAAGGTGTCCCTAGTGAAGGCTTTCAATAAAAATCCACTTTTGTTCTCTTAATTTTGCCTAGCCTCTGTTTCAGATAGCCACTCCAAGGCATCAGCAGGACATGGGAATCTCTTCAGCCCCTGAAACGCCCCAGGCTGCTGCCACAGAGCCCCTGTGTCCATGTGGATGGACAGGGGGACCAAGGGCAGGGCAGATACTTCCCATTCCTCCCAGCCCTGCATTATGCACCAGGCACCTGCATCCCTGTTCTGAACAAAACACATCCTCCCCTCCTGGATGCATATTCACTCTGTTCTGCCACAGCGAGAACAAAAAGGAAGATATGTTGGGTTTGCATGTCTACATGAGCCATCTGCTTCTGTTTTATTGATAAAACCTGGAACAGCAGCATTCTCCATAACAAAATAAGACTGTTTCTAAGGTGTGGACAGCTGTGTGTGTGTGCAGGGGTAGTTTCAGCCCAGAATTCTGCTGAAGCTAGGTTTAATGCTGAATTTTTTTCTTTCCAGTCAGATATCATCTAGACATTAGTATTCCTAACGCAGCATATAATTAGCAAGAGGCAATATATTGTATGATCATGCACGTTAGCACTTAAGTAGAACAAAAAATGTTTCATTGTCAACTACATAAAAAGCTAAGAATAAACCCTTACCAGTTTTCCTGTTGAATGTCCAAACATCTTTTCCTTGTATTTTTCATCTTTTTAGCACAGTCTTGCACTCCAGATATCTCTTTCAATCACAGACCCAGCAAGTGAAACAATGCTCACACCATCCCAGTGGCCTCTCACCAGTCAATACCAAGCATTCAGTAACTAGATTCAAGGTATAATTTTCAGTGCAAATCTTTGAATGTTACAAAAGTGAAAAGGAGATATGAATTTGTTTCTTACAACCTTCACAGTAGCAAAAGCTCTCCCTTTATAGATTTATTTATCATAAAAATAATTCAACAATAAATGCAAGCTCCAGAAACCTTGCTTTTGCACCAACAGAAGTAAGGGATGTAGCATTTTTATTAATTTGTCTGTATTGTTATTTTTTAAAGTAAAGAATTTATAGATAAATTTTGCGCTTGCCCAGAGAAGCTGGGGATGTTCATCCCTGGAAGTGTTCCAGGCCAGGTGGATGGGGCTCTGAGGAACCTGGTCTGGTGGGAGGTTACCCGTGGCAGGGGGTTGAATGAGATGGTCTTTAAGGTCCCTTCCACCCAAACCATCCTGTGGTTCTGTGATCTCAGGCTGGGAAAGGGGAGCTGAGATCTCCACTTCTCCTGCTGCTCCCTCAGCCGCAGGGCTGAATCACTCCCAACACCAACCAGCTCTCTGTGCTGAGATGGCAGCAGAGAAAGGAGAAATATTGAATATTCTACTAAACACCAGGAGGGAGGAGCAGTAGGAGGCTCACAACACTGTCCTGTGGCAACAAACTCTGGGAGCAATGTCTGTGCACCCACAAAGATCCTGAGGGGAGCAACTCCCACCTCATGGAGCACCAGGGGGAAACAGGACAAGGACACACCTCAGTGTCTGCAACGTCCAGCTGTGCCCACAGCAGAGAGACAACAAAACCCTGCCAGAGATGGTATATTGTTCCAATATAGAAAGAAGTCAATACACACTAAAAATAACTTATTACATACCGTATATTTAAATCAACAGTCAAATATACATTGAGATGTGCTTCATGCAAATGCCCCGCGGCGCTCTGCCATAAAAAACATTTTTATATATACACACACACATATAAATGTCACGCAGTATTTAAATGCTAAGTCTACCAAATGATTACTTCATTTACTCTTCTTGACAAACAAAACTCTCTGCTGGGAAAAAGTCAATGAAGTTACAGCTGAGAATACAGCCCAGCAAGACACAAACCACAGCCATGCCAGCAGAGGAGAGATGTGGTACCAGTTTAATTGGAAAACTTGTGCTTGAGGTGCCACGTAGTGACAAGGGATTGGAGGACAGGTTTTATCCTGAGCACCAAGAACATAAAATATTGCTTCCAGGCCATAAAATATTGGACCAGACCTCTGTAGGTATTAATGAGAGGATGGGACATGCGGTGATGGAGACAGCATGAAGTGAAAACACCTGGAAAGTGTTAACAAGACACAATGGGGATGAGGAAAGCTGGCAAAATTATATTTTTTTTCCTAGTTGCTAATGAAGAGAGAAATTTGTGATGTTACCCTAAGAGAAATGAAGGGAGAGGGAAGTATTTGGCACGATGAAGTGCCTTCCCTGGAGGTCACAGCTAATTAATAGTTCTGGGGCACAGGAAGAATCCTGCTTTTGTGTGAACCCTGAATCCTTGTTCCTCACCCACGACCAATAGAAGCTTTCTGAGCCAAAGATCAGCCCACACTGGGAATGACACTACAGGGGACAAACTTCTCCAGAGTATTTGGTGTCTATTTGATGTCCCCCACTACAGCCAGAGGAAATACAAAAGAGAGGTGAAAACATCCTTAGCTCCTCACACCTGCATCTGCCAAAGCAGCTGTGTTTTCTGTTAGAGAAGAAAAAAAAAACTGCTTTGCAATTTCCTTGAGAGATGAGCAAGTGACAGGTCTGAATGGAGTTTCACAGCCCCTATTTGGCTTTTGTGTTTTTTCCTCAACTATTTCCAACCCCAGCTGCCTAATACTCATTGGGGGCACCCCAGTGACCATACAGGTTTTGGTGTGTGAGATCACAGACTATCACAGCCTACCTGCATCACTACCTGCATCCTTCCTGTGCAGGTTCCCAAATTAAGACCAATAATAGTCCCATCACTGGAATTTTGTCTGCCTTCTGCAAGAATTAGGTTTTCCCTGCTCTGGGTGTAAAGATCTGTCTAGTGACAGAGTTTTGCTAAGGTTGTTCAGCTTTGCAGAGAGATGTCTTAATTCATCCCCCCAGGAAAAACTTATGAGTAGAGGGAAAAAAATCTCACCTTCAGCCTTCTGTTTTGGGGGAGCAGCACAGGGAGAGCCAGCCCACAGCTCTCCTCTTACCCTTTAATTTGTACAGAGGGTTTCTGTGGAGAGGAGAGGGATTGTAATGCAAGAGATGAATGGCATCTACCAAGATTTTTATTCAGGCTACAGTATTGACCTATATCTGCTTTATAAAGGTGAAAAAACATGGATAGCTGTGTGGGTTGAGCAGGAGCATCTTCCTGCTGCCAGCTGGCAAACAGCTTGGGGATTACAGCATGAGGATTAATAGCCTTTGTCATTTGTAAGTGCAGATGCTAACCTTACTCATATGACAGACTGATCTTCTTTGGATTCTGTGCCTGTTTGCTGTTCCAGAAAGATGACCTTGGGCTGCTGTGAGAGACAAAATATTTACACATTCATTTCTTAGGGCCCACAGCGTAGGCTGCAGGAAGACACAGGCTCACTTTGCACTCTGAATAAAAAAGCTGTATGCCTTCAGCAGTTCTGGAGCTCAGGAGTCATGCAGAGAAACTCGGTTTCAGCTCAGGCTTGATGCCATTGCAGCCCAACTGTGCTGCTTTTGGAGCAGGGGCTGAGCAAATTCCCAGCTCTACAGCAGCATGAGCACACCAAGAGCCTTCCTCTCCTGCCCCTCTCCCCTTCCAGCACCTTCCCACCACTGCTTGGGGTTTTCATTTCTTGCATGACAGCTTGTTAAATCCTCATCAGATCCCATATAAACACCCAGTCCAGCTCTGTGGAATTATCTTGGATGCTTTTCCAAGCTTTAGGATCTGTCAGCTTCTGGCTGCTTGTATCACAGGAGCAGATGAGCTCAGAGCCAGCACTGCTTCCTGGGATATGAGAATGTATTTGTTGGGGCATCACATGCTGGAGGGAAAAACCTGCCTCATTCAAAGTGTGAGCTTCTCTACAAACCCTGGCTGCTTTGTTTCTTCCCCTCAAACCATAGCTGCAAACATCACACTTAGCACATTTTAAATGGAAAGAGGATGCTCCTGCATACTAATTCCTGCGGGCTCTGTTGTCCTTTTGCAGAACACAACGCCCATGAGAAAAGGAAGAAAGCAAATACAGAACAGGTTGTTTCTTCTGCCATTGACTTGGTCCCAGTTGAGGTGAGTGGGTGTCACTGCTCTGCAAATATTGAAGTGTCACAGACCAGCCTACAAACTTCAAACTCCACAAGTGGACAAGAGAACAGGGAGGCAAGGTCTTGATCAGGAGCATCACTGCTTTGAGATGACCCTTCTGGGAGGGGCTAATATAATGGAGAAGGCCATATTCTTCGCCCAGCCTTTCAGTCCACTTTTTGTGCTGAAGGGCAGAAGGCAGCTGAGAGGCAGAGAGAGGAAATGCTGTGATCACACAGATTAAAAATGATGATAAACATGGGAGCAGAAAGCAAGCTCTGCAGGCACGCCAGCTCCAAGGTCACTGCCAGCTCCAGCTGAAGGGGAAAATGAGCTGCCACCAGAGGAAATGCCTGCTCCTCTGCCAAGCTGCCACCTTCAGCTTTATGCTGGGAAAATGATCAATAGCAGCTGGCAGCCTTTGGATCTGTGCATCCAGGAACTTCTAACACATCCATGACTGAAGATCAGTCGGCTATGTAAAGCACCAAACCACTCCTCGGGATCTGCAGCTGCTAAAAATACACCCAAGCATTGTCCACGTACCCCAGGAGCTGCACAGCCCACATGGCCCCTGGAGGCAAAGGCAGACAAGGCAGAGCAACAGGAACGAGCAGGCCACAGCAGGGTCCAGCTAATTAAAGACGTTGCTAAAAAGGAAACCCAGACAAATCAAAGGATGTGGAAGATCATCCAGGTAAAGCCTCTGCAAATGGGCACGTCAGTGAGCAATTGCTGCAGCTCAGTGGGCTAAAAGAGGATCTCATTTCTGTGGGCATCAGTTGAAGATCACCGTTATTAGGGGGAGTATAAACATGGTGAGATCATTCTGTTCTGTTGTCAATAAACATTAAAAAAGGGAAAATAAAACAGCAGCAGAGAGCTTGGCAGGACAGGGGCATGCTTAGCTGGGGAGAGAACAAAGAAAGAACAGGCTGCAACCAGCTGAACAATTCTGTTCAAGAAATAGAGATGTATCCAGGGCACTTGCCCACGATACTCTGGGGTAATGCAGTTAACTCCTTTCCCCATTTTCAGGCCTTTTTTTTTTAAAGAAAATTCAAATAAACTATGAAGAGATTACAAACAGTGGTGTCAAGAGGGAATGAATTATCTTAGAAAATATGAGTGCATTGGGAAACATCCAAAATCTAGACCTATAAGCTCCCAAGCATCCCAGAAACAGATTACCCATCCTATCCTGCTCCCTGAAATCCCCATGGCCTTCTCACAGCTCTTCTCCCCACCTGGAACCCCACAGAAGCAGAGAGCATCAGCATCCACATGGAGAAGGCCAGTGGAGCACAGGGTCTACCTGTGAGTCAAGTGAGAGTCAGGATTCCCAGGGAAGGGAAAACTTCCTGGAAATTCAGTCTTGTCAAAGGAAACAAGGGGTTAAAGCAGGGACTAAAAGGGCAGTGGTGTTTACATAAGAAAGACCATGAGCACAAGCCCAGCCTGTATCAATATTAGCAATGACTAATTCAATCTGTCAATGAGAAGAATTACAGGAGCTTTAGAATATGCCAGAGCTGCTGTAAAGCCTCCATTTCACAGACAGTCAATAATGTAAGGAAAAATAAACCACAAAAGCAATGAAAATCCCAAAATATAGCTAGCAATCACGAGTCCCTCAGCACCTTGTTATCCCAAGATTCCTAAATTTCTCCATTGCTTTAGTAGGAACATAAAGAACCCCACAAACACACTTCTCAAGGCATGGCTGTGCCAAGAGTTTTGGCAGCAGCTCCAAAAACCCAATGGTTCCCCTGTCACAGCCCCTGCCCTCTTCCTCCAAAATTTTCTGATAAAATATAAGGGTAAAATGTGGCAGCAAGGATGCAGCAACTGCTTCCCTTGGATAGCAAAGTTTTAACATGTGCTAAAATATTAACTTTTAGTAAGCTGTTTTCACTTGCCTTTCTCTGACTCCAAAAACTCTACAATGAAATTATATATTAAAATTCAATTCCCTTAATGCCATATCTTCAAAAAAGATCTTAATGTGAAAACAGCATGGAGGTCCAAACCCAATGTACTTCATTGTTTTTTAAAATTATCTTTTCATTAGGATTTTTTTTTAATCATGCAGTTATAAATCTTGGTTATCTCTAGTTCACTGCTGAAATGTATTATGAACTTACACATTTTCCTTAGCTAATCATGAAGCATAGGCAAGACTTTGCAGGTTCAAGAAGTTCTGAAGAGAATCTCAGTAAGTTTATTACACACACACACACACACACACACACACACATATTCCAGGTAATAAAATTAGTTATAAACACTTGCATATATATTTTATGCAGTTCAGGACAAGAAAGATTGAGAGATTGGTAAACAACTGGAATGGTACAGCAAATGTACCTTTTGAATTGGGTGGTTTCCTCTACCTTTTTATTTTTCCCCAGGAGAAAAGCATATGATAAATAAAATTCTATTCTGCTGGTTACCACTCAGATGTTCACTTTTTCTTGCATTGGTAATATAACAGCTTTAGCAGTGCAGTCAAGAATGCATTTGTTGGCTGAGTGCATTTGGGTTGCATCCTTTTTTTGTGTTACAAAGCCCCAGTAGTGCAAAGCAGACATGCCAGCTTATCTAGACAGTGGAGGAGAACCCTCCTGCATAGGATACCCACCAGTCTCCCTGGAAAAATGATGCTCAGACAGGTGATAAGGAGATACAAGAGCATGGTCTGTAGAATGACTTGTATCACCTGTACCAGAAGCACTTCTCTGAGCAGATTATTCTGTCTGCCTCCTGAGGACAGACAGAGCCTCTGTGTGACACCAAGTGATAACCTGTGAGTGCCACAGCAGTGCCCTCAGGGCCTGTCCAGCCTGGGTGTGACAAAAACCAGCACCAAGGACCAATTTTGGTCAAACAGCCAGTGCCAAAATTTGCATTAGTTCGATTTGCACAGCACCGTTGAAGCAAAGGAAGTGGCTGTGGTGCAGGAGGAGGCAGAAGTTGGTGCCAGGTCCCTATAAATGGTGAAAACAAACCATGAAGTGACCCAGTACAGACAAACCTCTTCAGCAAAATGTTTCCTGTGCCTTGCTGTCATCAGCAGGAATGGAGAAAAGACAGTCCCCTCCTAGAGAGTGTGGAGAATGGGAGATTGGGCAGCTGATAGCATTTGGAGATCTCAGCACCTCACTGCCTACATTCCACTGAGGATGAACATCCTCCTTTGTGTCACACACAGCCCTGCAACAACAACCACTTAGCAAGCAGCAGACTGAGACACATCCTCTATCCATCATCTCCATGACTTCAGCTTACAGAGACAGGAAAAGAGATTAAAATGGAAAAGGACAACGTAGTTTGAAAAGTAACCCCGTGACAGTGTCATCACCTCATCCAGCAAGGCTCCTCCTTGCATTGCTTTCAGTCACAGGCAGGAAGCACAATTCTTTTCTCCAGTGCTAGTTCAGCAGAGCCAGCAGCCCCTCTGGATCCTATTCCTGGCCTGCAAGAGAGCTCCTTCCCAAGGTTAGGTGACATGGTCTGGCATCCTCTTCTACTCAGCATGCCAAAACCAGTCCCCTTCCACATCCCAAGGAGATATTACAGGATAGCACAGGAGATTTGAAGAAGAGCCCTTAGTAAACTGAGTAATGCTTAGCTGAATCACAGAAAAACCATGGATCTGAAGCCCTCTCCTGTAATGCTCACAGAAATGCTTTCCTGAATGAACTTTTCTTCTAAAAATCACATTAACACATGCAGAAAGTAGTGATTCAGGCACAAAGGTGGCTGTGCAGTTTGTTCTGGTCTTTTTTTTTTTTGGTATTTGTGATGACAGAAGCCATAACTTCAAGTAAACATCTAAACATGCATTGTATAATGCAATATAAAATTGATGCTTGTTATCTCTTGTGCAAACCTATTCAATGCAGGCTAACAAGTGCACAGAGTGCCTAATTAAAAATACCAGTGATATTCAGTCCTTATATCAATTCTTAGTACAGGAGAACAGTAGTAATGTCTAGGCACTTAAAAGTTGACAGAGAATTCAAGAGTGCTTTCTCATGCTGCCTGAAAAATATATCATCCAGTCTACAGTGGTATCAAATGCTTATTTCTAGGACTTAGAAACACGATAATAAAAGAGGGAGGATGTGATCTGCATGCAGGTTAGCTTTTCTGTGAGCTATCTGCGTGGCAAGAATATTTGCAAACTTCATTAATATAAATAAGGGAAGAGAGGGAAGAGAGAGTTTACCCCAGAAGAAAACAGCATCACATCAGAATCAGTCTGTGGTGATTAAGCCTGTGGAAAAAACGAGCAAGACAATGACCAAGGAAAGGATTTTGCAGGTATTCCCACTGCTTCTCACTAGGGTTGATTACGTGGATGTAGAAAATGCAGGGCAAGCTGGAAAGGTAAGAGCTAAACACACTTCCCAGGCCTCGCCAGCTTTGATACCCATGGCTGCTGACACTGAGCAGGCAGGTTAAAGCTGCCTGCCCTGCCAGAGCTGTTTCTGCTGAAAAGAACACAGGGGAGGCAGCCCTTTGTCCCAGAGCCTGCCCTGGTCACCACTAGGACTCCAGCAGCGTGTGCCACCTGCACACCTGTGTCCCCTGCGACTCCTTCATCTCCTGCCAGTGGCTCTGCTCCTCCTCCCCGCTGCTGTTCTGGCCCATGGAGATCCAGCCCACCATCTCCTTGCGCTTCATGCTGCGCCTGTTGTAGATGGAGATCAGCAGGGTGACGTCAGAGAGCTGGAAGAGGGCCACCTGGAAGATGAAGGTCTCCTTGTAGACGGGGTTGGGCTGTCCCCGGCGGATGGAGGTCTTGCAGCGGGACATCTCCTGACCCACGGAGTTGCGCAGGCAGAGCTTCCCGTAGGTATCTAAAAACAAAAAAACAGAGGAAATGCCACATTTGGTACAGGTGATGGGCTAAATGAAAGTCTTAAACAGTCAAAAAATACCCCAAAAACCATTCAAGTAGTGCAGTTTAGTCTGCAGTGAATAACAGGTGAGGGCTGGATGGCGCTTCTTGGTAAAATCCATGGGATGAGAAGCAGAAGATGAAAGCACCTCTTGGATTTTCTCATATTCAGCTGGGGAGAAAAGAAAACTAATGCGTGTTTCAGCCCCACTCTTTTGGAAAGAACAAGGTATCAGGTATCCAGTCCTAGCAAACCTGTCTAACCAAAATGATGAGCATCTCTATGGATTCTCCACTTCAAACGGTGTCTCCACCTTCCCTTCCCCTCCCTCACAAGCAAGCTTCACTGGGGCTGTCTTACCCAGGCTTCCCTTGGCTGCCCTTGCCTCTCCACCATTCTCTATGATCTATTGTTTGAGATACCAAAAAAATTAGGGTTTTTAAAAGGAGGGAGATAAAACCTGCATAAACAGTGAAATCATTTGATTTCCCATGATAGTTTCATATTTTCACCAAATTATCATATTATTTTTTTGGTGGACTCAAGGTAAATTTTATTTACAGTTTAAGTCCATACAAGGAGTCCATACAAGAAGTAAATATGCTTAGCAAATACAAGGAAGGGATGGTCCAATTTAGTGCCCTTGTGGATTTACTCTTTAAATTCCTGCTGCCTCCCGTATTAATCAGTTCCCCTCTGTTGCATGCTTGCTAATACTGTGGTGTCAGAGCTCCCAGTGCTCCACAGACCCAGCTCAGTGTAAGTTTTCACCTTGCTCTGCACATGACAGTGACAGATTGCTTGGCTAGACAAGTCCTCTGCTAACCCCTCCGTAATCTGTGCCTGGGTTCCTGCAAGTGAGTATTATTTCAGAGTGTGCTGAAGATAGGAAATAAATAACAAGCCTCCATCTCTTGTCTGCAGCATTTCTATCCTCTTCTGTTCCCGTTTGATGTGCTATTTTACGCACTTATCTGCTGAGCAACACAAGGTGTGAAATTACACTTCAGGTGTGAAAACACTTCCATGTCTCCAAAGCAGGGCTTCCCGCTCCTCTCAAACTGTTCCACTGAAAAAGCTGTCAGGAGGCTGACAATCAAGGAGCAAATTGTGAGCCTGCACAGCTGTAAGCTATCGAGTTACAGCGGGGAAAGTTCAGCCCAGTGATCAGCTGGGGGTGCCAGCTTGGCACTGCCCATGAAGGGGATCAAGCAGAGACCAGCTTGTCACACGGAAAGGCAAAGTTTGGTTCAACTTCCTGATTGTACCTGGGAAGGAAAAAAAAACTTAATTGAAAGGAAGACTAATTTCCACCTTAATATTCCATGGGATATTGAGGGACTGAAATTTATAACAAATTCGGGCCCATCAGGAAGACCAAGGCCAAGAGAGGACCCTCTGTTCCAGCTCGACTCAATGTGAAACCAGACACAACCCCTACAGTATTTGTAGGGATGTCACTGTACTTGGCACTGACAAACCACAATGTGCACTGAAGCATTCCTCATGTCTAAGTCCTGGCTGCTGGTCTAGACTGCACGGAACTCCCTGAAAATAAAGATAAGTAGGGGTTTTATGGATTTTTTTTTAATGCATTTATCCCTTTTTCTTTTTTTTTTTTTTCCCGAGAAGGGGATTTCAAAATTTTGGAGGAACTCCACTAGGCTGATTTTAAATACCAACATTAGTATTAATATTATTTTGTATTTAGTAATAATGTTACTATTAATGTAATGTAATTAGTATAATTCTCTGTTTGAATTTCAAAATTTTTCTTTCTTTTCACAACCCATCCAGCATTACCTTCCTATGCTATTTTAGGGAAAGGTGTCCCATACATGCCTGCATCTCTTTTTCTGAGAAGACAGGGAAAGCACTGAGGCCTACATTTTACTTTTAGTATACCTTGCTGTCATTCTTCTTTCTGGCTTTCACCAGTACTGGCAGCTCAGGTGGGATTCATCACACCTAACTGCAGGCACATTCATCTGAACAGTGCCCAAAGGAGTCAGCTAATTCATAATCAAAAAAGCAGATGCCATAATTCAGCAGTGATCTAGCAGACAGTGATAGCATTACAGATGATTTAGGTGTTAACACTAAAGCAAGTGCCACAGCTAAAGCACCTCATAGGATACAGTTTCAGCATGTCCCAGTTCATTTTGCAGGCAGTGAATGGATGAATGTCTTACAGTCATAAACTCCAGGATGTCACATCCCTGACTGAGGCCTCAACTTTTGCAAGTGAGGGGTAACACAGCTGGCTTTGAGGAAAATGAGCAGCACATCACCAGTGAGTTAAAGTCAGAAAAATTGGCTTTTTCTTTAATATACTTCAGATTTCTATATAATTCTGCACCAAGATCCTCTGTGTTCAGTACCAAGGTGGGGATCCTGCATGTGTCTTCTGGATCAGGCTGGAAGGAGATTGTGCTCAAGGCAGAGCTAATACCAGGAGCACTATGCACCCCAAGAAAACACAGGCACATAACCAGTGTAAGTGACAACTAAATCAGGCTGCTAATCCTCCTCAAGTTTATTCCACTGGGTGTACTTCACCAGCCAAAAGAATCAAGCTTGCCTGAACAGAAATAAAAGAGTAGGTGTGGATCACATATTTAGCATCTGAAATTTGCTTTGCAGAGTTGGTACATATGAGGCTGAGCTGTTATTCTGCTTCACAAACTAAATTTTAAGACTGTAGTTTTCCCTTCCTGCATTGTGGTCTTTGCAGCATCTTTTTAGGTATCTTATCAGAAAACACAGCTTTTCTTGTGATCCAGTCTCATCCTCTGGGATGGAAAGATCTCCCCTCCTGTTGACTTTGCTGAAGAAAATCCATCCCCAGTTACACAGTGAAATTAGTGGAGCTGCAGCAAGGATGAACTTGATGATTTACTGAGGAATGTATGTGTAAGAGCATCTATTCATTATGAAGGCAAACATTTTCCATCTAATTACATGCTCAGGTTCAGTAATGGCCTCATTACCACGGTGTCTCAGCACTCTGTGCTCTTCAGAGTGTTTACTTTTGTGGCACCTCCATCAAGCACAAAAGGAAAAGAGATTAGGGCTGACATTCTTTAAAATGCCTAAGTGCTCACCCTCTCTTTAGGCACCCATCTCACTGACATGAGGAAGAGTGAATCCTCTTAATACCTGGGAGTGTCTGAGACTGCAGCTTGCCCACGGTTACACAAAAGTCTGTGAAGATTCAAGAACAAAATCTAATTTTGCCAAGGCCAATTTTAGTACCGCATCTACCAGGCTCTCCCTTTTATACAGGTGTTGGAGCAGAAGTTCTCACTGCAGGGCATTTTTCCTCTGAACTTATCTTGCCTCTCTGGTATGAGTGGACTGGACAATGTTCACATATACCTAAAATTCCAGCATCTCTGCATTTAATACCAGAGTAAAAAGCACTAAATCAAGGATTGCTGTAAAAAGCCAGACACATTTTGGGATGGTGCTGCATCTTCTTACTCCAGAGGGTTGGGCAAACCTCTCCTCGAGCAGACTGCTCTGTCTCCATCAACCATCACACACCTCTTGAGAGCTCATCTGCAAAGGCAATCAGTTTTTCCAGGATTCTTCTAATGACCCATTTCTGTCATGATTCTTCTGAGGGAACTAACGGGTAATGACAACTCAGGGGAATAATCAACCGTAATTTATGCGTTCCTGTTTTTGGAGCAGGGACCGTAGCGTGCGTTCTGCTTTCTCTTGCACTGAGCACCACCATTATTAGCAAAGCTGACCCGTGAGCAAGAGCACTGCAAATACAAAAGCGTCCAACCCCCTGCCTGAATTTATATTTAGAAAGGAAGTAAACAACCAAAGACTCCTGACCCCTCACGTCTGTGGACTGCAGGGTACCGCACAGCGCCGTGCGGACTTTCCCACCCGCGCTCCAGGCAAGCTAGCTCATTTCCAAAAGCAGGATAACCATGTCAGCATGCTGCAATCCAGACTAATAACAGCTGCAGCAGAAGAAAGCCTTGGGCCTGGAGCTTAATTTCCCCCAGCTGGCAAGCCCACGCTCCCAGCCTACATAATAAATGGAAGCACTGCATGGCAAAGCAGCCCCAGAGCTCGACTCTGTGCTGCTCTGTACAGGCAGCTCAACGTGAGGTCTCAGTTTGAGGCCCAGAAGACCATTAGTCCTGGCTTTGCCTCCCCTTTCAACCAGCAGTGGGGCAGAACACTGAACAGTCACACTCTGAACTGGGCTCACTGCAGCTGGATCAGTAAAATAGCAGGGAGGAGAATCAGCCCCGAGCTTTTGATCCCAACCCCACATCATGAAAGTCTGGATGAAGGCAGTTTATGGCCTACTGTATAAATCATACAAGAGCTGAGAGCCAGCTTTCCTTTCCCTGTTCAACCAAGCCTCTTCTTCTCAGGTTCCCTCTCCTGGGGCTGGCAGCTCTCTCACAAGGGAGAGGCTGGGTTCTGGCAACCTTCACAACATGTGAGTCATCAGAGAACAGACCAGCAGTGCCTTTAATTTGAAATGCAGCAGAAAAGAATGCACTGCTCCCTGAAAACACTGTTGGGCCTGAGTGGAGGGAATTGCTGGCATCAGTGACATGCAAGAGGGGCATGAGGGGAGGGCTCCCTGGAAGCAACTGCACAGGTCTCTCAGGAAGGAAGGAAAGCTCCATCCAGAGCATCTTAGACTTCAGTTCCTCAGTGACCCTCCTCTGCTGCCTCAACACCCCATGTCCACTCCATTTCTCAGCACCAGCCCTCTCCTGGGACACGTGTCAGGCTGCAGAGCCAGTTCACCATCTGCCTGCACTCCCCAGCCCTGAGGAGGTGCAGCTTCAGTCCGGGCTGACACAGCTAAAGCAGAGCCCAGACACCTCTCCACATGCACAGCGTGACTCTCCTCTAATGAGGGCATTTCTACTCTTTTCCACATTAGTGCATTGCTGCTGCCTCAGAGAGGGGGTTGGAGCTTTACCAGAGAAAGCAGGGATGCACAGCTGAGCAGATCAGGAAGCAAGGATACACACCTTCCCAGCAACAGGAGCAGCAGGATGTAAGGATGCTTAAGCCTGGCTTTGTCACCTCCAGCAGCAGTGCCCACGGGCATGGCTTGATTACACAGCTTGTGATCAGATGCTCCATAATACCACTGCAGATTCGCACTAAACATTCAGCTCCAGCTGAAATTTGGACTTAGGATTGTTCCACTCTAGTAGAAATGGCTTTTTTCTTCTGCTTGTTTTGGGAGGGGAAAAATTTTCTTGTTCACAGCTATGGAAGTGGGAGAGCATCACCATCCGTCCACTTCAAATGCAGTTCTTTGATTCAGAAAGATCTTTATTTCTATACCCAGCAACTGTATCATAGACTATGCTTTGAACAGACCTTTTAGAAACCTAACGCTATTGAAAATATTACTAGATAATGATGCATGATCTCTGGATGTCTAATTATTATAGAATATCCCCTGCAAAAATCTCACAGTCGGTCCTTGAAATTCCATTTTCCACTTGTTTTGACTGTGACACTTGTTCTCCTAAGCCTACTCAGTCCCAGGTCCCACATGTGGTGGGAAGAGCTCTGCCCAGCCAGTTTATCCACCCAACAGTACCCAGTACCACACACGGCAGTAAATCCATGAAAATGCTGCATATGCTGGTTCTCTCACAAATACTCTCGAACCTCCAGCGATTTGTGACTCAAGAACTTCCTCAGTCAGAGGCTTTGTGTTTAACAATCCTCTGTGGAACTTCCTCTGAGTTTCTCCTGTGCTGCACAGAACTGGAGCAGGCTTTCAGCATCCATGGCATTCTGTAGTGAGAAGTTTGGCAGCTCAGGTGAGGAGCTGTCTCCTCCTCAGAACCCGCTCCCTCCTCGCTTCCTTTTACCATCCTTTGGTTTTGTACCAGGAGAAGACAGCCAATGACTATCATCAATTCACTTTCTCAATGACACTTAGAGGCCTCTGTGAATCCTCCCCCGTCTCCCTTTGTTGCAGCACCGTAGGAGGCACAGTCTATTCAGCTACAGCTTGCTGGAAGCTGTTCCCATTCCCCTGATTGTCTCCAACACTCCTCGCCACCTCTTTTCAGTTCTGCCATATTCTGTTTGAACAGAGGAAGACAGAGCTGTGCACGGTGTACATTACACCAGTGAATGTGTATTTACAATCAAATACCAATTTTCCATTTTGTCTACCTTAAATCTGGGGGATTTTTCACTACTATTAGTGATCCTTGAGTTGATATTTTCCTGCAGCTATTTACCATAAGCCTAATATTTTACTCCTGAGTGGCTCTGAGTCCATCCAGATCACTTTAGAATTCCACCTGTGTCCCCATGCAATACCTTACACTCATCCACACTTCCTCTTCCACCTCACTGCCCAGCTGCTCATTGCTGAGACATCCTCCTGGGGCTCCTTGCATCTGGCCTTATCTTTCCCATCCAGAACAAAGCTTCCTCAGCTGTTCTTATTATAAGCTTATTCCAGCTATATTCATGGATAGATAATAAGAATGTGCAGAAGGAGAGGTGGTTTTCTACAACCTGACAGTCACTGACTAGCAAGCACTCAGCAGCAAGAAGCTTCCCAGCATATCTACTGCTCTGTTATCCAATGTCTGGAGGACTGAATCCATCCCAGCTTGCCCTGGCACAGATCCCTTTCTATTACTGATGACATGGGAACATGAATCACAAAGCTTTAGGAGCTTAAGCAAGTTCCCAGTTCAGAGAAAGATATGCAGGTTAAAAGTTAATTTCTTTTATTCAACTTCCTGGCCTGCTTTGAAGTAATTAAAGGAATTAACCTGTGCCTTTGTTCTCCAGGGATGTAACAGAGATTATAACTTTTCTTCCCTCAAAAATAAGCTGATAAAATAATATCCACTAATGGCTTTCAAGCACTCTGATCCCAGAGGAAATAGGATCTAAATTTAAAGATCTTAATTTTCCTATGGGAGCATTTCCTGTACTTGTTGGCATTGCTACCTGTGGCTCAGGTAGATGTTTGTTTTCAGACAAGTCTTTACTTCAAGAATTTCTCCTGTTCCCCATAGAAATCATAATAGCTTGTTCTCTCCCCTCCTGTCTTTTCCAGCATCAGTGCTATTGTATTTGTTTAATGGGGTTAATATGCTGGTGGTATAATAATGATCATGCACGGATGCAATTATTATGTGTGATTAATTCTGCAGCTGCCGAAAAGCTTGGAAGACTTTTCTTAGGCTAGGGAATAACTTCACAATGGTTCTTCTCACATTGCATTACACACAGACATAAACCCCAAAAGAAATTCAGTAGGGAACAGAAGGAAGGCTGGATTAGAGGAGACAGAGCTGCACCCAGCAGAGCAGCTGATGAAGGTTTAGCATCACACAGGCAGACACATTTCTGTGCTTTGTGTTTGTGCACTGACTAGCTCAAATGATTCCTGGTCCATCACTGTGATCCCAAGGTATTACTTCCATGCACATAGTATGTAACCGGTTATAAATTTTTAAAGACATTTCTGCAAGTGGCATAGTCTTCTCTTGTTACTATTTTTTTTAATAATAAAAACCCTTTAAACGAACACACTGCATTTTGTTCTAAGAAGATACAAGACCACAGACCACCATATGAATTCCTACAAAAAGCTAGCACAGGTTAATGATTTTTACAAGAAGCAAGGAGAATGAGGTGCACAGCACACGAGAGCCATTAGCACTAAAATACCAACAGTGTCCACATCTGACAAAACTGCAGATACTTTTCTGCACGAGGCTTTTTGGCACACCCAGATAATTTACGGTCTGATGCTGGAGCCATACTCTTGAGTGCTCTTAAGAGCTCTGAGTGATAATGGATCTATTTGTGTGATCAGGGACTGTAAGCTTAGGCCTATAACTCAGCATGTTCCCCAGAACAATATCTGGGCACTTATCCTTGTCCAAAGTATTCCTAAATCCTACATATGTGTCCTGAAGAGAGGACCCTGCCTGCACGATTTCAGTTTCTGTACGCTGCTCAGCTTATGGGTTTTCTAACCCATTTATCACCCACGTAAGCACCCATGACTTTGACATTTACCTGACTCAGTTTAAAGGTTTAAGTGAAGGAGAAAATGTGCCCAGGAAACTCTGAGATATGCACCATCTCCCTTTTCTTCTCTAGAAAACCATCTGTTCCAGCGTCTGCAGTCTCTAACACCTAAAATCGCCAATGCCCCAGTCCAGTTCCTTGTTCTGCAGAGAAATCCCTGTGCAAGGATGCCACAAGAAGGCAGCACACGTGGTGTGGGTCTACAGGGGGCAGAGAAGAGGGTCAAGGTGGGCAAAAAGTTTTGCTGTTGTGCAAAACTCCTTTGCCATTCCTAAAAGCTGACAGGACCATACATGGGTCCTGTACAGGGTCTGTGTAACCAGGGCTGGGAATGGAGACGGTGTCTGCCCCTTGGCTTCTCTCAGTCTTGCTATAAATGGCTGCCCTGAAATAACAGTTTGGGTTGGTATCTAACTGTTCCACAGTGTTATTATATGCAAAAATTCCATGATATTTTAAAGAAATCTCTCCTTCTGGGCCTCAAGCAACAGAACCTCAAGTAGGACTTATTTAAGGGCTCTTTGCTCACCCTCCAGACAGGGGTTCAGCAGTTTTAGCTTTCACCTTGTGAAGGGCTTATTGAGCATCTCCTTCAGCCAGCAGCATGTCTCAGAAGGTAACCAGTGGCCCTCAGCTCTGCAGTGCCTGAGGGGTTATCACTGAAATGCTACTCCAGCACCAAGATAAGGGCTGGCTTCCTTCCTTCTGTTTAATTTCTTTCAGTTTCTGCTTCACAGGGCTTTCTTTTTCTCACCACACTACTGGGGGCTTTACAGGCACAGAACAATTCAGAAGGCAGAAGCAACAATGCGACTTGGAATAAAAGAAGTAGATTTTGATAGGTTTGGAGTTTGCCTATAATAATTTACGGATTTGTGTTTCACCTAAAAGTTGATCTAGCACTGAGAGACATTGACCTGACACTGGTCTGTATCATCTGGATACGGAAAGGATTAAATTTCATTTATGGGAAAAAGAAGTGGGCATTACAGATGCCTGAAAATTATTTTGGACCTATATTGGGACTATTTTAATTTCATTTCTAAGAGCAAAACTTTAGGATATATCTACTCTACAGCATATATGAAGAGGAGAGCTTTCCTGCTGGGGCACAGTTGCCTTAGTCTACCTTTGTTTTAAATTACTAAAAGAGATCCCAACTTAAAATCTTTTATTAAAACATGTACACGCAAACAAGAACATGCTTTTAAGTAACCCACGTGGAGAGCTGTGCTGTCACAGCTAATAAAAGACAGTGAGGGCTGCACAGGCTGGGGTCAGGTGTTTTACAGTAGCACAGACTTGCCCTTCATTCTCGAGGGACTGGCTGATGACACAGATTATTTCTGTAATCTACTTAAGTACAGTTTAGCAGAAAACCTGAATTTTCACATCCATCTACTGAAATATTTCATAAATATTTTGCTAGACCTGAACCAAAGAGCAGAGCATCTTGAAAAAGCAATTTCAGTGTTTTGCAGCTCAAGATACTCTGTCAAATGCAGAGAAGGCAAGGAACTGTCAAAGGTTTACCTACTTTGACAAGCAGGCACACATCACAGAAAGCAAACACACCAGCTAACACAAGGGTTGTTTCACATTGCCATCAGCTGCTGCTTTCAGACAGGAGGCAAAAGGACAGCAGGAGATGAATGAAGCCCTGCTGTTCAACCCCTGGAGGAGGTAACCCAACAGCAAACATCTGACTGTGCCTGTGACTCCATCTCTATCATGGCCATTACCTGCACCATCCTCCTCAAGGACTTACCCAGCTCAGGCACCAACTAAACCCACTTTAAGGGAATTTCCATTTTTTCCTTTAGCATTGGAGGAAGGGAACTCAGCTGCTGCAACAACTTTCAAACCTTCTTTCTGCAGAAAATTTCCTTGTGCAGCAGTGGAGAATTCACAGCAGGAGGGTCCCCAAGGGGCACAGAGCACCAGGTCACCCAGCACTCAGCAGCACAGAAGGGACACTAAACCAAGTGTAGCCCTGGGAAACACTTAATGGCACCAGGCAGGGCCTCTGTGGGTCACATGGTAACATTTAAACTACTGGAAAGTGCTTCTCACTTTTTTAAATGGATCTGCTGAGAATTACTCTGTGCTTTGGGTACAACATCACTTTTGCCATAGTAACATATTGTAAATGTATGAGCAATAAAGCAGACATTTGGGTATTACTATCCCATCAGCTGAACCTTCATATGATTCCCTCCAATTGCCCTGTAATATTTATAAGCACATGGATCTGAAATAATATTTAATTTTCAGTCAGGTGTTCTGCAAGGAAACTCAGCTCAGAAATGCTGTAGTTGAGTACTTTGAGGAAGAAAATAAAAAAGCAAATTTTGGCTCAACGGTGCTATTTAATAGCAGTGAAAGCACTTACCAGGTGGCCTATTAATTGCAAGGTTTCGGAAATGACTGCCTTTGATCATCTCCACTGACAGCCTCCCCGTGGTGGCATTGTATGACAGTCCCACGAGCAGCTCTGGCACCCCTCCATGCGACAGGGACTGTGTTGAGGAAGCGCTATCACTGTGAGAGATTGCTGACAGACTCAGCTGAGAATCTGCACTCTGCAGGGAAAGAGCACTGAGAGAATCATCAGGACATTCACCACCCTCCCCCCCCTTAATTTATGTCTTGTGGCCTTGTTCAGTAAGATCTCTCTTAAGAAATTACAATAACTGTGAATTAATTATGCTGGGGCACCAGAAGAATCAGAGTGTCATTTTTTCAAAAAACACATCTCTGAACTTTCTCTTTTAAGATGAGGAACTCTGAGCAAAGTGTTATCACGAGTGTAAATCAAAGCCTCCAAGATAAGCAAACATCCTACTACATTAATGCTCTGTACATATCCTTGATAATGGCTTTTGGATGGAATACACTTCTCAGTTTGGCAGTTTCTGGCCATGTACTGTGCATTTTCTTACTTTCTTTCCTTGCTACCACAATGCTTTCACTATTCTCCACTTCACCTGGAGTAGGATGTTTTATTCATTTCACATGCACAGCCTTCTCTGAGCTTTTTGTAGACAATGAATCATGACAGAGCTCCTCTACACAAATTGATTGGCAGAGGCAGAGCTGTATACAACTGTGATGTGCATGGAAAATTAAGAAGCAGCACAGCCAGTTCCTCTTCACATGACCCACCTCTCCACTTCCATCTGTCATGTAGAGGAACATTACTAAGCATTTCTGGCAAGATGGAAGCTGCACAGTGGAGATCCACAAGCTGGTATCTAGGGCCAAATGAGGTAGCTTGTGCACTGGCAGTACCAACACAATGGTGCACAAGGCCACTGCCTTTATTGAAATTGAGACTAATTATGCCTTGGTGGTTCCCAAACTAACTGTATCTGAATGTCACAGCATGTGGTGACTCGTGTAGAGGCAGTAGATCCACATGATTCTGTGTAAGCTCTCTAGCTGAGCTGTTAATAAAACACAGCTTTGCACAGGGAAGAAATTCTCTATGCTCCTGCTTACTGATAACTTTGTAAGTGACAGCAGGTCAGATCTGCCAGTCACACACTGACAGCCCTGCATGAAAGACTTCAGGAACACTGAAGGAACTGTGTCCAGTTCTGGGCCCCTCAGTTTGGGAAGGACATTGGGATGGTTAAGTGTGTTCAGAGGAGGCAACAAGGCTGGAGAGGAGCTGGGAACACGAGCTCTGAGGAATGACTGAGGGAGCTGGGGGTGTTTAACCTGAAGAAAAGGAGGCTTAGAGGTGACTTTATCACTCCCTACAACTCTCTGAGAGATGGTTGTAGTCAAGTGGGGGTCAGTCTCTTTCTCCAGGCAGCACTGACCAACCCAGAGGGGACAGTCTCAAGCTGCACCAAGGGAAATACAGACTGGGTATTAGGAAGAAGTTTTCCACTGAAAGAGTAATAAAGTACTGAAATGGTCTGCTTGGAGAGGTGGTGGAGTCACCATCTCTGGATGTGTTTAAAAACAGACTGGATGTGGCACTTGGTGCCATGGTCTAGTTGAGGTGTTAGGGCTGGGTTGGACTCCATGGTCTTGGATGTCTCTTCTGACTCGGTCATTCTGTGAACGCCATCTTCACAGAAACCCAAACAATTTTATGAACTCCATCTGCCCTCCATCAAACTTACACTCAGGTTACTCCTTGGCTCCAGGAGCAGTGTCACCTTCACCTCCCCTTCCTGGCTGATGCCGCTCAGGTAGAACAACTGCTCCCCCATCATCTTCTCCCCAACCACCTTGTGCACGGCGTAGAGGCGGAAGCGGATGGCGTGGTTGCTCAGCTCCTGTGGCTCCAGCTTGCTGAAGGTGATTTTGTCCTGGAAGATGGGGACAGGTCCTCTCTGCACGCTCGTCTTACCCCTCTGTTTCTTGCCTGGCATCAGGACCGCGTGCACCTGCCAGGTGTTCACCCCGCTGCGGTCCTTGTCCGGGATGTCCCTGGCCTCCAGGACAGTGGCTACCAGCTTTTGGCTTGAGGGTTTATAGGTGAAGGTGACATCCAGGTCACCACATTTGCAGATGGGCTCATGGGCACCATGATGAGCTGGCACACTGTTCACATCGTTGTGGTCCTGCAAAAGAGAAGGAAGAAGTAAAACTTCCACTGGAGTTCAGCTGCATCTATGGCTGTGTCCTAGGGTGACGTTATGATGTTTGTATCCCCATTTGTGTGTGCTACTTTTGCTGGATATCATGTTCTGTGCCTTTAAGACTGTTTCAGAAGGGTGAATGTTTTGTTTTGGTTTTTTTGCTATCAACCTCTCCCCCAAGGCCGGCAGGACATAGAGACGGGCAATACCTAGTGCTGTTTTGCTTTTTGCTTGCTTTTGCTTTTGCTTTTCGCTCTTGCTCTAGCTTCTGCGTGCTCTTGCTCCTGCTATTTAGCTAGTTTAGCTAAACAGTCCAAATTCTTCCTGGACTGTTTCTCCTTTCCTTTCTGGACCTACTCGAACCTGCTCCGGACTGGGACCTGGGAACATCAGAGGTCTACAGCAGCTGCCCCAGCGCCGGAAGGATTGACAACCGAGTGACCACCCCCGAGAGATTTTGGTTCTGAATTTGTCATCTTTTTCAGAGCACTGAAAGACTGGTACCACCTAGTATTGTTCATTTTGTGTGCTGNCTCCATTAAATAAGAAATTGTTCTTACTTGTGCCTGCAAGTTTAGGCAGTTGCTGTGTGAAATATGGATCCCACTGTTTCTGGAAAGGCCAGTGATAGTTAATTACCTGACTGTGTAATAGTCCCCATACGCTCTAGTAAGCAACAGCACTTGTTGAAACATTTCCAACAAAAAGTTTCATCAATATTTAAGTGTTTTGCAGGAGATGGTTAATTTGGCAAATATTCTACATAGACATAAAATAAACAAAGGGGTTTTTGCATTTTATTCATGTCAATATTGAGGCACTACCAAAGCAATTTGACCTACGTAACCTGTTACTTTGAACTGGAATTGTTTTTCAAGGTGGAATTTTTTACATTATTAAAATTAAATAAATCAGCTAAATCTGCTAACTTTTTTTGATATTTTGTTATGTTATAAAGCAAAAAAAAAAAAATAGGCACTGCGTTCAATTTGAAGAGGAAATCACCATGTCAGAATTTCTTGTGGAATGGAAATTCCACTTCTAGATGCTAACCCATAATTCAATACTTTTCCTCCAGCTAAAGCAATGATAATGGGAAAAAGCAGCCTGATTAAATACATATTGATTTTTTATACTCTTCTAAAATCTCCCAAGAGATGCATCTGTTCCTTCTGTTCAGTTTGGGTACTAATACATTTAGAATAAAAATTCAAAATAAACAATTACAACATGTGCAGACCAACTCACACACAGTCTTTTACCTACTTTTAAAACAAAAAACCATCTTGATAAAACCATGGATGCTCACCTTACCTTTTGCTGAGTGGGCGTGTGGGTTTCTGCTCCAACAGTGTTTTTTTATCTTAGAGCTAGAATGTGCTTCATATGATAAAGGGGTTGCTATAGTGATCAATGATTTGTATTTAAACATGAGTATACACTGTACTAGAGAAAGATTTTCAGTTAATAGCCAGAAGGTGAATTAAGGCCTGTCACCAGCATCTGAGTCACCCTCCTCCTCAAACATTTATCTTCTTTTCACATTTCAAGTGACACTTCTTTCCAACACAGGCATCTTTTTGTTCAGAGAACAGATGCTGGGCCATGGGACGTCTGGTGTTAAGTCCCTTCAGAAGTGTCTGGGGTGGTGTGTCTCAAACAGGGCCTCGGATAAACATCAAAATTTTTGTTTACTGCCTGTCAATCTACTTTTGAAGTGCTCAGATTCATCTGCCATGACATGCGAAGCTCCAGATTTTCACATTTTCAGAGGTGTTTAAGACTTGTGCACATGAACACAGGAGTCCAAGTGTGCAGATTAGAGACCTGCTGTTGTATGTCTTGCAGAAGTAACGTCAAAGGGAGATCAACACACAAAATGACATGCTTGGCTACAGAAACACCTTTCTGTATGAACAGCAGGCTGCTAAAAACAAAAATGCAAGACAGGCCAGGTTGCCTGGTGAGAGCGTGGTGTTACAAAAATGTTACGTGCTCCTGTGTAGAAGTCAAGTTATTTCTGTCTGGTTGATGAAATAATATTCAATACAAGGTGGGACTGTGCTTGATTCATATTTCCCTCCCCATTTTCATCCCTCCATGGTTTAATCTGTGCCTTTGCTGTTGAGGAGATGGAATCGAGGCACATTTAAGGACTGCTGCCAAGGTGTGGAGGTAACCATGCTTGAGGCATAACTTTGCTTTCATCTACATGTCTGACCTGGAAAATGTGAACTCCTGTGCATCAGCACAAACCCACAGGACTGGAAATCCAAGAGACACTTTCCTGCCCCAGCAGGGCTGAGTATATCACCTTCGGGCAGTGTGTAAGGCAAACTTAAGGCCAGATATCTGCATTTTGACTAAACAGCTAGAAAAGATTTTGATTTCAGGAAATTTCAAATTGTGCTACTAGAGCTGTGGTCAGATCCACTGCAGAGAAGACTGCATGAACTGGAGGCAAAGAGGGAAAGAGAAATGCCAAACTCCTTGACAGTAAATTTTCCATGGGAAACCAAGCTTTGGAGACCTCACAGACTGGCCCTTTCTGAGAGCATTGTGCTGTCTCCAGGACTCACCCCTATGGAGGTTTGCTACACACCTACAAATCCTCCTTCTGTGGAAGTCATTGACAGAATTCCCCTCTGCTTTCAGAGCCCAGCTGGGCTACAAGTGATTTATGAATGTGTTGGTTATATAGGCATTTGAATTGGAATCCAAGGAAAGATTGGGGTTTGGATGCTTCATCTGAATTTCTTTCTTTCCCTCTTCCCAGCACAGTTGTTGAGAGGTCAAGCCAAGTATCCTGATTAATGCTGTACATCTAACCCAGTCATTCAGGACAGCCAGCATCTACTTCACTAAGTAAAATAAGTCCATTTCTGCCAGAGAAACCTGAAAGAGCAGCTAATTATGGACAAGGCTTGAAATGGTACTTGTGGTTCCACTGCAGGGGCATAAAATTACCATTTCTGTCTCCAAAGAGAGGTCCTTTGAGTGGAGCATAATAACACTTGGACATTTCTGGCATGTCAGAACATTTAGTTCCTGCAATAAAAAGTCTTTCATTAATCCACACAATACCTTTGAATGAGAAGCTGCTTGTAAGAGATAAACTGTGTCTTGGGCATTTCTGTTCCAGTATGCTGGAACCCCCCTTTGCATTTTTAAAATGTAGGCACCAGGAGCAAAATGAGCCGTGCAAACCAAAGGAATACAAGAGGACACTGGAGACACTGCGGCACACGCGAACCGTGGCAAAGCACATCAAACATGGAAAAGGAGAAATGAGCCTCAGGTGGGCAGACAAACAGTGTGTGAAACACAGCAAAGAGAGGGCAGGGCTGTTGGCACACACAGCTCCCATGTGGTGTGGTGTGTTTTGTGGGACTGGGTGGTGCAGAAAACCAAAGTGCTGCTCCAAACCCCTTAGGGCAGGAGAATCTGCACCGAGGAGCTGCCTTCAGCTTTGGACTGGCTGCAGGCAGCCTGCTCCCAGGATAGGGACCTCCCCTCAAAGCCTTGTTGCTCAGAGTCTCATGGAGGCATGGATTCCCACAGCTCTCTTTAAACTCAGGCAGAAGATAAGACCTGTTCTTTTAGTGCATCTGATGCAGGCTGATATTTTTCCAAAAATTTAATCCTGCGGTAAGATAATGAAAATCAGCTCATCATGCAGAGAGATCAGGAGAGAAAAGGGGGCTGAAAAGTCATCAAGTGTTTATAATGCCTTAAAACATGAAATGTTTCCTCCAGGATTCAAAATAAAAATTCAGAACTAAGGGAAAGCAGACTCAGGTTCTCTCCTTCCCTAAAAATTTGCCTGGTATCAATGGGGACAAGATTATGGTCACTTGGCCAGGTCGTAGGCCATCCCTCCAGCTTTCCAGATTACTCCCCCTGTCTAAGTTATAGAAACTACCTGGAAAAAGACACAGATCTGACCCAGTGACCACACACCCTGTCCTGGGACACATCCTGCATGCACAGGCAGAGACCAAGCCCTGGGCCACCACAGACAGCCCTTTGCTAAATGGCACTAAATGCTGCTGGGTAGCTAAAGTTCCAATTTCAGTTCAGAGACCTCAGTCAGAAATCAAGCAATGAGAGTGTTTCTGTGAATTAGTGTTAGTAGCAAGAGGCAAAATACCAGAAAAAAGGGGAAACACAAAGGCAGAGGTGTATGCTCGTGCACACAAGCACACAGGAGTACCATCAACTTATGCTATGCTGATCAATTTTTCACTTTATTTCTCCTCTAACCTTTTTTGGCCCCCAATATCCTTCAAAAGCTGTCACAGTGTGTAATAAATGGCAACCCACCATACCTCAGGGCTCCAAGCCGATGAGCTGTCAGTACCATCGCTTACTTCCAATCCCTGGCTGGCAAATGCTGTCTCCTTTTCCAGACGTCCTTCCCTGTGTGACTGGCTGACACCATCCCCAGTTCTGGGCTCCATCCTGGGCCCTTTGTGCTGCCCAGTGCATTTATTCCTGGTTTTTGTTCTTGAATCAACAGATACGTGGTCATCTTCACGACAGGAGAGGTTGTCTTGGTAACTCAGTTGGCTTAGTCCATCCAGATCTAATAATTTTCAGCAAGAAAATAAATTGAGAGGGATTAGAACAAATTCCTCCCCCTTCCAAAATGTGCCTTTCTCTCCTTTCTTTTGTTTTTTTTTTTAATTTTCCCTAATCCCTAGTGCTTACAATAGACAGTTTCTGTTTCCTGCAGCACTGAACCTGTAAAATCCTGTTTAAATCAGCATTTGATAGAGGGAACATGGCTGTTTCTCATCCCATCCTGAATTGAGAAACTCATTTGCCTTTTCTTGAAGATATACACAAAATGCAAGTATCAGTGGAGTGTCTGAGATATTCAAGTGCAGCCCCAGAGCTATCTCTGCTGTGAAAACACAAATCAAACTACAGAAAAGCACAGCAGAGGCCTGATGAACAGGTATCACAACTTTCTCCTGTGCAGGACAAGATGACAGGAGTTAGTATTGCCCTCAAGAGCATGGTGGTGGTGAGGAAAACAGCTTCAGAGACATAACAGAGGGCCAGCATTACCCTCTCACCCATGTCTGAGAGCTTAGGTGAGCATGACTAACTCCAAAAACCAACTAGGAATCTCTGAATCCCAATGCTTGGGCTGAATTGTCCTCCCAAGGACATCTGAGGGGAGATGTGTTACCTAATTTCCTAACTGCTTTTAATAATTGTAATTCATCTTGTCCTACACACACGTACTCCATGGGCTAGAGTAAGTTTCATTAATGAGAATAAAAAATTCCACTCTGCTTCACATCACAGATTCCCTTTCTACACCACTGAAATCTCTCTTATGAACACAGAGCACTTTTCTCTGTTGAAAGCACCAGTGACACCTCTGTGGATGGAGCAGCACAGATAATTACATGTCCAGGGACACAGATGAAAATATCATCATGATTTGGCCTTGGATGTCAGCACTTTCAGAAGAAAACCAGGGACATTTCTCCTCCTAATGCATCTCACGATGAGCCTTGCTTCAGGAACATGGAAAGACAGATTCTGCCTCCATCTCTATCAAATAAGCAAGAAAAGCAGTCACAGTGAAAGAATGAGTTGTGCTTCCAGACAGCTGATGACAGCAATGAAAACATAACAATTTCCTTTTCAAACAGAGCTATTTGGGGTTTAAAGGTTACCCAGAAGGAGTTGAGGTTGGAAGAGGCCTCTGGAAGTCATCTTGTCCACTCTCCTGCTCAAGAGAGGCCACGTCTTTGTTCCTACAAAGATCCCTACTAAAGAACAATAATTTTTGTTAAATTTGATCTCAAATTCAAATTGTGGAAAATAGTATTAATTACTGAGTTTAATAGAAAAATATTGTTTTGCTTTTGTTAAATGAACCAATGTTTTTATTCTCTGTCTGATAAACGAGATTGAGAATCTAGTGGTAGCTGACATGGAGGAGGCTGAGGTGCCCAGCAACATTTTCTGTCTCAGTTTTCACTGCCCACTGCTTGTCCCACATCTCTCAAGTCTGAGAATCTCAAGGCAGGGACTGGAGGAATGATGTCCCACCCATCCTGGGTGAAGATCAGGTTTGAGTCCCTCTGAGGGACTTGAACATCCACAAATCCATGGCACCTGATGAGATGCATTCCAGGATCTTGAGGGAATTGACTCATGCAGGAAAGACATGGACATGTTAGAGCAGGTCCAAAGCAGGGCTGTGAAAATTGTCTGAAGGCTGAAACACCTTTTGCATGAAGACAGCCTGAGAGACTTGGGGTTCTTTATCCAAGAGAACAGAAGGTGTCAGGAAGACCTTATTGCTGCTTTTCAATAACTTAAAGAAGGATTACAAGAATGATGGAGAGACTTTTTGCCAAGGTCTGGAGTGACAGGACAAGGTAATATTTTAAACTTAAACAAGTGAATTTAGATTGAATATAAGGAAGAAATTCTTTACTATAAGGTGAAACCACTGGCAAAGGCTGACCAGAGAAGCTGTGGGTAACCCCAGCTTTGGATATGTGCAAGGCCAGGCTGAATGGGGCTCTGAATAACTTAATCAAGGCAGGGAGATTGGACAAGACAAATTTCAAAGGTCCCTTCCAACCTCAGCCACTCTATGATCCTCTATACATCCCTCTGTCTTAGAACAAAAAGCCCAAATCTTTCTGAGTAGAAAAAATTCCATATTTGGCCTTTGAAGAAAATATGCTGTTTCTGATTCTTATCTGCTCCATGCACACACAAAATTCCAAGGTGAGGAGTGAGGATTATACTTAGGAAAAATTTCCTGCAGGTGAACAGAAGTCCCTGTTCCTGTCCTTAGCTGCTCTTTTAATTTAAGAACTCAGAAATTAGGAGAATAACTTTATCCCCTTTCTTCAACTATGAATGATCTCCACTCTCCCTCCCTGTAAAATGCTTCAAGCACAGGCTCTTCAACCAAGAAGTCTGAGAGCACCTCACAGCTTTGTAATTATGGTCCTCTTCATAATGGAAGATGGTCCTTCAGGAGCAAAGAGGGATCCGAATTCATACCCCTCAAATTCCAGGTGAGTGCTCTTCTCACTCCCTTCTGAAATGCAAAACCCATCCCTTCTCTTCCTCCTCATCCTCCCATCTGGCAGACCTAGTTCTGAACTGAGAGCCCTCATTGTCTTATCTCTGCACTGAGCTGAAAGTCTTGAGTGAGGGTAGAAAGTAATTTCTTTTTTTTTTTTGCCATTACTTCCCTTCTTCTCCACAAAGTCAGAAAACAGAAAGAACTCAACCTAAGAGCATAAGAAAGAAAAAAAAAATAACAGAAATTCCACGCATTTACTGAGACTGAATGGATACAGGCACTCCTTAAGGCATTTAATTAGCAAGCCAATGTCTAATACACATTTAAACAGTGGGTCATCCATCAAAGCACACACCACGCAGCAGGCTCTCAGAATAAAATGCTTCTGTAGTAAGAAATTATCCTCATACAATTGTCTTGTGGGTTTGACTCCTGCTGGGATAATATCTAGATCAATAATAGAGGAATTTTCAAAAACTACATTAAAGCCATAAAAGTCTACCCGTAACAGGAGAACTCCAGAAATATATTAATACAGCAAGCCATCTCCCTGAGACTCAGGCACAAAATGAATATGTTAGGAAAGCAAATGTAGTATTCAGAGGAAGTAAAGAAAAAGGTGATTCACCTAAACCAATCAGTGGAACAGCTCGACTTTTTCTTTAAATTTAAAGTGGTTTGGTAAGAGATAATCACATATAAATACCAGTATTAGACTATCATTACAGGTAATAGACTGACTATACAGACTAGAACAACTATACCTCTCCAATTACATCCGTTCCAACATTATATTCACTAAATAAATGCTGAAAACAAAAGTTCCTCCTGTAAAGGAAAAGGTCAGAGCAGTAAAATGCCTGTAATTTACCTGAGAGATCTTACAGGAAGAAAATGTCAACCGTCTTATGAATACCTGACATGAATAAACAGCACAGCATCAGGGACAGAGGTTGAGACAGCATTATCTGAACTTTAATTAGCCAAGAGTCCCTGCAGAGCAATAGCAGACAATTCTAAGATTAAGGGCAGACACTACTGTACAATGAAAAATGTGATTTTTCTTAAGAATCCTGTCTCCCAAACTTTCCTTTTCAGGTCACATGTTCACAATCCAGGAAAGAGGCAAGGGGGATACTGGGTAGCAGAAATCACCAATAAATTAGAAAAGATTGTGTTCAGGGTTGGAGAGCTGGCTGTGAAAAAACTGTCAGAATAAAGGATGAGCATAACCTCCTAACAGAACCCTAACAGGAAATGGGATATAGAAGCATCTCTCCAAAGATACAAGGAATGCTTGGCACATCAAACACTGAAAACCAGGCTGGAAAATACTGTGCAGTCCCTCCTCACATTGGCAGGAAAATGTTCTGGCTAATTTACCAGTAGTATCTTTAGTATCTTTCTTTTTTTTTTTCTCAATGACACACAATCTCTCTGTTCTATGAATCATTGTGTTGTGCCAGAGAAATGTCCTGAGAGGTCTCACCACTTCCTAAAACCCACTGCCAGAGTTAGAAGATGGGGACTGGTAGATCTTGCTAAATTAATATCACAGAGCTCATCAACCAGCAAGGAACACAGATGAAGAATTTTTGTGTGCCTGTTACCTGTGCTGACCAAAGCAATGTCTGCTGTGTGAACTCTAAGAAATCACTGTGCTTCCATTAAAAAAAAAACTAAAACAACAACAAAAAAAAAGCATGTCTCCTCTTTGAAAGAAATTAGATCCCTTCCTTAAACTGTATATAAACTCATGATGAACATTAAGAACCTGTTTAAATGTGTTCCAGAGAAAGAAAAGGTTTCAGCCTGGATCTAGGTACCTATGGATTTGAAATCCTCCTAGCCCCCCTTGCACTGAGACAAACTCACAGGGAGACCAAGCAGTGCTCCTGCTCCTGGTTATTTTGAGATTAGCCACCAAAAGAGTGCAAAAAAAACTTCCTAGAAGAGCCTCAAAGGAGCAGAATCATTATCTAATTACAATAAATCTAAACAAAAATGGCTTGTAAATTTCAGGGGTTAAAGAGAAAAAGGATCTTAAATTTTAAGTGACATTATGCAATCAGGCCAAGACTGTTTAATTTACCACATGCTGGGTAATAGTCTGAGAAGGCTCCATGCTTCCAGAACTAAAATAGGCTCTTTATTAACAGGGTGATTTGCAGAGAGGCTGTGGGCAGAGCTGGCATTAGAGCCCGTTCAACTCCCCAGAGCATCCTCCAAACACTTCCTCCATGCCGTGTGCACTCCAGGATCTATTCAGGTTACTACAAAGATTTTTTTAACAGGTGAAAAGCAAAGTTAAATGAGTCCAAAATGCAGACTGCCACGACAGTGAAAACAGAAGCAGAGGGTCAAGGAAGCTCTCCTGTAAGAACACAGTGTGAGAAGACTCTGCCGTATGCCAAGTCTGAGTGGGAGAGGAGTTATTCAGGGCTCTCCAAGATGCTCAGCTTCACTCTGTGCCTGAGTTTGCAATAGATTTTGGATTATGCAAGAAATTAAAACTACCAGCAATATGCGTAAAAGGTCTGTTAAGAGTACACAAGGGGAAGAGAAGTCTCAGGCAAAGTCTGAACGTGTCGTGATCCCAGTCTGGACCCAGCACTTCCAAAAAAGTCCTTCATCCTTCCCACCCAGGGGATCTGCTCAGCTGGGACAGTGTGTCATACACCCTTGGGGCACACAGTGATTGCTTTACATCCACAAATCTTTGTGTTTTGTGATCATGGCATCAGCTAGGTACCTCTGAAAATAAAAGTAAAAGCAACTCTGCACCATGTTATACCAGAAGAGCTGGATGGAGAGACATCTCTTTAAATGATCTAACTGGAGGGTGCATTAAATTCAAGCAATTATATTTCAAAATTAAATCATTCTATTGAACTAAAAACAAAGGGCATTTTTACGGCTCTTCCCTCTAATGAACTTCTCCAGATTTTAGAATATGTTCAGGCCAATTTTCTAAATAGCTATGTTTTTAAATGCATTTCATCTCTGTTTGTATAAAAGAGTCATTACATTAGTCCATGGAAGATCATAAAATTCTTCCCTTCTGTGCCATAAATTTTTAGTTTCTGTCGTTGCCTGACATTTGGCATATGTGCTGGCAAATGATACAGCATAATTCATTCAATGTTCACCTTGTGTTTGTGAAGTTGTTACAAAAGGAGACATTCAGCTTCCTCTAAAAGGGTTGCTAAAGAGATGACTTATGTGGCACAGATAAAAAATGATTACAGCCAAGTCCTGCAGTCTTTACTCTGGAAAAATTTCCAATAAAAATCCATAAGAATCCCTGCAGGTTAAGGAAACAGAATTCAATAACAATATGCAATTAATGGAAAGATCTTAATGAACTTCAGCAAGTTTTGGGCCTGGACACTTCCCTTTAAGTATTTTAGCTGCAGGTAAAATCAGGAAATCAAGTTTAGTGAGAGAGAATGGAAGAACAGAGACTTGTTCTCCACAGCAAAAGAACCTCTCTTCACTGAGACTACAGATCTCAGACTTCAACTTTTTTAACCTTTTTCCATGCAAGCAGTAGCTCTGCACCCAGACACCTCTGTCCTGTGCTCCTTGTGGTGGGAGGGCAAGTGGCTGAATTCAGGTCTACCCTCCACACCTACTTTTTATTGAGATACTTCTGATCAAAATCTCTGTGACCATGACACAGAGGTCTCAAACTACTTAATCATGGTTATTGCCTGGAGATGCTGCCTGCTCATCCTCCTCCCTGTGTCTCTTCACTGGGAAAGAAATACAGCTCTGGCTTTAGACAGTCTGCTGCTCCTGGCCAAGAAGCCAAAGGACAGAGCACACTTCTGATTCTCAGGTGCAGCCTCTGGGGAGGAAAAGTGACCAAGGATTTAGGGAGGACTGGGGCTTGAGAATCACCTGCTTCTTCAAACCTCTGAAAAGCTTGGTGATGTCATATCGTATCAGCAACATTTACATATTATTAGACCCTGCTCAACTCTGAATTTAACTTTTTTTTCTTTTTTAAATTAAGATATTTAACAGAACAAAACACTAAGTCACAGCACACAGAAGGATCGCTTGTAAAATCATTTGCATGTGCAAAGATGAAGTAGTAAACAAAGGACTTGAAAACATTTTTGTGCTTCCATTCCCCTGCAGCCCCTGCTAAGGTGGGGAGAGAACTTTTGTGCAAAGAAAGCAACTCAGACCTGCTCAGGGCAGCACCACGAACACATAAATAAATATGGCATGTGGCTCCACCTGCCAGCAGCAGACGAGCTCTGGAGACCAATGTAAATTATAACCTTTGGAAGTGAAGATAACACATTTGAGCACATCCCCGTGCTGCCCTCACCCTCCTGCTGCCATCACACACGGGGTACAGCTGTACCCTCACCAGCGCTGAGCACCCTCCAGATGGGGGATGGAGGGTTCTGGGCATATTTATTCTTGGCCTGGCTTGCTCAGGATGGAAACACAGAGGCGTTTTGCTGCTGTCCCTGCCAGCAGCAGGGTGCTGGGGGCAGTGGGGCAGCAGCAGCCAGGTGTGTGTGACCAGCCCAGCTGCTGAGTGTGCTCAGGCCACTGCTCCTTCTGCAGCACCAAGGGCATCGTTTGGTTGCCAAGACTGGCTTTGATAATCTCCGTGGCAAACCACAGCAGCTGAGCAAACGTGTGGGGAGGGAGGCTCTCCTGTTTTGGGAGGATAAGCACCTTCCTGCACCTCAAGGCCAGCATCAGCCTCAGGCGAGGAAGGTGGGACCTGCTTTTACACACTCTGCTATGTTCATTAAAAATCTGCAGTATAAACTTAATGGTGAGTGCTGTCCCAGCTCCATGGATCTGCCTGCTGCTGCAGAGGAGGAGCACTCCTCTCCCAGGGCAGGGCACCAGCTGATCCCAGCAGAATCCAACTCCTTTCATGCCACCACACTGGCAGGTTTGACCCTCTGGTCTGGCGTGCCACAGTTGGACAACAAGCCTGCTATTCCTGCTGGAAAACTGCACTCAATTGGAGGGAAAAGGCTGTGTTTCTACTCTGATGAAAGTGAAAAATTTTTAAACATTGGTTTGTAAATGGTCAGTGACCAGCTGTTGTAAAATTTGATTACTTTTATGTAAGCTGTTAAAAATAACCTTCTTTGAAATTTTCTTAGATAAAAATTATTTCAAGCTGTAACAACCCCATGGCCTAAATGTGATCTAGTAAAATAATCAAAACACATGAAAATAAACATTCCTTTTCAGCCTAATACCTGCATTACTACAGCTGCAGCTCATGTAAGTTCTACAAAATTTTCCTAATTTTTCAGCAAACATTACAAAGTTCTGTTAATATGTGTATATCTTTTGGGTGATTAGGATAAAAATAAAAAATGATCCCAGTTTAACCAAAAGTCCACATTTCACTCAAACAACTTTGTAAAAATCCTGTGTAAAATACCATCTTTGGTACTTAAACCACAGCTTTCACCATTTTCTCAAACAATGGTAGCATTAAAATCCTGTGTCCATGAGCATGAGACTGTAAACTTGGATAAGTGTGCCTTAATATAATGTGAAATTCTGATTATTACAGGAAATTTTGCAAAGGTCAAGTGGATGCAGGACTCCTGGACAGCTCCTGTCGGGGCACTGACCCACCTGCAACCCCCTACAGAACCCAGCAGAGCCCTTTTGCTGAGAGAGGAGGAGAGAACCTTGGCATGGTGTGAGATATTATTGGCTGCTTGACTTTGATTTCAACTTCCCCTATCCCCAAGGCACGACTGCATCACTTGTTATGACAGTGGCTGCTATTCCTCACAAACATTTGGAAGCACACGGGCTAATTAAACGGGGGCACTGGGGAATCTGCAGCAAATGCCTGCTGCTGAATCGCTGCCTGAGCTGCCGACAGCTCCCTGTCAACTTAATATCTCTGTATTAATAACAGTAACTTAACCCAGGGGAGAGGAAAACGATCACCATTCAAACACACAAGTGGCCTGATTAGCAAAGGACAAGGGGGAAGCATTTTCTACATCACCATGGAAACTTAAATAAAGGGCCCGTAATTACAATCTAAATTCTGGAAAGATAATGAATACATCTTGAGATCTGCAGATGTTGTGTAGCATATACATATTTCTAGCAACTTCAACTCAATTACTTCTATGCAGCATCTGTTTTACAAATCAACTTCCCACTGCTCATAACGAGGCATGTGGGATTTTTAATTTTTTTTTTCCCAGAGGAGACAGTGGGGGAAGAAGAAGGGTGACCTCTTTTTTCTGGCAAGGTATTTCAAACTACCACTATTTATTTAGAAATTTCAAACACCCAGTCAGTTACAAAGTTAGCTTACAGGCATCCAAATACACCAAGCTAAAATGTATGAAATAAATAATTCAAGAATTCTCTGCAGTGTTACCAAGCAGAAAGAATAACTTATCATTTGCTCCAAGCTTACCCAAGAAAAAAATTACCAAATAAAATACATCATGTTGGTGTGAAACACAGAGGTACTGCTTACATCCTGTTTGCCTGCGTGTTAAAAAACAACAAACAACAACAGTCATTTTGTCTGAACAATGGAAACTTTCCAAATGCCAAATTTCTGGTTTTCCTATGCATTTAATGCTGCCTTTGCGAGTCCACTTTCATCTTAGAGATTTTGATTCTGCTCTATGGAAGTCAGTGAAAGTTTCAATGGGAACATCACCAAGCCCTGAAGGAAGCAAGAGTAGTACACAAAAAAATGCATTTGATCACATAACCAAGACAATATCAGTACATCTATGCATAATGCATACACTCAGAGCATCCCAGGAGCACTCGCTGCCCTGTTCTTTGCTTTTACAGAAGCAGCCACACAGGCCTGGCCTTAAAATTTTCATGATCAGGATGACAGAGAGGAACAGTAATCTGCAACAGCTCCTACCTCAGCAGAACCCAGAACTGCACACAGAAAGAAAAGCTTTTCTTTGGAAAACTGGAAAGGTCTGTGGCAGGCAAGGGATTTGTTAAAGCTTCTCAGAAAAAGGAGGAACATTTTGTACAGGGAACATGCAGCAACACCCATGGAGTTGCTCCTATCAATTCCTAGGTGGTTACAGCTCTGGTTGTAGTTTTCTGTCTGGAACCTTCTTCCTGCTCTTGCTGTCAGCACTTGAACTGGGAATTCAAACACACAAAGTAATGGACCTGCCTGATTTAGGCTTGACTGAGAAGGAAGGCACCCAATCCAAGCCATCTCCTTAGGTCACAAATGTGCTAAAAAATTCTGGAGTAAACCCATGCTTCTACACAGGGCACCCCTGACTAACACCCACTGATCATTTACTGCTGAGGAGGATTTCTCCTTGTCCCATCCCTACGTGTTTGCACCCCTTCCTGCCAGGTCTAACAACCAGGGGTCCAGTGCTAAAGGTGAGGTTTCCCCCTTTCTGCTGTCAATAGACAGTGCCCTGCTTTTGCCTCTCCATCCCTCACTCCATGACCAAACCAACTAGGAAGCTGCCCAAGGTGAGTTTATTTGTGTTTGAATGCAATACAGGTCGAGAGAATCACAAATCAGAAGCCTTTGTACCAGGGGATATTTACGACAGAAACAATTTTTAAGAAAAGAGAACAAAACAGTAAAAAAAGAGTAATCAGGAAAAAAAGACATTTTTTGGCTCTAACCACCTCTACAGAGAAACAATACAGCAGTCAGAGCAATACATCCCAACCCTGCACACAGCTGTGCAAAGAAATAGAGGACTGCCCACAGAAAACAGCATGAAACCCAGCATATTTTCCTGTTGTTTCTTTCCTACTCCCAGAATTGGATTTTAAAAATAGGAACATGGGATTCCACATCAAACTGGCTCTCACTGTGCTGCCTAAGGTTCTTCCATAGCTGTAGGAAATGGCAGCCAAGAGGCTGAACCACAATCATCCCTGATTTTCCCAATCACCTACTTTACATCTCGCATGTGGAGCAAATATGAGTCAGGCTTCATTTATTCTACTTGGTTCTATTAGCATGGGCCCAGGATTTGTGCAGAAGTGGAAGAAAAAAAGAGATTACACACTGTAGGAGACACTGCTAAGCCAGGAAAACCCCTGGTGTGGATGCAGCTACATCCATGAGTCAGCCTGCACCTCGCTGCCAGCTCAGGTTGGGTTGTGTGCAGGAAACATGCAGCTGCAGAGGCAGAAAAACACCTTCTGTCAGCTGATGTGTTCCACTGGGGACACTGCAGGGCACAGGCAGAGCTGAGCATGATCTGGGGTGTGGGGCTGGAAATGCTCATGGGCTCAGAAACTAAATAAGCTGCTGGATGCCAACGGCTGGTGAAGTAGAAAACACTGTCCTTTCTTTCCAACAAAAAAAAAAACAAACAACTTTTCCCTCACCAGTATTACTTTTGTGACAGTTTTTCTGGTAGCTTTCATACCAAGATAGGTTAAATTCCTTCAGGTTACCCATCTATCATTTCTTCTTTTTGTTTGTTTGGCTTTGATATGAACTTCCTCTACTGCAAGAGAGTCAGTTCCTAAACTTCCTTCAGTATGTTTAAGGAAGTTCCTCTGGATTGGCACTTGCTGCTTTCAGCTAGCAGAAATCAAACTGGTCAAGGAAACATCCAGAAAACTCAGGTCACTGACTTTGCTCCTCTTTAAAGCAGTTTCAGCACTCCACAGAGAGCCAGTGTATGCACACACCACTCACAGCACCCAGCCATCTCCACAGCCACAAACCTTTGTTTGCTGATTAACAGTGTGGAAATGAACTCCCTCAAAAAGATATTTGTTTGGATTTGATACAGAAAACAACTGCACTGCAACAAGGCAGATATTTATTTTCCCACTGATTTTTCTAATTGAAACTTTGTTTGCTGCCAGAGGGTTGATTCACCACAGTCCCCCTTTAACACCACAGCACTCCTGGGAAAATCACCAGCTTTGGGAGCAGCAGTGGGTGGGCATGTGGTGCAGCAAGACTCACATGCATTCAGAACCCAAGCTGTCATCCAAAAGGGACAGCCCTGTCCTCCTGCCCTTCCCCTCTTCTCTTTTTTTCAGTTTTAACAGCCCTATGGCCAGCTAACCTGGTTCAAAAGTAGCAGGGAGGGGGCTGCTGGCTCTTGTTTTGGGCAAGAGGCTGGGCTGATCACCACACGATGGCTTGCCCATGAGGCCAGGCAAGGGGAGCAGCTCAGCTGTGTGGCAGGGGAAGGATTTTCTACCCCAGCTGCAGTTTTACATCAATTGCAAAGCAGCAACTGCAAATCTCAGGCCCAAGGGTTTTGTAGCTACATTATTTATGGCAATAAGTCTAACCCTCAAACTGACCTTGAGACACAGAGCTCCAGCAAATCACAGGGCTCTCATTAATCCAAATTCAGGGCTTTTTCTCCAGCACCACCAGTCTCATTATTTGCTAGAAAATACTCCCACAACAAGAAAGCTGTGTAGACTGTTTGAATCTCTCTCAGCCTGAGGAGGTAAATTCCTCCAAACACCCAGCTTGTGGGGACAAGTCCTCATGAGTCCCTCCAGGCATGCTTCATCTCACAGGGGCACTGAGTTCTTGAGTCAGAGAAGCACCTGCCTGGACATGAGGGAGCTTTTAGGTGGTGCAATGATGCCAGGAGAACATCAGCTGTTTTCCTGGTCATGGGAAGGGATTTTATACAGATTTTGCTATGGACTGATTTAAGATTCAACCCAAGTCATTCTTGTTGGTTTACAAATAAGTACTGAAGAAGTGTCCCCTAAGTCCATCTGTGGAAACAGCATGAGGATCACACAAACAATATCTGTGGAGGTACAACCCAGTCACACCTTCCTCATTACCTGCAAGATCCCCAAAGCCCAACAGTGACAGTCTCTGTCTTTAAAACCACACAGTTCTACCTTCAGGAATGTAATCTCCCTATTTGCTTTCACTGCAGACTATTAATTTTCCCCTTGGTCACTAAAACTACTCGAGGAGTCTGTGATGCCACACAAGATGATGGCTGCTGCCACCACGTCATTACAACAGCCAAAAATTACTTGGGCACAAGGAAGCCATATCCACAGCCCTGCCTGGCAAAGGGTGAACATCAACGCCAGCTCACTTTTTGGCAGAGTGATCTCATCTTTTAAAAGCTTACATTTGTGGTGTTTGTGTTGTTAAGCGTTGCAAAGAGGCCAGGAGGGAGCAGAGATGAATTTCCTTTGCTTCCAGCAGGCCCCTGCAAGCCAAGCTAGCAAGAACTGCAACAGAAAAGAAAAACCACACAGCCCCCAAAAAAAGAAAAAGACAAGCAGTACTACTGTTTGTGTTAGCACACAGAAATACTATGTTCCAGCCCTGAAGAGAGTGCTGCTAGTATTGCCTGCACGTAACCTCCACCACAACACAATGAGATCATTCACACCTGCCTCGCCTGTAGTAGGAGAGGGAAGGTGAGGAGGCAGGGTTTCTAGGAGAAAGGCAGCATTTCCCAGATGCTGCCAAGATGCTGTTTATTGGTAAATGAAGTCTCCTGAGTCCTAAACAACCTTCCCAGAGGAAGATAGAGTCGCAACTGCCATATGGAGAGTGGGAAGAGGATGTCACTGAGCAAAAGTGGATCAGAAAATACATGCACAAACACACACGCTCACACACAATTTGTTCTGTAGCTGCACTGAATGGCAAAATCCATTTCATCCTCTCAAATAAATCCTTGTCTATACAGCTTATGCAACCTTCTAGATGACAAGAGCAGACGACAAGCACTCCTGAGCAGAGCATCCTTCTCCATGCTCCCAGGGTGATGGCCACGAGGAAACTCTGCCCACCAGACAAGGCACTTGGTGAAAACCCAAACTCCTGATCTATTGTGGGCTGACAAAGACACTGTGTCTAAAATCACCGACTGAGGATGAACAGCAATGCTGACAGGCCCAGGACAGAGCTGGCAATGGTAGCACCTTTGAGAAGTTGTGGTTTGAACCACGGTTTGGCTTCACTTCCCCAGCTGTAAAAATGACATGCCACAATCCACCCTCCTCTTGGGGCTGTTGTGCTCTCTCATCCCCACTCACATGTGACATCCTGCATGAAGATCCCTTATAATTTACAAATCTGAAGAGACAGAATTGCAAAGGAGTACTTTAAATACAAGTAGGAACATTGTGCCACCTTCTCAAGGACAAAAGTCTATGCACAAACACTTTGAGTGGTCCTGGATTTCACAGAGAGAAAGCATTCAATGCAAACTCACGTCTGCACTTCACTTCAGAAAGCCACGGGCCTGTATCACATTCTTTAGAGACCAGATGCATGTCCCCAGTCACATTTGTGCTTTGTCCCACTCGAGCTGTCAGGAGTATTTTCTCTGAAGTGTTTTTGTCCACTGTCTGCCTTTGCTTTCATTCCTTTGGTCCTCATGGTGGTATTGATTCAGTGTAGCCTCTTTAAATGTCCTTCTTGGAGTACAGGCACTGATTTTTATAGGGTTATGTTCTGGCTAGAACACTGGCTGGCTCCATACCCAGACAGGTGATAAAATTCATAAACACTTCACTTCTCAATGTGGAGACTGGTCATCTATCCATTTTAGTCTCAGGTTCAAGCAGAAATTTATTTTATCACATAATCAACATTTTCTTCTTAAGGGTATTCTTTGCTATATGGGTTTATAGGACCTAATGAAAACCTCACTCCTTGCCTAGAATTTCCTGCCCATATGAAGGGTCATTTACTGAGGTCAGGAGTATTCATATAGAGCAAAAAGAATAATTTCCTTTAGTACAGCAATTACTGGCAAAAATCAATGACCCCTGTTAAGCTGGAGGCCAAAGTAAGTAAATGCAATAGTGCTTTCTAGATTTAAAAACTCCCAGAGCCTCAGAGGTGTGCTTCCTCTCACACACGTGCTGAGGAAAACTAGCCAGCCATCTAGACAAGGGTATCACACTTCCTAGCATTCCAAGGCCACAAAAATTGTTCTAGTGCAACTGAAATGCAGCCTTCAGCTGCACTGAGGTTGTCCAACTGATGAGGAGATAAAAAAAATTCTCTAAGGGCTTTGCAGTGCAAGTGCCTTGCTCACCTATCCATCAGACCAGTGCTGTGAGCAGTGTCAGACAGCCTGGGAGATTCCACCACAGCACTCACTGTGCAAAAATAGTTCAGCTCTCACTCAGAAGGCTCAGCTCTGCTGCTGTGTCTGTCCCCGTGCCTTTTCAGGGCAGTGTCTGGTGAAATTGAGAACTTAATGGTCACTTTGGCTTTTTGTTTGTGAAGGACAGCAGCCCTGAGGGAGAAATGGGCTAAAGTCCTCTTGCTTTCACTGCACAGTCATTGCTGTTCTTCAATTTTTTAATTATTGCTGATTTCTTAGAGTGGCCATCTCTACCCTTCTACTTGCAGTGCTCTACTTTCAGATGTGGTTTCTTGCTCCATTGTTTGCTAATTTGGATTTTTTTTTCAATTCTTAAGCCAAATGTGCAATGATGGATCTGGCAGCCACGCTCCAGCCAGCCACCCCCAGTCAGCTGAGCAGCAGCATCTCGGCCATGGGGGGATGCAAAGGCTGCTCCCTCCCTGCCCTGTGCTGTGACACAGCTTCTCTGTCACAAACACTGAGGTTAAACAGTGGACAAGGGGCTGAGAGAGCAAGTTCATGTTACTGCAAAATTCACAACTACACAATCTGCCACTGGTGGCAGCAATCTGCATACACAGAAGACTCTGCCTTGCCATCATTAACTTCTTAAGCCAAACACCTGGCCCTGCAAGATTTCCTGCTGAGCTACCTTCTCAGGATTAAACTGTGGATCAAAAGCATCCAAAATTTAAAAAAAAAACCAAAACTTTTTCCTTGCATTTGTTTGAAAACTTGCTACAAGTTTACTACCTTCATTTAATTACAGACCAGCACTGGGCAGCAGGCAAACCTGCTCCCTGTGATTAACCTGCCTCATGGTGTCTGATGGACTTTTGACTTAAAAACCCAAGAATTTCATTGCTCAAACAATTTATTAGATCCCTAAGCCTAAAACAGGTTCTCAGTAGTAAGTGTGCTGCTTCAGAGCCTAAGAAAATCTACTCTGGGAGCCAGGAAACATTTCCTAAGAGGCAAAAATGGGATCAAAAACATATTTGATAAAAAGGAGAGGAAGTAATGAGAGGTTTTAACTACAGTGTTATTTTATTTCATCTCAGGAGCATGCTGTCAGTTTAAGAGAAGGGAACATCTATTGGATTTTGTTTTGCATCCCTTTTAAAACAAAATTATTTTCACCTAGGGCTGCAGGGCTTTTTCCCCCTAAACCAAATAAACTATATATTGGAATGACCTTGTAACAGGTTTTTGTGGCTCTTAATCACCAGTGGCTGCTAAATGAAGCATATCTATTTTCTCTGTTACATTACTATTGGCAACCAGGTCTTCAGTAAGTGCCCAGAAATATTTCCATGGCAACAAAAAAGCATTCAGCATTGCTACTGTTTTGTGCCAATTTAGCTTTAAAATATTCTATTGTGGAGAGAAATATGGTACATTAAGTGAAATAAAGTCAAGATGTAGCATTCTGAAAAGAATACAAGGATAAACAGGAAACACGTATTTTGCAGAAATGGGGGGGATATCTGCCAAATGGAAAGAAAAATGTTCAAAGCTCATTTTGATGCTACTGAACAGCTTTGCTGAATGTCAGCAAGTCCATGTGTCAGTTACATTGTCACTTAGGGTTAGGTGAAAAGCTAACAGAAATAAGGATACCTCAAACATCTTCTCTTGATCATTTTAATCCATGACTGAAATTTAAGTTGCCAGGGTATTACAGCCTCTCTGCATGTCTAGGTTACCATCAGAAGAGTTCACACTCTTGATGTTAGAGAATGAATCTAAAGGAAAAAGAGGAAATAATGAATTGAAAAATAAAATACAAAGAGCGTGGGTATTTTGGAAGTGAAAGTTCACTTAGAAGAGTGAAACAAGTCCTTCCACATCAAAGGGTCTGTGGAAGGCATTTTCAAATCACAGTTCAGCACTTTCTCTCCCATTATACAACTTAGTTCTGAGAGAAAAAGGTATCAGTTCCCAGCCCTCTAACCCTCAAACAGCCAACTTTTGTGACTATAAAGTCTTGAGACCATTGGATGGCCCCTTGTGCAGTGCATTGCAGAGATAAAAAGATTAAAGTCTATTTGAGAGCATTTGGAATGGCATTCCCTACAGTGCAAAAAGCTGTGCCATGCTCCCTGAAGTGCTTGGTGTGGAAGCACAAGGCTCTAGGAAGCAGCACTGTAGGTGCTGGGAGCTCTGTGGGACCAACCTTCCAGACCACAATGGCTCCAGGAAGGCGAGTAAGAAGGAAAGCCAAAAAATATGGAGAGAGTCAAACAGCAACTTGAGCAGTACCTGCTCTCATCTGGGACAGATGTCCAGAGGGACCCTCCCTTGAGCTGCAGGGATGGGTCACTCTGGCATCTGTCTGTCACTGTCTTCACCAGGAAACTCCATCTGGTCCATCACCCACTCCACATCCACCCCAACTCTTTCTCAGATGTCTCTGCAGGTGACAAACAGCTCTGACAGGGACAGCAGTTCTTGCCTGGCCCCCATTTCCCTGAGAGGTCCCCACTTTTCCTCCCACCCTCTGTGAGCAGGCACAGGAGGCTGCCCCAGGAATGATGCTTTTGGCTGTGAACCAGGATTTGCTGTGAATTGCTCCAGCAGCCCCTGCTGAGGAACAGGGGAGCAGGAGACAAGGTTATGCCCTAGGACAGCACTGGTCCAAGAGCATCCAGAGCCCCAGCAGTCCTAGAATGGACACCTCATGCCCAGCTCCATGACTTGTGTGCCCACACTGGCCACACAATCCAGGCACACACAGCAATCCCAGCCCTGCAGCACTGGCTCCCTGCCTACAGACAAGCCCTGGGGGCAGGATATTGCACAGGCAGTGTATAGGGGTACCAGAAGGTAGGGGTTGGGTTCCAAGAGATACAGCTCTGAGATCTTTAATCTCAGAACTGGCAGTCTTTCACTTGGAATACGAAACAAGCAGTCCCAGTTTGGGAGGCAGAACAACAAGACCAAAAGCGCTTTTTAATTATTTACTCCCTGGCCATAACAGAGTGAGAAATAGCAATAAAGAAAAGAGCTAATTTTACAGGCATTAAAGAGCACCATCAAGGTTTATACCCTTTCAGTCTCATATTCCTGTTAAATACAAAAACAAACAGGCTGATCTTCCACAGTCTGCACAGAAAAGGCTAAATATGTAAGACTTCCCTAAAAGCCAAGAGCGAAGAAAAACTCCTGGTCATAATAAAACACACATTTCCAAGAGCATCTACCACCTGCTTAAAAAAAAAAAAAACGTAGATATTTGAAGCCAAATTCTGTAGCTCCTCAGTTAGTCTCAAGTTCTTCATCAGCTCCATATTGTAGAATCCAATACCCCCATCACCTCTCCACCCTTATTTCCCCTCCCAGGATGTTTGTAAAGAGCAGCTTTACGCCAGCAAGGCCCAAGGAGGGTGTCAGCAGGACTGCAGCTTTCCTTGGTGTAGTCAGGACCTATGTGTCCATCAGACCTCTGTGACACAGGAAACCTCCAGCCACACTCGTGGTGACATTGAGTGAGCACAAGTCATGTGGCTGGAACTCAGTTCTGGGCACAACTGCCTGAAAACACTCCTGCTGCCATTTAAAGAAAGTCATAGTTAGGCCTATTTAAAACTGAAAATATCAAACTCAGTTCTCCTTCCCATAATCTCCTGCCTGCTGTCTCTTCAGTCTTGTTTGAAAAGCCTGTGGGGGCGGTGGGAGGGGAGGAAAGTGATTTGGGAGCCTTTCATCCATAAAATCATGAGATATGGCTGGCTTTTTAGTACAGCATTTCACAGCACATGGCACAGTAACATCTTGAGATTCCTGGCACAAAGAAACAAGGTTTGAGATTACATATATATATATATATCTTTAATAGCAATGACGCAAAGGCAGATGGTTCTCAAAGCAAAGGCTTAAGGCTAAACATTCCCTTTGAAGGGTCCTGCTACCAGAAACTAAACAGGAGGGGAAGCAAAACACTCCTTGCTACAGCAACAGGGCCTGATTGCCTTCTAAACCACAGCATTTCACCCTGGAGATCTCCACTTCTTTCAATGAGATTAGTCTCACAAACAAGGGAAGAACTGGAAAGGTTAGATTTTTCTTTGGGATTTGGGGAGTTTTATTTTAGCTGTGGGAAACAGAGAAAATACAGAACATAACGAGCAGATTAGCAACTAAATCAAACCAACAGCAGAAGAGAAAGGCCTGGCTAATGCAGTCAGGGTTTGTGCCAGCTGCTTACCTGCACAGCGTGCCGTGCCATCAGCACTGCTTGGGGAGCCACCCAAGCTGAGGCTGTGCTCATGACCTCCCATCCTCAAACAGGGCTCACCTTCTTCCTCAGCGATGGGAGGAAGCCGATCCAGAGGCTGCGGATCTTCACTCATCCAGTAGGATCCATTGGCTGTCGAGGATCTGCTGCTTTCAAAGCCCTGCTCTGGCAAGGTGCTGGTGTTTTTAACCCGTTTTTGCCTCTGTGGACCCGTGTCAGAGCCATGAGGGTGGTTTTGTGAAGCCAGATCAGGGCCTCCAATGTAACTGTCTTCTCTAGGATAGAAATAGTCCTCATCCCATAGGTCCAGGTCTTGCTCACCATCTGATTCCTCAGAATAATCCTCATAAACGCCTCCATTATTCTCCAAGTCCTGGGTCCTCTCTTCTTCTGGCTTACGACCCACTCCACCCAAATTCAGCAGTGAGGCAGATATGGAGTCTCCTGCTTGTTGGATCGCTTCGTATATTTGAGACATCCAGGAGGACAGTGGCTGGAGGAAATTCTGAGCCGCCTCAGAAGCCATGTTTAACACTGTGCCAGTGTCTGGTGATCAGTTGTTCAGCTTTGCCAGCATGTCACTTGCAATTCGGGGAGCTACAGAATAAACACCATAAGAAATTACTGTAAATTGCTTGTCCATCAACACCTGTCGACACACTATCTATGTAAGATGTCTAGAACTGAGAGGGGGAAATGGAAAATGCACTTCTACCCATTGAGAATACCATCAGAAATCAAGAAATGATGGACAAATTGCACATATTCCTGCAGAGATCTGGAAAGGTTTTATTCGGTTGCTCAACCTTAGATAAAAATGAGAACACAGAACCTTGGAACATAAGAAACTTTTTAAAGTGCACACACTCTGGTTACAGCTGTCAACAGATCTGGGGGAAAAAATACAAAACAACCTGAAATAAAAAATCTTAAATAACCTCCTGCCCCCAATTTCCTCAGCATTAGCATGACCTGGTGAGAAAACTGAAGGGAGAAGAATTTGGGAAGAAATATGTTTTGAATTATGAAAATGACAGGCCTAAAGCTTGCAGTAGCACCCCATGGCAGACAAGCATCTCAGATTCTTTTCTCCAGAAAAAACTCTCCCTGCCCGTAGCCCAGAACTATTTTGCCATTCACAGAAATGAAAAAAAAAAATAAAAAAGAAAGAAAGCAAACAGAGGAGGTGCAATATTACAGGTACAAAATGACTGGGAACAGAAGCAAGTTAACAAAAGGTCTGGTGTCATCTTGATATGATGCCTTCTCAAAATTCATCTCAACTCTAAATAAAAACATAACTTTCAGAAAGTTAGCATGCCTTTTTGCCTGATATACATCTTCCCACATTATCACAAGACAGATATTCTTATAGGAACTCTGAGAAGGAGAAACCTACAAATAGGATGATGGGTTTAGGAAGAAAGCATTAAATAGGTGCCGATTTTAGAGTAAGAGACAACCAAAAAGAAGCTTCAAAAATAATAAAAATGTCTTGCTGAATTGAGAGGTCTAAAAGCAGTCAAAGTATAAAAGGGTAAATACAGTGTAACAGCAAGAAAATAAGCTCAGCAGCAATGTGTATTACCTTGTGAAATGTGATGGGAATCTCAGGGTTGTGGATCTTTAAATGGAGCATGGACTAAGGAGATCCCACTTTGCCTGGTTGGAAGCTCTTTTAGACACAAGATCAGTGATTTGAGAGGACTATAACTTTAAAACACCTGTGCCAAATAATTTTGTTCAGTGCTGTTGATTTATGCTGCAGACACTTCCAACAGGTTTATTGTCAGCTTCAGCGTGTGCTAAGAATTGCAGTCCTAACAAGGGCAGTAAATGAATGTGGGTTTCCAAAGGCATTTTAAAAGTTGTGGCTGTCACAAACTCCCTGGGCTCAGGGCACACACTGTTCCAGCATCCTTCTGGCAGCCTCCAGCCCTCAGCTCAGCCCCTGGGACCCAGGTAAAGCTCCCTGGCATGCATTAAATCTTTGGCAAGGAACAGACAGTGCCATAGCCTCACCTCCCAGGTGAGCTGTTCCCTTCACTGACTCTCCTCTTTCCAACCCTGCCCTTGGCAAAGCTTTGTGCAACTGATTCACTCATAAACCAAAAGAGATTACAGGCTCCAAACAACCTATTTGCAGCATAATGTGGATTGGCTACTGATCAATCACAGCACCAGAGCAGTCTCTGGGAAGAGATGATACTTTTAGCAGTGAGATTCTCCCAGGCACGGAAGGAGATAAACTCTGGTTGCTCAGTGCTGGATACTGGATAAACTTTTAACTTATCATCTATTTACAGGCAAGAGCAGATGAATCTCTGGTTTATGATGAAAGGAGAACTTTACAGTGCTCTCTCTGTCTCAGCAGCAAGATCCATGGCAGCAGTTGCCCTCAGAGGGATGCAGGCATCCAGAAGTGATAGAAAGTGATGGAGATAAAACATATGGGTGCTGAGATGAAGAGCTGATCTGTTTAGAAATCAACAGAACATAGCCTTGTGATATTTACATGGGGAATAATTAGCTCCTCTTGTTATTAGATTTTGGACCTAACACCTGATGTGTCCAACAGAGCTGTCCCACTTCTGGTTGCTGTGGCTGTCTACACCACGCTCAGACTCTGACACAGGGAGGTTGGTACCACAACCATAAAGACGGAGGGAGTTTTCAAGGCAGGATTTTGCTTCAGGAAGGGAGGTAAAGCAGTGATCTACAGCCACCTGCAGAGCTTGGATGTGGTCACTCAGTCACCTGAAGCAGCAAATAAAACTTGAACATGAACTTTCGTACAAGCAGTTTCCTGTTGTCTGGGTAGAACATGATACAAGCACAAGTACACACACACACACAGAGCTCTACCCAAGCCTGGGGCATTTATCAGGATTGAATCCTAGGAATCCAAACAAGTTTGGGGTTTGATTCCAGTTTATAGACAACAGACAGACACTGATGTGTATTTCCCCAAAACAATCTAAACCACTTTGCAGTAACACCTGCAACTCACACATGCATCTTGCAACCCAGCACCTACAGAATCTCTAGAGGCAAAAGCAATGTCTTTTCCAGGGTGCCTGACTCTGTTTCACCTTTGTTTTGCTTTTCTTATCATCCTCTTACTAAAGACTCTGCAGTCAGGGATATGCTGAACAACTGGAGTTCAGCTGAATTATAAATGGCTTATTTTTGTTCTTGCAGCAGATGGATAAAATGTGTAACAAGCTGCAGACAAGTTTAGGCGGGCAACGATTTTACAAACTCACCAGAGGATCAAAGGGGGCTGAGCTGTGTTACAGGCTTGCTGTTTCCCAGGAGCTCTCTCCATTAATTAGGAGGCACTGCTCTAACTGCATGTTTATGATACATTTCACAACATGGCCTTTTCAACAAAACGGATTTTTACTTTTGATTTCTCCAACGGTTTTGACTTGCATTAGAAGAAAGAAAAAAAAACTAAAAGAACTGAGAAAATCATAAAATGTGTGGGAAATAAAAAAATCCATTTGTTTTTAAAAGTATCCATCAAACAAGAGAGGAAAAAAGCAGTTTAGCAAATTTACTTCAAGTTCCATCTTCTTAAAACCACCCATAAGAATTTTCACACCAAATCACATGCTAAACTCAAAGTGGTTAGGGCTTTTTTCTCCTCCTGGAAAATCAGATAACTGAAAGGATCAATGTTAAGCCTCTCACAGAAGTCATCACAACCTTTACTACAATCTCTATTCCCTTGTCTTGATAGGATCATTTTTCCCAAGCAGCATTCCCATTGGGAGGTGCAATTACTATATTGCTAAAATAAGTAGACTATTACCAGAATTTCAAACACGACCTCAATGGAGAGGTTTGTAATATTACCAAAGTGTCTTTCAATCTTCTTGATAGGTAGGTTCCTAAAAAAAGTGCCATCAGTTGTGCATTTCTTAATGTTTCCCTTATTCAGGCTGTGGCAGAGTGCAGGCACAAACTTCCTTTTCTTCAGCCACTTTTTGTGTGGCCCTTGGAAAAGTTCCCTACCAAACCCCTCCCTTACAGGCAGAACACAGGTTGAAAATGGATTATATCCACAAGCAGGAGTTTTATTTGCGTGGCTGTCGAAGAAGAGTAGTGTAACAGATCCAGCATGAAGTTCTGCCCCAGGTTCAGGGGGAAAACCTAAAACAAGGTGTGAATCTAAGCTGATGCCCACAACATCAAGGATCTGAGCCAAAGGTAAGGCCACTTTGCTGTTCACGAAAGGGGGAAATAAGGAAAGCTTGGAGAGGTAAGATTTTTTTGAGCTACTGAAAACTGTAATGAGCCTGATTTCTCTTTTCAGACTAGAACCCAATTAAAATACACATTTAAAATAGCAGAGGGTAAATTAGAAATGTACTCAGATGAAGGCAGGCAGCAGCAACACTGGGCCAAGAAATCCTCTATCCTGGTTCTGGGAGCAATCTGGACTCTCTGCTCCTCTTTCAATTGCCAGAATTGTATGTAACAAGATGCTTGCAAAGCCCTCGCACTCTCACCAAACATTACTATGATGAAAATGTATTTCCAGCTGAAATTGTCACGGTGCCAAGCCCAGCCTGTGCACTTGAAGCTGTTCAGAGGGTTGGAGCCTCTTGCAGAAGTGTTATGAGGTAAATCCAGACAGTGCCCAAGGTTCGCATCAGCTGTGAGCATCACCACTGACCCCACTTCCCTAAGGAAAAACAAAAGAGAAATACAGAATATCTGGTACCTTTTTGGCCTATTTTGTGCTATAAAAATGCTATTTAAGTGATTGAACTTAATGCAAAAAAAAGAGAAGACAGAGGCACTTTCCAAGTGATTATGTGCTCTGTGATGATAGTTTTCAGCTGGTGAATCAGAAACTCCAGGGCACTGAAAGAAAATCTAATGCTTTATGCCAATAAATTAGACACATCTCACTGGAAACATTCACGGGTTACAAATCAACACAGCAATAAACCCACTGCTGCAGAGCACTGGTCCTGCAAGCCCCAGAATGGTGAAGAGAAAACAAAGATGAGCTCAGGCAGACAGCGATGTACCCGGCTGCACGGGGCTCAGCCCACGCACAGGAAGCCTGCAGACTTTTTTCTCACTCCCAAATCATCTCATGTCTTTGCAGGCAGCTCGCTAGTGATGCTGTGCCAAATTAGTTGTAAAAATTGATACCCAAATGACAAAAGTGGTTTTGATCAGGATATTTAGCCCCGTGTTGTCTCCTGCTTTCTTTTCATTCCTTTGTTCGTGCTCTCCTTTTGTCAATAACAATGGCAAAAATTACTGATCTTCGCTGCTTCAGTGGGATGGGGAGATGAGGAAAGAGGTAGAAGAAAGAAAGGAATTATGCAAATGTGACATTTATCGTACAAAATTGTGGAGCTTTTTTCAAAAAAAAACCAAGTGTCTCCATCATACAGAGTATGTGATGACAAATTCAAGCAAAAAAAAAGTGTTCCTGGAAGACCAGGATTCAAATATTGTGCTCAGAAGCTCCAACAGCAATGGGACTGAGGAGCTGATGGAGATTTGCTATGCTGACCTCTTCATAACCCTGTTTTTGCCTAGACTGGAAGAACTACTGAAATCAGAGGTGTGTTCATCTAAGTCCAGGGCACCCAGAAAGCAGAGGATCTGTGAAAGAACAGATAGATATTATTGCCACCAAAATATTAATACAAAACTTGAGGGAATTTTCAGGAGAGATAAAATGGCAACACCTTCCTGGCCATAATATTCAGTTTGTATATTCAGGCAAGCCAGATTCTGACTTGGCACTGGTGTTAAATCCAGAGTCACTCCACTGAAGGCAGTCACATCCTTCAAATCAAAATAAAGCCCTTTGTATTTAAAGACCTGCTTGTCACCAGAGGCACAAAAAAAGCCCCTAACTGTTCCATGCCAAATGGTTGTACAAAAAGCAGCAATGAATAACTTCATTTATGCTTCTCCTGCCGAGGGTTACATAAAGGCCATAAAGAAATTCACAAATCATTGGAGTATTAGAAAAGTGGTGTTAGTAGTGACAACTGTGCTCTTTCAGGCTGAAAGAGTGAGAAACATCTGTAATTACTGGATTAGGGGAATGAAAGGAGAAACCTGCAGTCAGAAATTACAGCGAGTTCTGAAAATGAGCTGCTGCCATTTGCTGGCTTGCATGAAAACAGAATAACCAAAAGGAAATCACAAGTTCAAAAGGCTGGAGAAACACCAACTCACACCAGCACTCCAACCCACCCACCTGTGCTGTCAAGCTTCTCCCTAGAGCAGATCCCATAGATTCCACCCCACAATTGTGCTACCCAGTCTGCAGCAAGTGAACAAACCAGGGTCAATCAGAGCAATTACTCGCACGGAAATCAGCAGTGGGAGAGCATGTCTAGCTGTTTAACAAAATGAAGTTATTTTAGAAACATTTCGAGGAGTCATCCAGTTCCTGTTACTCCTTCCCCCACGCACACACTCCACCCTTACAGAGCCTGTGGGAATTGCTCTCTGTGGACCACCAAGAGCAGCACAGACAGTGATGTTTGGGAGACAAAAATCACAGGGGTTGATTCCTGGTGATCCATCTTGGTGTGCACACAAGGCTGAGTCTGTAGCTCCCAACTCCTCTCACTTCTAAGTCAACCACCAGTCCAGCCAGAAATGCTGAGGGGCTGAGGGGTCACTGGGAAAACTAGACCTTGACTCAAAGGATTTAAAGGAATTTGGAGCCTCAGATCTGAGCAAGCAGTTGTCCCTACTGACTTAGGGACTACTCCCTCAGCTACTCTAATCCTTCATTTAATTCAGCTTGTTGCAAACCAGCTCTCTAGCATCTAGGGCAGGTATCAGTAGCAGCAATCACACTGTCCCATGGCCAGTCACCCTTCCTACGTGCCTCTACTGAAGCAGTTGAGAGAAAAAGCAATTTAGAAGAGCAGCGTCATTTGGGTCTGAGAAACTTCCCTTTCACAACCTCTCTCCTTCCTGCCCCTGGTTGGTGAAGGAATCTGAGCTACATACCTCAGCTGGGTGACAGAAACAACCTCAGGCTCACTCTCAATTTGCCCCTGCTGAGGACAGTGGAGCTACTGAGTACTCAGCATCAGACTTAAAAGGACTAACCACAACTGTATTTCTTGGGAGAAGTACAGCCCTGGTTTTTCCACAGCTTTGGAGGAAGCCAGACTGGTGCTGTCACACTCCCCCACGTTTCTTATTTCTAAACATGAGTCTCTGCTGCATGTGACAGTCCCACTCACGGCATGTGACAGGTCCCCAGGGCCCGCCTGGGCCCAGGGCAGCACTGACAATGAAAGGCAGCACTGCCAACATTCCAGCCCCTGGTGAGTGTTAGAGGTGTTGATGCTTTCCTTAAAGCCTTGGCTTTGGAGATGAGTGGTTTATGTAAGAACTGCATCTCCATTTATTTATTTCAAGTGTGCAGCTAGCCCCAGAGGCTGGAACAGTGGCTGTGCAGAACAGCTTGAGAACATGAACTGAAAGTGCTCTTGAGGCTGATAAAACAGAAGGAAAAATGAAAAAAAAAATCTTCCTTCAAACCTCATATTTATGCTGTTTGCACACATCAAGAGTACATCTTTAACAAGTGTTCAAGGCAAGGCACAACTGGAATATTTTCATATAAAGCACAGTCAAACTACAATTTCTTTCCCTGTCTCAGGTCACATCATTATGAGAAGATTACAGTTTAGAACAAAGAGGACTCTTCCCTCTCTTGAGCCACAGCACTGAAGCATATGGTTGGTTACAGCTCTTTCCACAAAGTTTTGCCCAGAATTGTTTTATGTACCTGTGAAATTCACTTCACCCATGAACTTCTGAAGCAAAAGGCTCCCAAACACTACAAACACTGAGCATAGGAACATCACCACCTCCTCTTGGTCCCAAAATTCACACTACAGACAGGGACACCAAACAACCACAGCATCAAAAATTCTCACATGAGACTTCTCTCAATCTTCTGCTCAAGGGAAGGTCCTCCTTCCTTGTGTGGAGAGACAATTCAAGGGGCAATTTCCCATACATACTCTCCCAGTGCCTGAAAGACCACCAGTGCTGTGAGAAACTACTGCAGCTGACTCTAAAGGCATGGCAGTTAATCTTACCCTCACTAAGGAGTTCTGCACATGACCTTATCACACTAAAAAGACCAGGACTGCTTCATGCCACCACCTCTCCCTTCTGCACATGCTTGGGCATAGCCAAGCCAGCTTGATATGCTCTGTGCTGCCTTCCTACCAGGTATGTGCTTTCCAATTTCTCTGCTTTTGCAGCCTGCTCTGAGCTCTCCCCTGCAGTGCCAGCTGCATCCTAAATACAGGATAATGGCTGGCTGTGTCCACATGAGCTCCAGCCCTCCCAGTGAAGGGACCCCTGCAGCTGAGTGAGAAGAAACCAGGGCAGCACATCCCTGCTCAAGTGATGGACTCATCATTAAAATCAACAAACCAGTTGAGAACAGGACCCACAGAAGTCTCAAGTACCAAAAATCTGCCAGCCATCATCCCATGATTAAGAGTCTTTGTCCTGAAGTCTCCTAAGAGGTTTTCAATGAAATCTTCATTTTCACAATGATCTTTTCCTTATCTTTGTCCCTCTGTAGAGACACAAACGGTGCAATTAAAATTAAATCATGAACAAACGAGCCAGATGTATCCTAGAGCCATGATGACTGCAACACCTATTTCATTCTGTCACTTGCCTTGTTCTGAGGTCAGGCTCTATACAGGAAAGCAAAAACAACAACAAAAAAGAGGCTCTGACATTTTACGGTACATTTTCTAAATGTCACCCTGCACACCTGCAAAGTAGACAGATTTACTCATGCTTCTCTACCAACTCTCTTCTTCATTGGTAGATAACTCAAAACTCAGCTGGATCAAGGACAAGAAGAGCCCATACACTGAACTCATACAGCCCTTCCCAGGCCACAGCCTTCTTTACCTGGGCTATTGCATGTGGGGGTTCATCCTATAGCAGATGTCATGCAAAATGCCTTCTCTCCTGTTTACATAGATATGTTCTAAGCACTCTTAATACCAGATGTGGAGAATCGAAAATCTTTCCCTAGTTTGAGAGCATAGAACTGGGAAGAGCAATCATCAGTTGGCTGCATGTTGAAGAGTACCAGAGTCCTTGGAATCAGGATCTCCTTGCAACATACACACTTCAGAAGAAATAAGCTGAAAAGAAGGAAAAGTGAATGCTAACCAATGAACTGCATGTTGCAAATGCTCCCCATCCTGCTCCTTCCTTCCCAGCAAAGCCAGATTCCGAATTTGAAGCAAACTCTTGCTTGTCAACACTCCTCTTGGGAGAGCTCCCTCATCGTGCTGGAAACAGCCTTCCCTGGCTTCCCTGCCCAAGCTCAGCCTCCAGGTTTCTACATTCGCCATATGACACACTGAGTTAGCCCAGGGTTTAATATATTCCCTCATGCTGCTGTCCTTTAAAAGCATTGGCATTTCCTACACACAGATTCCATATTGACTTTACAAGTACCAAGACACCACGGTGAAATTTAAACTAAATATAGAGGTGATATTTTTAAATAACTCTCATCTCCAGCTCGCCAAGCCGATTTTATTTGAACGGAAAAAGCAGACTCCAGCTTTAAGCTTCCATTGTAATTAATGATTACAACACATTCCTCTGCCGTATCAGATTTAGCACCTCATTAATGTATGTGGTATTTTTCTTGCACAGCACAGCTGTAGTTAAAGTTGACTTAGTGTTTCCATTATAAGCCCATGTTTTCAAAGGTTTATCACTCAGACACATGAGATTTAGTCTGAAATGAAAATTGCAGAGAGTGTCAGCTGGGAAGCAATTTCTTGTCCTTCAAAATCTGGAAGCAACAAACACACACACACAAAAAAAAAAGCAAGCCACTCTGTTTATTAATAATTCACATTTTAAAAAGCATTGCAAATACATGTTTACATGATAGCCTGTGACAGCTCCATAGAATGTCAACACCCACACGCTCCTGGGAGATGTGTCATCTTAAAAACCGAAATAAAAGCCACATTTTTACACCACTTGATGGGAGGCGAAGAGAAGGGGAGAAAGACTTAAAAATAATATTGATGAAGGAAACTTATTAAAAAAAAAAAACATAGTCTTTGTTTAGAAACACTGAAGTTAGGACTTTCACTCGAGAGGGGAGTGGGTGGGAATCATTTCAAGGACCATTTGTACTTGTACCTTTTTGGTGCCTGTCCCTGGCTCACTTGTGAATTTAACAAGAATTAGTCCCACTGAGTTCCTACCACAGATGGAACCCAAGCCTTCAACTGTCTGTGAGTCCTGGAGTCTCAAAATAAGACCACATCATGTCCTTTGCAACAGCCACACTGAGGAGGCACGAGGCAAAATGAACAACAAACCAACCTTGTATGAGCACAATTTTGGGATTGTGTTCTTCTGCCATTAGAGTTAAGACCTTTCAATTGGGAGGCTTCTGAGGCCCCTTCCTGGCTGGCTGTGTGATTATACAGTTATGACATGCAAATTTACAAACAAATACAGGAAGAAATTACCAAATTCACAGTGACCACCATTACCAGACCAGATGCATTTTTGATGGTTGAGAAAAATTAAATTTATTTTCTAACACAGTAAAATTCCCAGCTGTTTTAACACCAGGACTTACAGGTTTGCCCAAGACATGATGCTTTCAGAACACAACAAACACATGAAGGAGCATGTAATAACTACCACAAGGAAATCAGGACAGGCATATTCTTTGTGAGCAGAAAGGCACCCTTGTTACCCAGAAACACAATTTGCTCCTCACTGGATAAACAAAACACTCCCACAACAGACAGAGCAGGGAGTGTGCTTCTTTCCCCAGTGTTGACTTTCATTTTTCAAGACATTACTTCAGACAGCAAAGATAAAGGGAACACGGTAGCAATTGCCTATCATTACGATCAAATTTGGGAGGTGTTATTACCCAAAACCCTACTGTTTTCCACACAAACAATCTGAGAAATAGCAGGTGGGCCTGTGTCTGTCCTCCCAGCAATCAAAGCCTCCAGAAGATTCTGTACATCAAAGTCAGTGTAATCCTGTGACACTCACCCAGGCCTTCATGAGCTCTGGACTTTTCTTTGCAGTGTTTTCTTTGCCCTTGTTGTTCCAGGCATGGGAGCTCACCTCTCTCTCCACAGCAGAGCTCCTTGCTGATGGAGTGAAAGAGGACTGCAGGGAGGGTAATGAAGGCTCCAACTGCAGACAGAAAATCAGTGGCATCAGGAGTAACTAAGAACAGAAAGTCAAAAAAGAAATCATCAGCACAACCAGGAAAAACTGCTAAGGGAAAAATGTGGTTTAAGCACAGCTGTATCCATGGCTCTGCTTTCCCCGTCCTCTCTGCAGAAGAAATAGAGCTGAAATCCAGCAGAATTTGGGCTTGGATACAACATCTATTTAACACATTGATCTGGTCTACTGAGGATGTACATCATACAGACTTGGTTCCAATTAAGGTCTTCGTTTCTGTCAAAGGATGAATTGTAACACAGGAAAGACACCAACTGATTTTAATAAACTTTTGTAGGAATGCAGAATTCCATCAGCTCCAAGAGAGACACTCTCCATCTGTACCACAACAAGGATTCAGTCAAGAAAGGGCAGTTGGTCATTAAGGCCCAAACACCTCCTTTGCAATTTATGTATTTTCTTTGAAACAATCAGATTAGACAGAATGGTCCTCACTAACTTCATTACACTTACTAAGAACCAGGTTAATGTATAGCCTAGTATCCTCATTCAACTGCTACTTTACCCTTAAGAAAGAAGTATATTACTGTACTACATAATTACCATTATTTTCTGGGGGGAAAAAAATAAAAATCAGCCTGCAGCTCAGGTAATTCAGTTTAGCTCCTCGAGTGTCAGGTTTGGCCACAGGGGATAAGCACAGATGTTTTGCCAGAGGTTTTTTTGATGTCCCAGCCCTGTACATCAACATCCCTATGTCAAACTGTAAGGAAACAGTCTGATTTCAATTTATCATGCTCTGCCTGTACCACTAGGTCTGCAACAAACCACAGGCGCCAGCAAAAAGCTTTTAAGGCCATTTCACCTCTCTCACACATATTAAAATGCCAAAACAAGGGACAAACACTACATATATCACTTGATGTGGGTGGCAAGGGCACACATGTCAAAAACTTTCAGTGTCATCTGCAAAAAAAATTGGCTTGTTATTCTGGTAATTACTTCACCAGGAAGGGGTGAAGTTCAGCTGCTCAATTCAAGTCAAAGACCCCATAAAAATGAAACACCAGCAGCATCAGTAGCACACCAGGGATGCCTGTGATTATAAAGCTGCAGCTCGCAGATGAGATGAGCAGGATGAAAGGATGTAAACAGAGCCAGCCCTGCTTGTGGAACATTCAACAGGGAATTTATAATACTTGACTCAGCAAAAGACTTGGGCTAGGAGAGCTACACTGTCCCCAGTCACAGCCTTGATGTTGTACCTTAGGACTGCTACCAAGGGGATTTAAAAAACTTAAATTAATACAAGCCAACATGTCTCAACTGGAAACAAAAATCACCAATGCATAGCAGCAGCCCACATGAAAACAAATGAGTGGTTGGGACTGAACCCAGAGGAATATGTGTTACACAAACTCTGGAGGTGGCTCTGACCTTCCTCATCCCAGCCTGAGGAAGGAACAGAAATATGCACTGAATCACAGCAGTTTAAATGACAACAAGGTGAGGTCTACACTTTCACTGCTCTGTTCTGCATGGGCACGGACAATTCACAGAAGGGTTTGGATTGGGAGGCACTTTAAACACCATCTAGTTCCAATCTTCCTGATATGGACAGGGCCATCCTCCCCTAGGATGCTCAGAGCCCCATCCAACCTGTTCTGGAGCCTGCCAGCACTGCAGTTTGCTGCCATAACTTCCCTAATAATAATGATAATGATAATTTGGCTGGCACATCTCAGACCCATTTTCTCCTCACACCTCAACCCAGGGAGCAGGGCTGGGGATGTGAGTGGCTGAGTGAGACTGACTCTGGCTATTTTCAGCTGCTGAAGTCACCATTAAATGGCTGCTAGAGCCAAGGATAAATCAAAGGAGAGGAGTATAAATCAAAGTAGCCATAACCCAGAATATACATGAAAGCCTGGCTGCATCCCATCACGGACTTGCCGTGTTCTTGAGCAGAGAATAAGCAGGAAAAAGGATAATGCTCTACCCTATATATCAAATATATGGGATCACTGCATCTCGGCACACAAGAGGATGTTTGCAGCAAGGGCACCACTGTTACTATTTATTTTATTTCATTAAAATTGCAGTGAGCCCAAGGAGACACCAGGGTTTCCCGTTCTCAGACAGGGCACAAGCAAGCCACCAGTATTTTTAAATATAAATTATTCAGCACATGCTCTGAAATGCTACACAACCCCCAGCTAGAGAAAATCCTCAAAGTGCCCCTTTTCCCCAACAGACCTTCAAGTACCTTGCAAAATCCCAGAAGAAGCAGCAGATCTTTGACTTGACAGGCATCCTGAAGGAAAGCTTGGAGACAAATGATCACCTGATAAATATTTGCTCTAAAGTAACTCAGACTGGCACAACAGCATTATTGCCCATCTAATTCTTATTTCCTGGGTCAGATAAAGAGGAATAAGAAAGTTGTAGCTCAGTGACATAGGACTTGGGACAAAAATATAAAAGGCACCACCTATCAGAGCTCACCAAAGATCCAGCATCAACTTCCAGGAGGAAGCTTTCAAAGCCAAGTAACACAAACTGTCCACACAGAAACAGAGTTTTTGGGAGCACAGGCACAGACTCTTCCTGCATGGAAAAGACCATCAGCCAGCTGCCAACAAGGCTTCAGATCCCTCACCTCCCCTTCCTGCAGGCACCAAGCAACTCTCCTAGCTCTCCCAAGGACAGTCTGTCCAAATGCAAGGAGGTGACTGGGACTTCTGCAGAACAAGGTAACCCAGCTCGTGTATCCTGTCCCATGGCTGTATGCACAAGTTTCCTCTTTTCTCAACCAAAATATTCATGCCAGATACCAGAAGTTTGTGCCACAATGTCTGTGAGGAGGGCTGAGTTTGCACCTGAGCACTGCCTCACACACTACACCTGGCTCCAGCTGGAAGATCAAATCCCTCTGGAGGGGGGAATGATGCTGACAATTTGCTTCTCCATCATCAAGAGGAAAACATGCTGCACCTGCATACAGTCCTGATCTCTCCTCCCATCCCTCAGCTAAAGGGTTTTCTCTGCAGGTTTGAAACTCCAAACTAATGCTGTGCCTGGGAAATAGCTGTAAAACTGATTTGGAGCAGAGCTCTCTTCTGGTTTGTGGTGGCTGTCTGGGCCTGAGAGGTGCTGAGGAGGAAAAGTAGCAGAAATGCACACACAGCCCTTGTGCTGCAGCACTGCTGAAATGTGTCTGTTTTCACACAGGTGAAACGTCCATCCTCACACTGATGGATGACAAACTGTGCCTGGAGTGAGAAAATGTGACATAGTAGGGCATTCAACAACTGGACCAAATCTTGGGAGGTGCTGACCACCACATGCTTTGGAACATAAACATTCAGCCAGGATCCTGCCTATTTACCCATTTTTAGTCCAAGAAATTAATGCCATAGACACCTTTGTGCAGTGCCACAGTGGGTCCCCTCATTCTGCTTCTCTGGGTGAAAGCACAAGGCAAGAAATGGTGTTTGTGCTCTTGGCAGGTCAGAGCTGCACACACTCCTTGCCCACTGCTCAAGAACTAACCAGAGGGGCAGTGTGAAGGGCCCCGAGGTAGAAAGGAGATCAGAAATGGAGATGAGGTCAACAAAAGAAATCTGAGAGAGGACACAGGGAGCACAAGGCACTATTATGCTATTCCTGCTCCAACCTCTCATCAAAGCCACATCCATACTGCAAGATGACTTCAGGGAGAGTCTGTCCAGAAGAACAAGAGAGAAGTGTTTGCCACAGTGTTATATGCATTGAATCCAGCTGGGATTTGGGTTTACAGCTGGTTTCACAGCAATCCTGCTACCAGACCTTGCCTCTCCTGATAGACCAGGGCCAGGGGAATGAACACAAGAAGCTCCACAGTAGATTCACTTGGAGAGTCTGCAACTAGCAAGACCATAATCCATTCTGCTGTGCAAGAGTTAAATTCTGCATAAAATACTATTCCAGACAATAGCTCTTTAATTTCATTTGATACCAAACTTCCTGAAAAAGGAATGTTTACTGGTACTTTTTAATTATGAAAAAAAAAGAGAAACCATAAATTGTCTGTTTTGCTGTCTGTGCTAATTACATTTCATTATATACTTGGAGTAAGCTATGATTTTCCTGCTGGTTCCCATGACATTTTTCATTATCAGCCACTAATTGTCTAGCATGCACACTGCATTGTGAACCAAGTAGGCTGGTGTGTGGGCAGAAGTTCCAGCGAAAGCTGCAAGGCAGTACAAGTGTACATTATTATTATTACTATTATGATGTATTAGAGAGTTTCCACCTACTTGCATATCTACATATCCTCATCCCTATCAGCAGTGTCACAGCACAGCAAAGCCCAGGAGTCCATCCTTGTGCTTGGCAAGGCTCAGCAAACACTGAAGGGAAGTTGTGTGGGATGGAATGATGGCAGCAGCCCCACAGCAAGGACAAGGTCCCTGCTGGGTGTGATGGAAACACCCAGCAGCTTTCTCAGTCACTTCCTCTACCTGGTGCCCAAAGCACGTGGGTATCAGAATCTTGTCACTTTGCCCACTCACAAGCTGAGGCCAGGGTTATCGAGGAAAGCAGTGCCATATGTGGATTCCCAAAGGAACAGGATAACTAATGGGATCTTTCTGAGACAGCAGGACAGAAGAAAAAGGCCAAGGATTTTCAGAAGCCATGGCTAACACAGTATCCATTATGGAAAATCTCCAACAAATCCTCAGCTATGCAAACTCAGAAAGTGCCACAAATGGTGAAGCAACTCCTTGCATGCAGCATTTCATAAACTCAGACTGAGGGAAGCTGTAGGTGCCAACTCTTCACACAGCAAACTGCAAGAACATGACCACTGCTCGTCCTTATCAGCCTTGGACAGGTGGCAATTCTATTCATGTGCACCACACACACAATACACAAACACTTCAGAAATAAATGTGTGTTTTCACAGCATTGCAGCTCTCTCCTGATATCTATTTCAAAGGAGACAAAGCCCGACCCTTTCCAACAGCACTGTGAGGGAACAGTTGTATAACTCCCCCTCTTCTGCTCAAGGTGATCCACAAATACATTATCAAAAATGCAATTAGACTACATTTGGTGCTGTAGCAGGAGTGAAATCCCCATCCAAGGCAGGAGGACTTGCCCTGCATAGAGGCTGGGTTTCACACACTTTATTTTTATGTGCTGATTTACAGACAGCAAGAATGAGGAGGTTCTCCAGGCCTTTTATATAAGGAATATGAAGAACTGAAAGGCACTTATGACCTGACTATACCTCTATTTACTTTAACTGACAATTTTGTCTGATCAAAGGGTGGAGGGATGGGCCCACTTGTAGCTGCTGCTCAGGTATTTGCAGGTCACCTTCAAAGGTTTAAGCTGCCCTTATGACCTCTGACATGGACATGCAATTTCAAAGGTCCCAAAGACAGTAAATCAACTTCATTTCCCTCTGTTCTACCACCCACGGAGCCACCCAAACATCTTTCAGGCTTCAATGCATTTATCCCCCCAGCAGGTCTCTGAAGCAGGGAAATACTGACACAACTGCCCCCACAGAACAGAAGCCATGGCACAGGCACAACCCCAAAGGGTGGAAGTTAGACCCAAATAAACTATCAAGAAATGTTACATCTATCTACACATTTCAATTCTTAGAATTACCTCACATTTCACCCCAAAGCTGAGGCTCCACTTAGACATGACACCACGGTGACAGTCACAGGACTTCAGGCATCTCTCCTCAGTCACATTGGGTCACACAAAAGCCACAGAATTGGCATTTTTTTCCCCCAAAACTGGGGAGCTGCAACCTCTGATTCTGTAAGGGATGCAATCCAGTAGAGATGCTCAAAACCTTCAGGCCACTCTGAATTGAAGGCACATCAGGCACAGCAGGAGACACAGAGGCAGTATTTTGCAAGAGCTCTCCCCTTAGAAATGGAAGGCCTGAGATGAATTCTCCCTTAAATCCCCATTTTCCTTTTCCCAGTACCATGTCTAAGGTGCAGGACTAGAGGAGGGCAGCCTCTTCCCTTCAGGCTCAGCTTGGCTCACTGTGCAGCCTCTACTGGGGCCAGAAGTAGCAGCAGATTTATTTCCCTCAGCCTGCTCGTAAAAGCCAGACTCAGACTTGAATTCTCAGGATGCATTCTGGATTTCACTTAGAACCTGCTGTAGATAAATGACCAAGACATAGACACTGGGAAGGCAAACCTCAAAGCACCCAGTAGCTAACCTGTGAGAGCCACAGGCCCAATTTCAAGAAGGCTTTCCCTGAGGCCAGATTTCCCACCTTACAAAGGCTGCTCTGTATTTTGCTATGTATGACCCCGTGGCAGCACTCTTTTCCCAGCAGCAGAAAACCCATCCTGGCCTGGAGCAGTGCTCTTGATGACATTTGTAACAGCACACACAGTTCTGTGAAATATTCTGCCTTCAACAAAAGACATTTTTCAACTAGAAAAGATGAAATATTGGTTTTGCTGGATGTGTTTCAAACAAGTGTGGAGCACTAGCTCAAGTCCACAGCAAGTCCACAGCTTCTGCAAACAATGACACCTGAAGTTCTGCATCCAGAAGAGTCCTGGCTCTCTCTTCTTTCCTCCACCTGTAAGCAAACACACCACAAGCACAGCTGGAACAAGGGAACAGAAATGTGTCCTGGTGGACAGGGAGAATTCACTCTCTCTGCTGGAGGTGACTTGCAAGGGTGATCTAGATGTTCATCATCAGTTTTATTAATAACCATAAAAATGGTTCCAGTTCAGCACAATATTCAAAATTCTTTGAAGTTAACAGGGCCAAGGAGACTGAGAACTTGAGCAGCACAGAACTGGAATTGTCATTCATGAGCTGAAAGCTGGTCCCCTCCATGCCAGGGCTGGACAGATTTGATGGGGACAGCACGAGGAACATCACACCCACCCAGGCCTTGGTCCTCCTCGCCCAAGGTCTCCGCCAGAATTGTTTCCAGGGCTGAGGTAATCAAAGTGAAACCTGCAGCCTCACAACTCTTCATCTCAGTTCTTCTCCAGACTAGTGAAGAATAATTAGAACGGGGTAGAAAACTACTTTCCCAGCCCACAATCTATGAGGTACCCTCACACTCAAGAGTTTGCTCTGCCATTTCTTCTCCATTTCAAATTCACTCTAATCTCTGAGTTATGCCAAAATTCTCAGTTTTGCACTCTGGAATTATTTTCCATTGTAAAACCAACTATCACACAAAGCAATGAGCTACCTTGGAGGTCAAAGCTTTCACCTAAGACACAGAAAGGCAAGAAAACGGCTGTAGTGATAAATAGAACTTGAATTAGAGCAAATTAAAGACTCTAGTCCCTAAAAGCCAATCTCCTGCTGCTTAGGGCTCTCATGTTAGAGATGAGAACTGCACTCAAATGCAAATAAATCTAACAGGACAGAGAGCTCAACTTGCTCCTTCCAGACGTCCTTTGACTTTCCAGCCTCTGGAAAAGCTGCCATAGTAACAAAGGGACAGGTGTTTTTTTCTTACAGGCTGCTCAGAGAATTCCATCCTGAAAGAGGACACAACTTGGGTCTAGGAAATTTGTTTCAAGATGATGAACTTTTTAGAAAAACTTATAATTTGAACAGAATTTAATTGTCCAACAAGAGCACCTTTTCTCAGAAGGTTCTCAGCCTGCTCTCCTTGTAGTAGGTTTGTCTTTGATCGTGTCCCAGGTTTGTTTTCAGTCACAGTAGAACACAGAGATCATGCTCTGGTTCCTTTTGTCATAGCTGACACCAACACTGCCTTACTGGTAGAAAGGGAAGACAAGGGCTGTCAGTCTGCCACCTTTCCTGAACACTGAAGTCACGCTTTCTTTTTTTTTCCTTTTCTTAAAGACAACTTCTTTGTTGCCATGGTATCACTAATGCAGTATAGAGACAGGGAAAGAAGATAACTGTGCAGCAGCACAGTGACACATCTATCAGCTGCCATCCTCTCAAAAAGGATAAATAAATAAGGATGCCAATGCAGACTTTTAAATGCTCCCCCACCCTTTAAAATTTTTCCCTCTCACGTACAAGCCACTGTCTGTGAAGTTCATGCCTCGGCTTTACCATAGAGAAGGTCAAAATTTCTCTCACATCAAGCAGTGTCTAGAGTTATTTTTCAATTCCTTCTCTTCTCTCTTTGCTATATAACACCAGCTGAGGTCCACACTCGAGAGAGAACAGCACCTGCAAGCTGAGAAAATGCCAGCCTGCGTCCTCATGTTAAACCACACAGAGACTCTTTGCAAGTCTTGCTTGTTCAGTGATTTCACCCTGAACTAACAGGGTATCCACTGCTGAGGACAACTCACATTCAGTAAGAGAAACAAAAAGGGGCACTCTGATGGTGTCTCCTATGTAATCACCTTCAGCTCCCTGTGATCCTGTTATTCCTGTAGCCTTGGAGACTTTCCTATCACTGCCAGATTTTAAACAGAAACTTTTACTTAATTAACAAATTAAGGCCTGACACTCATCACAGTGGCATTTCTCTCCTTGGCTCGTGAGAATATTGAATCGGGTCTCTTCCAAAATTTCAGAGATGGCTGTGCCCACCACTGGCACAGTTCTGCTGTGTCAGTAAATGCAAGGAACAGTCTCAGGGAGAGATGTTCCTGTCCCCATGCACTCTCTGATATAGGGTCCAGATCAATTAACAGGCAACAAGAGACACAGTGACTTTCTGTGCATGCCACAGCCACAGTGGTGACATGATGAGATTTTCATCTCCAGGGTGATACAAAAGGAGGAATAATGTAATGAAATGGAAACTTTTATAAGCTGAATATACCAAGGCTTCTGGAACAGAGAAGGGAGCAGAGAGCAACAAGCAAAGCAGTGACAAAAGGTCAAACTGAAAGGACCTCTGATATGAGTCAAGAATTAAAAGTGAGCACAGAGTCCTCTAGAGAATCAAAATAAGTATTTTACATTTGGGAGAGGGAGGAAATGGGAGGAGAGGGGGGAGAAAGGAGGATCTCAGTTGCTGTTTCATGTATTTGGGGGGATAAAAAAGAGTAAGTTGTCTCCACTCAGAACTGAAGTGCTCTCACCTCTTCAAAGAGGAATCTAATTGGAACCTTTATGCTCTCATGTACTTATTTTTCTCATCCACAGAACCTTGCTCTTAGTTTCACCAGTTTGACCCAAGGCACAATGACTCATCACAGCAAAAGGCTGGACAGCAGGTTTTTTTTTTTTCAAAGACCTAAATAAACCTTACTCCATCAATTGACCAAGGACAACGCCACAGTAAACCTCTCACTGAAGGCTCTGTGTTGCCTTGGCAACCTGTCTGATCTCCATTGCTCCAGGGACTGGAAATGTGCTGCCAACAGGAGATTTTAGCTAATCAAACCAAATCTCTTAATATTTAGATGACTTCCCATCTGTGGAGAGCAGGCCACGTGCCAGTGGAAAGCAGGGCACGCTCTGAACACAGCCCTGGCTCCTCCTTGACCTGTAATTTGTTGGATCCTTGTAGGCCACAGATGTCTCCTGGCAGGTACCAAAAGAGAGGAAGGGTGGCAAAAGACCACAACCTCACACCTGCACTCAGAAATCCTGGCAGGATGCAGGACCCCTCACAATATCCATGCCTTAAACCCTGACCTTGGGAATTAAAATAAAATTTTCAATATTGGCATTGCACATCCACTGGGTGCTACTTGTTTTGAGCCTTCTGAAGCTGCTCTGTCCCCTTTTTCAGCTCCCATTAAATACATCTAGGCACCAGCAGTGGCAAACTGCTGACCAAAAAGAAAAACTGAGACTAGCCTGTGCCTCTTGACCTTCCTTGATCAGGGACTGCTGTCAAACTGCAGCACAGAACACCTACTTTTTTCTAAAACTTCTAAATGGCAGAGCTAAAGGGGCAGCTTTGGTGGCTAATTTTGTCTTGAAAGCATGACCAGTCATTGATTTTTTTTCTGATTTTTTTTTTTTTTAAGGAGTAGCCAGACCAACCTTTATAAAGTTCCACTAAAGGTTTCTGGCCCCTGCATTTAAGCCCAGCCACAAATCCAGACGATCAGTCTGGCATTTAGGAAATCAAGGGGACACAAAAAGAAGCATGAGCAGCAGGGGGGAGAGAGGAGTGTTCTACAGTCCTGCTGCTGCTGCTGAGACAAGAAATTCTGTGTGGTGGTGATGAGATTCACAGCCATGAACAACCACCAGAGCTACATCACCAAAGACAGCCCTGACTGTGACCTTTCCATGCAATTGCCAAAAGAAATCAGTGTTTGAGCAGCAAACTTAGCTTTGGCATTCAGGTTCTCCTTTCCTTCCTGGATCCTTCTTTACAGCATCTCAGAGCACACTAATCCACAACTCTCCAAACCCAAAAGCCACAGATCCTGCATGAAGTTTTATTTCATACACGTTGTTTGCTGCCAGATTAATTTCTGGTATTGCTACAAGTAGGCATGAGGGATGCTCAGATGATTTTTTTACCTGGTAATATCTGCACAGGAGGAGCTGCCCCACCACAGCTTCATGAGACCTGGGCTAGCCACCAGCCTCAGGCTCCTGCTCTTGAGGAACAGGATGGAGGAATTGTTGGCATTAAACAGGGAGGCCTGAAGCAGAAGGTTGCTGCTCGTAAAGCAGGGTGTGTTTTCAAAGAGTATTGTGGAAGATTTCTAGGCCTCTGGTATCAAGCGAGTGACCTACGCCCTGAGAAAATATGTTCTAAAAATAACAAAAGCCATTAAACAAATGCTTGTAGGGGAAAAAAATGTCAGCAGTTTCTAGAGTCGTGTATTTAATTGAGTGAAGAGCTGAGCAATTACTGCCACCTTCTACCATGGCCCTGGGAACATTTCTCTCTCCACATAGGTATAAACCAGTTAACCAGTTACTAGGGCAGTGTGGAGAAAGGAAGGAACTGAAGTAATTGCTCAGCTAGCCCAGGATTCTGTGACAAAGGAAGGGCAATGAAATCCTACAGATTTCATTGGAAGAAGATTTCATTCGTAAGGGAAGGAGAACTCATTTTAAATGGCCAGGAGAACAGCTCATTCCCTCTGTGTGCATTCTCAGTTTATTCCTTCCTACATCACACCTTCTTCTAGCCCAGGCACTCCTCAGTTTTACTGAACCTGGGTTCAGCCAGAAACTAAAAAGCCCAGCCAAACTGAATGAAAGATGAACCCTGGTACTTGGACCTGAAACATCTGTCTCTACAGGCCACGGAAAACCAAAAGAGTGATCACTGATTTAATGGGGATCAGGAATGTTCTCAGAAAACAGCTGTTGTAGGTCACCATCCATAATTCCCTTGTAAAAACAACATGCAGGGCAGGACCCCAGCACTACAAAACCTGGGAGAAGGCCTTCTCCAGATGGAAGGGCCTTCTCCAGATGCAGGCAAACAAAGTTGTTTCAGAGGATTCATTTGCATTAACAGATTTCAAAGCATCTACCCAGAGTTTCTTTCAAGCAAAAGATGCATTGTCCAACTGTTCTAGGGGATAAATGGAGAGCTGTGCCACTTCAGAGCCAGGAGAAGGGAAGGGAGGGAGGCAGATGTTAGCCAGAACAATGCAATGGAGATGGACTAAAACAGATTATGTGCATTTCAAGGGCTTCTGCAGCACCCATGCTCCAGCCCAGCCCATGAGAGCAAACATCCACACACACGCTCTGCAAAACTCTTGATATAAAGGACAACAAGAATAAAGTGCAGGCAGTTCCTGGGATATTTTCAGAGGCAAGCAATGGAATCTATTCACTATTTTATTGGGATTCCTTCAGCTGTTTTCTCCCTCAGCCATCATGCTACATTAAGTTCCTTTTTTTCTTTGAACCTGTCTCAGTCACAAACCTCTGCAGGCGCCCATGGCTTCCCTTGCACAGTAATCAGATGTGCCCTCTGCTTAACAGGAATGCAAATACTTTGCAATTTTGTTATTCATTATGGATCTAGAATTATGGTCTACTACTGCCTTAAAATAAAATCTGAAATGACAGCAGGAAACAGAACAAAGTCAAAGCGTAAAACAGAAGAAAAAGCTTACTCCTATTTCATTCCTTGCAATTTCCAAGATCTTTGTATTTCAAGAAAATCAAAACAGCATGCAAATCCAAAGTTAAAAGTGAGGGTAACATAGGGTTTTCTTTTCAAACAGTAATTGTCTCCCAAGTAACAAGCCAGGAAAGCTATCTTCTCACTAAGAAACAGCCCCAAAGCATTCCAAACACGAGACTTACCTAATCACACTTACATAAAGCATCAAGATGAGTCAAACCAGAAATGGAATTTCCCAAGAAAGCTTTGAAATGTGTTGTTTATGAGAAAAGTGTTCTTCCTGGGACAGTCTGCTAAATCCTTAGAATCTGTAGTACTCACAGAAGCTGGGCAAAGCTGAAGAGAGGCACAGTCCTGAGTTTGAGAAACAGGAGTGGTGCTGGTGTTCTTGCCCTTTTCTCTGCATGGGCTTGTTGATTTAACATCCCAAGGAAGAAGGAATGCTGCTGGTTGGTAAACATGTGACAGCCACCAAAGGAATGTGAGCCAGGAAAAGGAGATAAAGCAGCCTATACCACTTCCTAAAGGGGTTATTTAAATACTACTGCCTCACCTTTCCTACTGCTCTGACTTTATGAATGCTAGGTCTTTACGCAAACAATTATCTTGCTGACAAATTTGCTTAAAAAAAAAAAAAATTGTCATTCATGTATCAGGAAATTGGAAATTTTAAGTTGATTGATTTTGTCTCCTGTACAGAGACATCAAGTATTACTTGCCTTAAATTCATAGTCTGGTAAGAAGTATTTTGGATCCACTTTGGAAATGTACCTTTCCCATCCTGGATTCCTACAGATTTGCATTTAAAGGGTAAAGTAAGGATCATTCAGCAGCCTGCCCCTTGCCTTTGCCATGCTCAGCCAGTCATTACTTCCCTGAACTCTGCCCACCCTGGGGCCAGGCCCTGCTCCATCTCTGGGACCCCAGGCTGGAAGGGCAAAGCTGTGCCAGCAGCTCTGTGCTTCCCAATGAGTTTTTACACAGAGATCAAAGCTGGTTTTAGAGTAAAAGGTGTAAGGACAGCACTGATCCCACTGCATTCCATGTTAACCTTAATTTTAAGGAAAGCTCTGTGTAAGCCTCATGTACTGTGAGGGCAGATTCTCTCCACACAACTGCTACTTTGAATGTGCATTTTGGATGTAGTTTTGAATCCCAAGATGCGAAGGATCATTTTCCCCCAATATTCAGGGCAAATCCTTCCTCAGTCTCTGCCTGCTAAAGGTCTCTCTGTAGTGAAACTGGAGCTCTTCCTAACAATTCATTTATTGGTGTGAAAAAAGTGTCTCCAGCTTCTAGAATACCTGATGTTCCTAAAAAAAACAGCATGGAAAAGCTATAAAATAAAACCATACATCTGAATCCAGCTAGTCACAATGTCCAGAACATGGGAGAGGGTGGGGAAGGTGGACAGAAAATAGGGAGAAGGAAAGGAGTACACAGACATGGCTGCTCACAACCAAAAGGACTTCTGACCCCACTGCTTGCAGCAATTTGTAAGCTGCCTCTAATCTGCTCTCAGCAATATCTTGCCTTTCTAAGGCAAACTGCTCCCTGAGGCAATTTTCTGCAGGTGTTCCTAATGCAACTTTTTTTCCCATAAAAAGAAAAAAAAAAAAAAGAAATAAAAGAAAAGATGTTCTGATGATCTTGTTCCTAAAAGCTGATGACTGGCAGATCTCCCAAGAGCAGTCCAGACTGGCATCTTCAAAATAAAAGCTATTTAGAAAGAGCTCAGGAGGAGGAAGGGAAGTGCTTATTGGGCAGACCTCAATGCCCTGGACTTAAATGAGTCTGGCCACGGCAGAATCCCAATGGATCCGAGCTGGAGAGGGTGTCTGGCTCCCTGGGCAGAGGAGCCAGCCTTCCAGCAGGGCTGTTCCCAGACTCACAGCCTGTCCCCTGTGCCCTGGTGCCCACATCAGGGGTGGCTGAGTGGCCGTGCTGATGAACCAGAGCAGGAGGCTGCGGCCCTGGAGTTGTGGCTAAAAATACACAGGAGTGCAGCAGAGCCATGAGGGAAACACCAACTCTGGTCATGTCAGACCTGTCCCTGGAGCCAGCTGAGTGAGCCACTTCCATCCATCCATCACCCAGGAGGATTGTCTCCTCTGATAAGGAAGGGGAAATTTCCCTGCCGATACAGAATGAAGATTTGCAGAGCCAGGCTGCCTGTGCAGGGCACACAGGGCTGTGGGTGCCTCATTCCCTGTACATTCCCCATATTTCCAATGCTGTGTGATTGAAAATAAATGTCCAAGGTGCAATTACAGAAGTGAGGCTGTGAAAGGAGTTGCCAAAGAGAAAATAATGCTCAGGTTCAATAAGGTTTAACCCAGGCTTGCTGCACCAGAGAAATTGCTTACACCAAACTTTTTCCAATGATGGTTCTGTTCTTCCCTTACTTTTGAACTCTTCCCTCTGCAGCTTTCTCTGTAGCCCCTAACATGTTTTCTGTAGAAATAAGATGCTCATCCACTTGCATTCAAATTTCTCCAGAATTCATCCAGACTGTCTCATTTATGGAAGGAAATAGGAGACCACACAGGTCTCCCACTCTGATTCCAGTGCACTCAGCTGCCTCTCTTCATCTCCTACACCAAGTTCTTACTCTTCTTTATTCTTGAAACCTTCATTTACAAAGTTGCAATGGGGGAAAACAGTAATCCAGAAATAATAGCACAATGTGTTAAGAGAATAAACTCTCATCTTTGTCAACTCAACACTGCCCTTTCTATCATTATTCTTTCCAGAACTGTTGTGTTAAAAGAGCTAGAGCACAATTGGCAGGAATTCAAATACATTTTCAGATGTAGTCAGGTTTTTTTATTCTTTGTCAACCACTAGCTAAACTCTGGATATATTCCCTTTTTGTCCCACTAAATGTCAAGCTGGTATTTTTAAAACCCAGACAATGTGCTTCACATAAACCTTTACACCATTATTCCAAAGATCAAGCATCCTTTCACCTGGGAGCCACTGGAATTCCTGTTCCCCCAGCAACAGGGTGTGCTTCCAGCTTGGCCAAGCAGTGAGATCCCTTTCAGGCATCTCCTGCCCTGGGCCTGGATGAGAGATCAACCCTGGCACCACCCAGTTATGCCAAGGAAAAGAGGATTTATGTTGGTGTGGCTGATTGAATTCCCTCACAGAGCAGCAGCCATGGGATACCTACCTGGTATTTAGCAGGCACCACTCTAATTGTAGTTCTTTGCAAAACAATTATTGCTGCAACACTTGCTGGAGGTAAACTTGGCTGAACAAAGCATAAATGTGCAGGGAAGGCAGGATAGCAATAAATTGCACACAAGCAGCAACAACTCCCACTTTGTTCAGTGCATTAAGCCTTCTTCAACATTCACTAGACTTGAAAAAACAAATACATCTCCCAGTGCTTGAACTTAAAGTCCAGTCATTCTCCCTTCTCTATCTAAAGTCTTATTCAAAAGAAATACAAGACTAAAGAGCAAACTGTGTGCAACAGAGTCAGGTCTCTGAGTCGAGAGCCCCAGAACTAGAGAAGCTTATGAAACTGAGCTCAGGGCAGTGTACTCCTCTTGCCAATGCATGAATATCTGAGTGAAACATCTCTGGCACATCTTGCTGAGGTCAGACAGTGTCTCGCAGTACTCCACTCCTCTGGGCCAACTGGAAGGAATGTGTCTGTGCTGGAGAGGCGAGAAGGCAGAAATATTTGCACAACACATTTCTGCCCAAATCATGTTCGCCTGCTGCCTGCTGACAGGTACAGATGATGAGGTCCTGAACCCCAGAGGAGGAGGAAACTGTCTTAGCAGAAGCAGTGTTTCAATTAACCACGTGTATGGACACCACAGCATTTCCTCACTAAAATTTCCATGAAGCAGCACAAACCAAGTGCCTGAAACCACATTAGGAAACTAACTGAAGTGAGGCTGTGAGCCATTAGCCACAAACAAAAGGGTTAGCTTCACCTGGAGTCCAAAATATCAACAAAATCCATGTGGCCACTAAGCCTGTAGTAGAGAAATCTGACCTGGTTTGCTGAAATATGAAAATAAAGAAGTTGTAGATTATCAAGCAGTAATTTGATCAAATCATTTCCCTGTGGCTATTCCAGTAGGTGCTGCCTGATGGCTGGGCAGTCACTGTGCTGTGTTCCTGTGCACTTCACAAGTGGGTTTTTGGATAAAATTCTGACTTTCACCCCAGACTTGGACCTTGTGACTCACTTTTTCCAGTCAAAAAGTTTCCCACTAATTTGACAACCTTTGAAGTGGATCTGAGAGGTCCAGTTCACAGGAATTTGCAAAAGTTTCAGGAGAACCCCGGGGTCTCTCTTGCAGCCTACATTTATTCTCCTGGTGGGAAGAAGGAAAGCCTGGAACAGCACTCAGTTTAGTGGGATGTCCAGGAATTACAACTGAGAAGGCAAATCAACCCCTAAAAACAAAACAAGCAGACAGGCCAATTAAAACTCCACGTGAGGTGGATTTCCAAAAAATATCGATGTACACAATGGTGACTCAAGTCTACTTGGAGACTTGAAAATCATTGGCAAGGATTTTGACTTTCTAATTAAAGCTGGGTGATCATTTTTTATGTATATATAAGAAAATTAAAGCACTGAAAAAGATTGCTGACAGAAATGAAACCAAAACAATTACAGCTGCAAAGAAGAAGAAGGAAGGCTGGAATTCCCCAGGAAAATGGTAGGTTTTGATGAGAAGTCAAGAAAGAAATGATCAGGTTTCTTCACCTTCCAACTGAGTCCACAAAACACTTTGTCAGCATCAAGCTAAATAGAAATATTTTGGGTTACACAAAACCAGCTTGCAAGCAAGAGTATGGACAAGGGCAGACCTAAATCTCCAAAAATGCAAGCAAAGTCACAGGCAATGGCTGCATTTAGAGAAGGAGCCCCACAGGAACACAAATACAGAGTCAGCACATGGGTTAAAGCAATGTAGCTGGACAGATGTGACAAACAGCCCTGGAGCACAGGCAAAAGCCTCCACTCCACCATGGAAAATGGAACAAGAGGCAGAGAGGGAAATACCCACCTAACAGCTCTCTTGACAGAGATGAGGCAGGCAGAGCCAAATACCCCAGGAATGAAAAAACAAAAAGAGGAACCATCAAGCAGCAACATGTGCATTGATTGGGAACATTAGCAAACAAGAGAAAAATGCCTCCAGAGTGACTTTAGCTAATTAGAACCCTTGCCTTGTGCAAACACTACAGCCTAATCCCAGCCACACTGATAAGCAGCTGTATCAGAGTGGAGGAAAAGGAGCAGCTGCTCACCATCCACTGTGAAACCGTTTGGAGATGCATGAGCAGGCACAGGCAGCCAAGAAGGAGCTCAGAGTACCAGGACAGCTCATGCAGAACCTTGAGATGGCACAAGCACTGTCCTGTGTCCATGCTCAGCACTCGAGCCAGGGATCTGCCTGGAGCACACCCTGGGCTGCTGGGGAAAGGAGGATGCCAACCCAGCCCAGCTCCGGCCTGCTCTGAAACAAGACAGCAAGAGGGCAGGGAAATAAACACCCTAACAATGGGTTTTAGAAGAATGACCCTCAAAAACTTTCAGGAATGCTGAAAAGAAACTCAGATTTGTTGGGGAACGCTCATGCCCCAGAAAACACACAGAGTTCTCACTTTAAAGAGACCAACCATGCCTCCAGAGCTGGTGCAACTCCTCTTATATTGAGCTCGAGCAATATGATTATCTAACAGCTTTGAAAAGAAAATAAAACAGTGAAATGACAGCCACAAGACTAACAGTGCAGAAAAACGTACAGGGGGGTTTCACCACTAGTTGCAAGGATAGTTTAGTTCAGGATTTGACTGGGGGGGCAAAAAACAGTTTTCTTCTCAGTGCTAGCAACATGCTTTATGTCATTGAAGAGACAAGAAGGACACAGAAGTCCTTAAGAGAAAGCCAAGCAAAGCAGGCAGTTTCAACAATCCAGACACCAAGGATCATAAACAGCAAACACAGCAGAGGTGAAAGTGTCTGGGCTCCATATACCAAACTATAGGGAAGCAATGGGAAAAATCAGCAGATGATATCCAAGGTGGTGAGAAAAGGAACTAAAAGAAAGTTGGAGTACATTAAGAGACAGCCAATGCTGCTACAGCAATTTAGTTTATTTAATTTTGTTAACACTGGTAAGTAAGAGATTTGAACGTTTCTTGCAAGAAAGGGAGCAGATGTGATTTTCTGGAGCATCAGAGAAACTCAGCATCAAACAGACAAGCAAAGTGCAGTTTGCTTACCCCCTTCCTGCAGAAAAATGAAGTCAGAATGGGGCTCAGAGGACCAGCAGGGAGCTCATAAATAGAGAGAAAGAAAAATATCACCTCCATGTCATTCTTGATGAGGATGCCAGTAGTGGCTTTGTTGCCCTTGGGACAGTGCCACAGCCTCCAACTGCATCCCTGCACTGCCCTTTGCTTCAAAATCCCCCAGCACAAAATACTTCCTTACTTAAATGAGTTTGGCTATGCAGGAGGAGTAAGAGTTTGCAGATGTTTATTCTGCTTTAATTTTATCTTATTTCACAGTGCATCTTCAATTTAAAGCTCTTAATAGATGTCAGTCAACATCACTGAAAGGCTGTTAACTGCTGCAGCCTGGCAAATGAGAATCTCAACTCAAAAATCAGGTTCTACATTTCAGCAGTGTCAAACTTCAGAAGTAATCTAGATCAAAATTAAGAGCTTTGAAAAGAAAATACTTTTAAACACTGAAAATTAAATTTATAATAAATTGCTTAGCCAATCAGTTTTCAAGGTATTTAAATCCAAGGCAAGGTGACAGATTTCAGCTAAATTTTAGTACTATGGTCAAACTCCTGAGTATAATTAGTTAAAGCGGCAGCAAAAGTTAGTTTTTAAATTATCACTTAAGGTAGCTAAGTAAAGGAATTTTTATTATGTTTCAGAGATTATAATAATTGAAGTTTACAGTAAATCCACAGAGTTCAATAGAATTAACTGGCTGTAAATCTCAGAGCATAGAAATGGTTTGCAGAGCAGCATGGAAGTGATTCCCGGACTCTGCAAGGTGCCAGCCATGGAGAGAGCTGATTAGTCAGCCTTTGATTAATTGCCTGCTACATTAGAGCCAGGGTCAATCTACTCAATTAGGTGAATGTCTGGTGGAGATCAGAGATGTAAATCAAAACCTGCAGCAAAGGCAAGAGGAGAACATTCCAGCAGCTTTTCTTCCCTGCAAGGACCTGTGTCACCCAGGCATGTGGCTCTCCAACCACAGGCTGTGGGTCATGGAATCCTAGCCTGGTTTGGGTTTGAAAGGACATTAAAAGTCCTCCCATTCCAACCCCTTTCATAGGCAGGGACACCTTCCACTAGACCAGGCTGCTCAAAGATCCATCCAGCCTTTAACATTTCCAGGGATGGGACATCCTCATTTTCCCTCAGCAACCTCTGCCAGGGCCTGACCACTCCCATAGTCAAGAATTTCTTCCTAACCTCTAATCTAAACCTGCCTTTTCTCAGTTTGAAGCCATTCCCCCTTGTCCTGGCATCACATCCAAGGCTGGACCCACTGTGCTGCCACCTCCTGATGCCTTGAGCATCCTGGAGCAAAGGCTGGACAGTGTTAAAGGAATAAAGTAGGGATTTATTAAAAGGCCTTCAAAGGACACACCTTGGGCAGTACAAGAGCCTGGCCAAGGCTACACTCAAGATGGATGACAGGCCATGAGTTTTCACACTTTTATAACTTTTGGTCCATTTACATATTGGGGTTAATTGTCCAATTACAGCTTCAGGTGATGAAGTTCCATCCTCCCAAATTGCTCTCCTCAATTCTTTGTTGTCTGCATTTTTGGGGCCTGAAGCTGCAACAGCATCCTTGTTTCTGGGGCTGGAAAAGGATTGTTCTGTCTGACTGAACTGAGAGGCGAACTTGCTGACACCTTCTATGAAGTCCAGAGCTATATATTAGTGCAGAATCTGGAAAATATGAAAGCTGAAACTTAAGGCATCACTCCAAACAGGCAAGGCTGGAGCTGCTGTGAGATAGGAAAGACAAAGGAGAGACACAGCAAGAAGGGGCTCAGTGGAAGACAAAACCCAGTGGGAAGCTGTAAATCCCTGAATATGAGAAGCTGGAGAATGTATGGGGAAATGGTGCAGTGCATTTAAAAAACACAAAGTAAGATTAGTTTAAAATCTACCAGATTGTGACACTGTCCACAGGGTGACTGGTTAAGGAGACAGAAATAAGGAATGATTTGAAATTACAGTTATACCACAGAGACTGGGAAACTGTCTTGACAGGGTGCTGAAAACACTGTATTTTTAGATATTATAAATAACTAGTTAAAACCTGTAATAGAAGAGCAACTTGTCCCCAGCAACACATGAGAATGGCTATTCTTCCACACCCTATAGAAGAAAAAAGAAGCCCATAGAAATCTAAGTTATAAACCTAGATTTGAAAAAGGAGAACTACATAAAAATCAATGTAGCATTACAAAGAAATAGGTGGAAAGGCAGAAATACCTCAGGAGACCATGTACAGGTACTATAGGAAAGCATCAAGACCTTTATTAATTCAAAATACTTTAAAAGGACACAAAAATATCAATTTGTTGATTGAAATTGAATGATAACTTAAGGCAATTACTGGCAGTAAAGCAAAAAAAAGGAAAAAACCATCCTTCAGAATGTGAACATCATGTTCAGAGGAGGAAAAGAAAAACAGATGGTGAACTTCTGTCAAGTTCAATGTGGAATCATAGGAGGGCAGACCAAAAAACAACTGTGGTCAGCATCTTTCTAAAGACATAAAAATTTAATTACAGCTCTTTTTCAAGTGTTGCAGAAATAGGACTCCTTTCTGAAAGCTGGTGGGATCACCAGTGATGGTGTAAAGGAACACTCATGATAAGCCTGGAGTACAAAAGCCAAATCTTGCACCAGTGCTACCTGCAGGGAAGCTGAAGGATGTAATTCAGGACTATTTTCACCCAGAAAAAGGATCTTGGTGGCTGCCCAAATAGTTCCTTGAAGGTAGCTCAGTGCTCAGGAACAAGGCAAATACAGAAACATTAGGAAAACTAAGACCACAAAAAGCATTGCCATCACTAATTCATGCTGCTCCCCTTTCTTCACTAGAGTTTAGAAGTCTTAAAAAACTTCTTAAAAAGCTGAAAAGACTTAAAAGACATACCACATAATAGCAGCATGTTGACACAGGCAACTTGGGTAGTGAGGGGTCTGCAAGATTTCTGCTCAAGGAAAAACTTAATTTTGACAAATTAAAGATGCAATTATGGGATCAGAGCAGATGGAAGGGTAATAAAATGGGGGTAAAAAGTGTTATGGAGGTGGCAAATAAGGAATTAATTGTAACTACACCTTTCTAGAAAACAACAGGAGGGCGCACAACAAAAGGAAGGAATATTAGGTACAAATCACAATGCACAGAAAAAATGTTTTATGCAACACAAGACCATGGAACTCACTGCTGCAGGTGTTGCAGGAACTGGAAGCATAACTATTTCAAACAGATAAATGAGTTCATCACAGGCCATCAAACACAACCTCTGGATTAGGAAGTCTCAAGCTGCTGATTGGCAGAAACTGGGAACACAAAGTCAGACTCTGCTCTTAAATATTCCCCCCAGGTCCTTGATACCAGCCAGCACCAGGTACCTTTGTTTTGACACAGCACAACCATTCTTCTGCACCACAGATTGCTTTCTTGTTTAACTTTTAAAATTCTTTTAAAATTTAAAAATAATCTCAACCAATAGGATTCCAAGCTGTTAACAAACTGTAAAAAATAAACTGCTTGGTTTGCAGCTTTCGCTCAGCAAATCAAAGAAAAAAGTTTTCTTCAGTAGCTTTGCATGTCCAATAAACATTTCTGATCGTTTGCTTCAGGTTCAGGGGCTTCAGTCCCAGCAGGAATGGTATCTGAAAGCTAATTGTCACTGCTAATCACCCAGCAACTGAGAGAGGAGCATGCCACCCACCCGGTGTGCTGTACACAGCACTCAGCACCAGCCCCTGCTCCTGCAACCTTTACCAGACTGGCACAGATATTCCATAGTGCCAGATCACCCCCAAACCAGGCTGAGGCATTAATGTGCAATGTTATCTTTATTCATGCTGCTTTTCCCGAGTGCTCTCAGTTTATGCCGGGCAGCAGAGGGACAGGTGACCCCTCTGGCCATGGATCCTCTGCCAGAAGAGTAGAGCCAGGTCTGCAGGAGACAAGGAGCTCCTGGGGTGGCTCAAGCAGAGGCTACAAGGATTGTTGAGAGACTGGAGCTTCTCTCTGATGAGGAAAGGCTGAGGGAGCTGGGCCTGTTCAGCCTCAAGAAGAGATGACTGAGAGGGGGCCTCATCATTGTATTCAAATATCTTTAGAGTGGGTGACAGGAGCACAGGCCAGCCTCTTCTCAGTGCAAGCAACAGGACAGAGGCAACAGGCAGAAACTGATGCACTGGAGCTCCACCTGAACATGAGGGAAAACTTCTTTCCTGTGCAGTGACTGAGCACTGGAACAGGCTGCCCAGAGAGGGTGTGGGGTGTCCCTCACTGGAGACATTCCAGACCCATCTGGATACAATCCCATGCTGTGTGCTCTGGGATGGCCCTGCTGGAGCAGGGAGGTGGGACAAGATCATCCACTGAGGTCACTTCCAACCTGACCCATTGTGTGCTTCCATCTACCAGGACATCAGAATCCTCTCCTCCAGCCTGGAGTCTCCTCCATCCCAAGGATAAACACTTCAAGTGGTCATTCTCCTGGCCAGGTGACATTGCTCCAGCACTGGCAAAACAACTTCCCTCTTTCAGCCCTACCATGCAAGCAGTGGGATACTCAGGGGACACAAAGTGTTTCATGGATGGGCTTTGCTGCTTGATGGAGAGGTCTGGGAACCAGTGCACGGAGCACCAGCCCAGCCCTGCCTCACTGGCTGCCACTTGCCCTCGTGGCCATGGAAACCACAGAAGCCTTAGTCCACCTTTGATGATGCTTGGGGGTCTCTTCCATCTCGTGTCATTCTGTGATTCTGTCTGAGGCAGAAACAAGCCCAAGAATAACCATTACACTTGGGGGGAAGGGAAGCTGGAAAACATTTAATTACTTTTTGAATGAAAAACACTCAGCTTGGAGAGAAAGTCTTCACGTCAGCCTAGATTCCCTTGACCTTTCTGGCACAAGTAGGGAAACACAGCCAAGCAGAGAAAAAGACATGGGGAGGGGGAATGGGGATGGAAGGAAAAAGGGTGAGAAGGTAAACTAGAAGAGGAAAAAGCCACTGGCAGTGTATTCCCCTCAATTGGGTGACAACAGTTCAGCTTCCAGCTTTTAAATGAGAATTTCTCCCAGAAAAATGACAGTATTTTTTATTTATCTTTTTCTTTGATGCTGCCAAGCTTGGCTGCCAGCAAAATAAGTTCTGAATAAAAATGTTTTGACCAGCTTTGCCTGAAACACTCAATTAGTGGTGAAGGGCAGAGCAGGAACTGGGGGGAAGGGGGGGAAGAAAAGAGGCCAGCAGCTGGGCAGCAAACAAAGCCAGGCTGACAGAGGAGCTGGCAGCACTCTGGCCACCAGGCACCTGACAAATCTGTGTTCAAGCTAAAAAATCCATCCTTTTATCTCAAGCAAGGCTTATCCTTTAAAGGATGTCCTGTAGCATCTTCTCCAGGGAACTCCCCCAGGGTGCCAAGGTCTCTCAGACCCTGCTGGGTGCCCCAGTGAGGTCTGCAGGGCCTGGATTTAGCAACAGGGATGGACAGCACTGAAAATAAATCAGGATGCTCCTTAGGAGCCAGTCATCACAATGACAGTCACCTGGCTGGCTTAATATGACTCCAGAAACAGCTCAGATACAGCAGTAGGTCAGTCTCTTTTCAGTTTCCAGATTCACCCTTTTCCTTTTTCTAATTCTCTCTTTTAATATATAGTACATCTTTCAGGCATCTCTGACTCAATGCTCTGTTTGCTGGCTGCCTGACAGGTCTCAAAAAAGCATATCTTTCCACTTCCAGAGCAATTCTGTTTAATCTTGTATGAAGAAGGTGTATCACTTAAGTAACTTTTTCCACCCCTCCTTTTCTGCAGGAAAAAGGGAAGAAGTTGGAAAGAAGAATGACAGAAATGTTTCAACCTAAACAGGAGCAATTTGCATGCAAATCAGATTTTTCAGGTGCCACAAAAGATGTGGGTGCCCTGACAATCTGAAGGAATAAAAGGAAGGGTGAATTTGACACAAACACTGTCAAGTGATGAACCTGAAACTTCTAGTTTCCTCACTGGGGCAAAGTGTCCTGGAGAGTTTCTCCCTTACTACCTACGTATTTCTTTTCATTCTCATTGGCATCACCATTGTAATAAGAAAAACCTATTTCTTCTGGTATTTATGCACCTTCTAAAAACTCCTTGCATGCAAGAGCTACAAGTATAGTCAACATGAGAGTAGGTGCAACAGGAGGTAAACCCAAGTGGGAAGTAGTTTCATTGCAGAACTCGATGAGAAAATGAGTTATACAATCAATAAAGTAGCACCAGACTGCAGAGGAAGAGAGAATCATATGATGCACTAAACAGCGTGCAGGCATTATCAGCAATAAATCACAGAACTGTGGGGGCCAGCAGGGGCACAACAGGGGTGCTGAAGCTGCTGAACACAGAGGAGCTGCAGGAAAGACAGCCACCAGCACTTTAGCTCAATCAGCTCCTTCCCAAGGGGATTTCTCCCTCAACAGGTAGAGTTTGTTATCCATATGGGAAAACCTTCACGCTCCAGAGCTGGCACTCCTTGCTCTAAGTGTGGTTATTTGTACTTTCCAGAGAGAAGCCTTTCAGAGGCTGATTCCCATGGACATTTAAATTCTTCTGGCAGCACTGAAGTAATCCTTTGGGGAACCTGAAGGCACCCTGTGGCAAGGGATACCACAGCACTCCACATCTGGGACCGCAGCACCACACCACAAAGCCATAACATCAGAGATTGGGTTAGGCTGGAAGGGAGCTTAGAGATCATCTTGTTCAAACCCCCCTGCCATGGGCAAGGAATCTTTCACTAGACCAGGTTGCTCAGAGCCTCACCCAGCCTGGTCTTGAACATTTCCAGGGATGGGGAGTCCACCACTGCTCTGGGAAACCTGTGTCAGTGCCTCACCACACATAGAGTAAAAATTTCCTAATTAAATCTATTCTAAACCTACCCTCTTTCTCTTAAAATCCATTTCCCCTTGTCCTGTCACCCATGCCTCTAAGAAAATTCTGCCTCCAGCTCTCTTGGGGTCCTTTTAGTTATTGGAAGGGCCTCAAAGGTCTTCCTGGAGCCTTCTCTGCTCCAAACTGAGCAGCTCCTACTCTCTCAGCCTGTCTCGACAGGAGATGTGCTCCAGCCCTGTAATGAACATTGTGGCTTCCTCTGGGCTTCTTCCAACAGGTCAACACTTTCCTTGTGTTAGGATGATTCAAACCAGATCTGTAGCACTGCCATACACAGGAAAACATTTTCACTGGAGCCTCAACATCACATTTAAGAGTTTTAATTCATACCTGAAAACACACGAAGAGCAACAGAGGAAAACTCCCTGGCTTTGCCTTCCCATGGATTCTGAACAACAGACCTGCCATAGCAGGAGGTCAGCAAACACACCACAGCTGCCCTTCACTAAAACAGACACACACCTGCTCTTGGAAAACTTTTACTGAGCACATGTTTTGCAAGTGTTCATTTTTTTCCAGGCTCTGCTTCCATGTTCCCGGTATTCTAATGCAATTTACCATCGCTGCTCTTGCACAAGAATTACACCCTTTCTAAAATAAACCAGGGCTATGTGACAGATCTAAAACAGCAAAATGCATCAGAGCAATTAGTGGTTCTGCTGCCTTTATGGCTCTGAGTGGAATTCTGCTCTCCAGTGAGGAAATACGGTGGCTCTGCATACGGGCTCCATCTGCCGGCACGCCGCTCTCCCGGCTCTGCCCAGAACATAGTAAACTGAAACAAAACCTACACAGCCATCAATTACATTTTCTTCCCTCAGCCTATGAATTTCAATAAATACACCATCTGTTCATCTTCTGTGGGGGAGTTCAGTCATCTTCTTGGCAGCAATATTATTCTAGAGCAATTACCTGTGTCTTTATCACCTATCATTGTGCTTCATCATCTTTTCATCATGTGTAAAAACCAACCACTTTATTACTACAATTTCTGTAGGCAGCCCGGTCCTGTTAGTTACCATGGAGATGATCTGTCAAAAGAAGTCTACATTTAAAGAAGTAAAAGCTGTGAAAAGGAGGAGGAGAGAAACACAAAGAGCCTGAAATGAACTTGTTTCTCTAAGTCAGAGTTTAAACACAAAAGGCACATCTCAGGCAGCAACGCTGAGATGCCACTAACAACCTAGTTAGGAATCCATCAAGCTGCCAATAAAGAGGATGAGTCAATGGCTCACAAGCATTACAGTACGTGCAGAGGTCGGAGACTTGGCTTTAATCCCTCAGCCCAGCCCCATGACCTGCTCTTAGGCTGATTTCTTATTACAATAAATCAAAAGATAAAGCTGGGGGAGGGAGGACAGGCAGGCGGCAGGGGCAATTTCCCCCTCCCCAGCAGTCACAGGCACAACAGTGACTCTTACATCAGCTGCACTACAGTTTGTACCCGTTCCTGAAAATCTCCTGGGATTAATCTCTCTCTTCCCCAACTTCACGCTGGTTTTGCCCCACTTTCTCTCCCTTCCATGGCTTCCTGCTTAGCTCTGCTCTTTTGCTCCTTCCCTCACAGGCTGCACATTGCTCTCCTCTTTCCATAAACCATACACACACTTACAGCTGTTCCACCTCTCTCTTTCCAGATTCCCACATATTTTTAAAGGCAGCTGTCAGTGCCAACTATTTACAGATGCTTGCTCCCTCGCCCACCCACATACACTCGCTGCCTTCACTTCATGAAATCCTGTTTTTCCCTTTGAATGTTTTCATCTCTTTCAACCTTCCAGCTCCCATCCTTCCAAGCTGTAATTGCTCTCATGTTACTGCAGGAAAAATATTAGCAAAGTACAAAGGACTTGCTGATGCTCTGTGTTTCTAGGATGTGTCATTAGCAGCCTTGAGCTGAGACATGCTGGGCTGCAAACTGCTTTGGCTCAATTCATCCTTGGATCCCTGGAAGAAATAAGCAATCTCAGAGCTATCCAATTTGTTTAATATCAAGTACACATGCACGGAGTTTTAATGGTGTGGATTGTCATTCTGAATTGCCAGGGAACAAAAAGTGACCGCCTGTATTCGCTGTGTTCACAGCTACCTCCTGTAATTGAATTTCCACAATCTTGCAAATCACAGAAAGGCAGCTGAGGAGGGAGATAACATTTTCCAGAAGTTCTCCAGACTTATAAGCACTTTAATTTCTGTCTGCCCACTTTGGACTCAAGTTTTTTCAAGTTTCAAGTTTTTCCCATGGATTTCTGCCTCCAGAAGACTTTCTACATTAGATGGCTGAGTCTAAAGAGTCTCAAATTAAGGTACTGCAAAATAGGAGGGGGGATTACAATAAAACATTAATGAGGAAAAGAGAGAGAGTTATGAAAATTTTAAAAAATAAATAAATAAAAAATAAAAAAACCCTAAGGCTGTATTAGAAATCTGTTTCCAGAGTTCAAAGCAGAAATCTCACGGACAAAAAACGAAAATATCAAATCTGAAAAAATTGAGCATGTCATGGCAAAATATGAACTAAACAAGAAAAAAACCACATTCTTATCTTACATCTGATATCCCTTGAAAATTTATTACGAAGCAAAATTTCTTCCCAACTGCCCCCTTAGCAGAAATGCTGTTGAAGAGAGACTGAAACCACAGACAGATCAGATACTGCAACAGCTTCAGTCGCTGAGGAAATGGCACCCACACACCCTCCTTTATCTTTAAAGATGTGGGCCTTGTGTTTCCTCTCTCTCTTCAGATACCTTTTGCAGGCAGGTTGAGCCTTCAGCTTCCATATGGTGCTTTACCTTCTACAAGACAGGTCCAAGGAAAGTCACATTCCTGCTCTTTAGCGTGGCATGTTGCTGCACAGATTGGATGGAGATGGAGAAGTGCCCAGGCTAAAAAGTGGTTTCCAGCATCCTGGGCCAACTTGGGCCGTCATTCAGTAGGCAAGCTGTAGAAACTTCTGCTTCTGCTAACCTCATTTCCTCCAGCCAAGCCTTCCAGACAGGCTCAGTGGATGCTGACTCCCTGCACAGGATCTCTGTGCCCTTCCAAAGCAGATGCCCTCCACCAGCAGCATCTGTGCTGCCTCTGCCCTTGGCAGGTCCTGGCAGGAGATCGGGACAGACGCTGGTTCCGCTTTTCTGCTCCGCCTTCCCGACAGGAGAGCTGTGCCCACAGGAATGCTGCCTGCCCTGCCTGCTGCTGCTGCTGGGGCTGCTCTGCCTGGGGCAGTGACACCCCAGAGCACCTCACACAACCACTGCTGGGACACAGAGGGCAAGGTCCTCATCTGGCACTCCTGTTCTCCCAAACCCTCAGCAGCTTTGCAAAAACCACTGCTTCTGCTCTCTTTTGCTTGAGCAGATGTCCCCAGTCAGTGCTGTGTGCTTGCACAGTGATTCTCCCTCTCTAGGGCTCTTAGGAGGGCATGTAGGAGAGGGAGAAAGGACAGCACTGTGGGGCTTGTGGCCCCAGCCTCATCACCCACAGCTTGTGAAAACACGAGGAGTAAGCAGCAGATGATGACAGACAGGCAAGAATAAAAATCGAGTATCAGATAAAGAAGAATTTCTTCCACTCTTTCCATTAAATCAACCCATTGAACACCTAGCTCATCAAAATGGCCAAGATACCTCCCAGGAAAGGACCTTGCAGCTCCCTCAACAGGGCAGAAAAGGAGAAATCAGTATTACTCGTCTCACTCCACTCCAGAAAGCAAAAAACACATTTCCCCAGGGGCACCCAGGAGCTGCTGCCGCTTCAGTGACAGGCCAGGTCACTGGTCAGGCCAGGCAGGAATTGCTGTGCAGGCCAGGGTGACCCAACTCTTGGTGCTTGCTAAGGATCTGTGGCATCCACAACAACCCTGATAACATCAGCAGGCCCTGCACCTTCCCAGAGCAGCCTGGAGCACTGCAGAGCCCACACCCCTGTCCCTGACCAGTGCCTGGACAGTGGGCAGAAGCCATCTGTTCACCCTCAGCAGCAGCACACATCTCCAGCCCCCCTAGCAGCCAGGGTGACCCTGCAGCTGCATGCACAGCCACCCGCTCCCCAGCTGGATGGCAGCAGACAGATGCTGGGGTTTGGCTGCCTTCAGATGGCACCTGCAGCCCACCACTGCCATGTCCTGTAGGATCATCCCTTGCCATGATAATTAACGTGCAGACTCAGCAGACATTCATGATGTGGGTGGTGTTTGGTGATCCAGGTGTAAAACAAGCAGTGGCTGGACAAAGCAGGCTGGGATGACACGTGGTGTGCCAGATGTTCATCCAGCACAAGGTCACTATTGCTTGATTTTTCTTCACCAGTGGCAGCCACATGGTTGGACCACCTAGGCTGTGCTTTGAACTGTTATACATTTATTCCACCCAGCACCACTTTACCAAACCAAAAGGTAGCAAGAACAGAGGGAAAAACACAGGAAGAAGCTACACACCAATGCAGGTGGCAGGGACAGGAACCAGAACCCAATTTGCCAGTCTGAAGGTTTAGGTTAATGAAGAGGTACTATTAGCACCTTTCACTTTTTCCTCTAACTTTGTGTAAAGCCATAGACAAAGCAATCCCTACTTTTGTGATCAAGCAGTGTTAATTATTTCAGTTCACAGCATGTTTCTACCCTCAGTTCAGCAACAGCCTTGACTTGTTCCTTAAAAACTTAACAATAATAGTATTCCTAGCCTCACCCTAGGGCAGCAATTTCCTGGCAGTGCTGGATGGAGTGTACAGTCAGCACTACCCACAGCAGCCTGCCTGGCAGAGGAGCAGAGCTGGGCTGGACTGGATTCAGAGGCAGTGCATGGCTGAGGAGACAGTGAGACAGAAATCATCCATTCTGCCAACAGCCAGGTGGAAAAACAGGAGTTCACACAGAGATTTGGGGGTAAGAAGGTCAGAAGATCGCAGGTTATCACATCCCCTGTTGTTCTTATGTCACTTTGAGAATGCACACGCTTTTTAAATTTTCCGTATACATTGCTGATTTATTGTCTGTTCCACAGGGTTTTACAGCTTTTTCATTAAACAGCAATTAGAGCAGGCAGCCAAAGTCAAGTCAGACCTGTGCACTGAAGAGGAAGAAAGTCCTGAGCAAACAGTTTTCCCTTCCTAATTTTAGGTTTGAGGAAGAAAGTGGCACTGGATCTAACTGATGTTTTACCTTGTGTCTGCAGGTAGCTGCATGCAATCCTAGCGAAAATTCTTGAAAATATCATTGTCAATCCCCTTCATGAGGCTTCCTGCCCTTGTTACACACAGATATTTCAAGAGCAGAGTAAAGCTCTGTGCTGACTTTTGCTGATGCTCAGGGCCACCCTGCTTTATACCCCTCACGTAAATGCAAGCACACAGCCTCTGACTTTTAGCTGAACACACAAACAACCCATTTGTACACTTCATCACATGGCCTCCTGCACCAGGCAGATCTGCAATCCTTCAGTCTTAATTTGTCAGTTTTTTCCTTCTACTTTAAAGTCCAAACTCAAGTGGAGATTCCCAGACAAGAAGCTGCAAGTCCTTAGGAAGCTCACAGCATTTATCCTCTCCAGGGAACAGCTCATCACACGAGTTGCTGCCAGCAATGAAACACAGTTAGGATTCTCCTGACTAATACAAAAGCAGCATATAAATGCTTCCATCAAAAACCACTTTGTCTTATTTTCTAGACCAGGTGGAATCAAAGTACTGTGACTGCAACTCATGTCTGGTAGCTTACTGGGGGTAAAAAAAAAGGGATTATTTAAATGCCCAGTAAAAAATACAAAAAAAATGTCTGTAGAAAATATAAAACATGAGGAGATACAAAGAAAGGGGAAATAAAAAATCACTATGGATAGAAGGCAGATTGTCTGGTCTCTGTATCTATTAGACCAGTGGTTAAATTACAGCAAGAAAATCTGTCACGAGTGAGTTAGATATGATTCATCTGGATGTGGGGCAAAGGGATGGATCTGTGGTCCTGTCCAGCTTTATTTTCTGTGGTTGTCTGTGCTCCTCAGCACTCATAATTCAAGACACACTCCTGGTGCTTAGTGTACAAAGCCAGCCAAAACAGCACTTGTTTCCCATTTTGCTCAAGCTATAGTTTCCTCATGAAAATAATAATGTCTCTGTTTAGCCTGGGGTCCTAAACATCCAAACAAATAAGAGTAAAAAATAACCACAACTAAACAACAAAAAAGAGAGTAATTCTACAAAAAGAAAGTCAGTATTAAAATCCATTAGGCAGAGAAGCACAACATCTATCAAATTTATTGTTTGGTTTCAGGACTTGGGAAGAGTCTCTTCATTTCCTGTACCTCTTGAGTATTTACTATGTCCCCTATGAGCTAAGTCTCCCAGAGTCATTTTAATGTCATGTTCTAAGCACTCCGGTGTTGTAAATCATCGATTTTTATCTTCTTCTCCCAATCAATGCAAAGATATTTATGCTGAACACATAAAAGCACTTGACACTATAGAGAAACCAATTACATCCTGCGAGACGTTCGCTTTTGCTCGTTGACATCATGGAATTATCCATTGCACTTTGCACACGCCTGGCATTCCCAGGGAAGTGCTGTGACCTTGCCTGCCTGCAGTTTGCATCCTTGCATCCCGCTGGGAGCAGAGGGGCCCATCCCTGCCTGGGGAGTCCCTGAGCTGCAGACTGTGGAAGTTGGGTGAAATGGTGAAAGGAGAAGCAGCTCTCATGCCTGCCCTGCTCCTGTGCTCCCACCAGGCGCTGCTNCATTAAAGGAGAAGCAGCTCTGTGCTCCCACCAGGCTCTTCTTGCTGTCAGGGATGAGGCGCTGACCAGGCAGATTGACCTCTGGTACATCACCCTGCTGGCAGGCACTCTTCCTTCCATGGCCACAGACTGGAAAACTTCATTTTCGCTGTGTTTGCCAGTGCTTCAAGGACGGCTCCTCCATCCACCGCCTGCCAGAGCTCCAGGCAGGTCCTTGTGTCTCTTCCCACTCCCACATCGCAGGCTAGCAGTGCCTGCATCCAACCCCAGGGCAGCACACTCCAAAGCACCTGCAAATTGTCTGCACGGTCCCTGGTGGCTCCCTGCTGGGTGGCACTGGCAGACAGGTTCAGGGATGAGCCAGGAGCCAGCCCTTGTCTCTTGGCAGAGCTGCAGCAGCTTTGTCGAGTCTCGGAGCGATCTGCGTTCGTGCCGCCCACCAGTCCCTGTCTTGCACTTTCCGATGTAGCAGCAGCGCTTCACACCGCCCCAGCAGAGCACTGAGGAGTCTGTGCTCCCTGGAAAAGGACCCAGCACCAAAGGGTCTCCCGGGAGATGCTGCCTTTCCATCCTCAGCATCAGAATCCCGCTCCCTCTCTCCTGTGTCACCTGCTCGGGAGCCCAAAGGAGCTTCCCTGCCCCTCCGCGACTGACAGGGGATGTGCCCTGCTGCCGCACTGCTCTGGGCTTGCTTTCCTCACGAGTTAGACAAAAAAGTGTTTCTCTCAGCGCTAACACAGCCGGCATGATCTGAGGAATAAGTGTGTTGAACAAGACCGTGCAGGAGAGGGCTGTTCTTTCCCTAGCACTGCTGCCAACTTTGCCTTTCCATTTCAGGTGCCTGCTCAGATTTTGTCTGAAGTTGGCACACGCCTGCAGCTCCAGCAGGTGAGGAGCAGCCTTCACAACCTGCTCAAGTGAACTCAATTTGATTTTAAAGCCTTGGTAAGATCTTCCAGTACAGAAAGCAATGCCAGTGAAGTCGGGGAGCTGTGATGGTTACATCAGACCCAGCCTGAAAGCCATGAGCACAGCTTTAATGAGAGTGTATAGAGAGAGGGAATATTAAACTCCAAATTGTTTTCTCCCCTCGCAAGTGCAAGAATTACAAAAGCAGTGACACCAGCAGAAGCTTTAGAGCCCAGAGTCATCATGTTTGCTTCTCTAAGCTCCCAACTGACCCAGATGAGTGAGGCAGAACTATTATTAGTACAACAATTAAATTTCTGTGTGCCCAGACACTGCTTATACTGAATCTATTTTAAGTTTCTGAACTTTTCCTAAGAGGGTGTTGAGGGCTTTATCTCTTGTTAAAACAGGCAGAATTCAGCTAAGTTCAGTGCAGATCACCCCCATGAACAGGAGGCGGAATCACTCGAGGGGGGAAAAGGGTGATAAAAAGCTCCGCTGTATTTAAGAACCAACAACCTTATTTTGATTCTCAAATTTTAGGAAAAATAAAATCCCTTCCTCCCTACTTTGTGAACACCTGTAGCATCAGGCAGGCAAAGGAATGGTGTGAGAACACAAAGCAGGAAAAATGTCCCTTATCTTAAAGGGGTGTTCACACAAAAGAAATGTTAATGACAAGAACTTGCAGCACATCAATTCAATGGCATTAAGCCCTTTGGCTATCTCTCTTCTCCAAAAAAATCAAAGCAGTCTGAAATAATAACAGTATGAAATTAAGCTGATTTCATGCTCTTTAATCTAAATGAAGACAGCACACATGGCTCACTTTTAAACCATAGAGGAAATGCTTCATTCAGAAGGAGACTGTGTAGACAGGAATTTGGCATCATTCTGTTAATCTGCTTTACAGTCATACCTTATTTAATTAGGAAACACACAGGGAAATTAATTGATACAAACATAAATTAGCAGTAATCCCTACTACAGTAATACCTATGAAACATTCATCAGGCAGCAAACAGTCTGATTCACAAAATCTGTTACCAACAGGTCTCCTACTTGAAAATTCTACATTTTGGTGTCTGAAGCCCAGGGTGGTCTGACAGGCAGCTTGTTCAATTCACCTGGACAAACACCACCAGTAGCAGCTCTTCCAAAAACCATAGAGAAGGTGGATGGGTACTGCTGCAAAAAGAGAAATAAGTCATGGTAGAACTGTGGCTTTTGTAGGTCTCCTGTACTTTCTCCTTAAAGGCAGAACTGAAGAAAATAAAGCAAGCAGATAGAAGGGAGAGAGGAAACACTGTTTATTTTTTGTGGGTTTGTTTTTTTTAAATAGTATTCTTCTGCAAGTATGTATAAGCAATTTTCCTTCCCTCTGGTTGAAATGAGAGCATCTTATTTTTCACCTCAGTTATGTAAAGTCCTCTCTGTTACCCACAGCCCCTCCTTTCCTCTCATCATCTCTAATTTGCACAGATGAACAAGATGTACTCTGCTTAGAAAACAAACAGATACATATTTCAAAAGTATCAGTTATCTAATGCTGAGCCCAGCTCCTTTGCATTCACCCAGAGTGACTGCTCGGGATGATCTCTCTCCAGCTGTGAAAGGCAGTCGATTTTAATTTGGAAGAAGTATTGTTGCCTTGAAAATGGATAGAAATCCCTCATGTGCTGCCTTACAGAGGGGTGTTGGTGGCACAGTCCTGGCTCAAACACCTCTCTGCTGGGTTTCTGCACTGCCCAGGGCTCCACCACGCCCTGTCCACACGAGCAGCACAGTCCACAGAGTCTGGGGACATGAACTCTCTCACAGAGCAAGAACCCACTCCAAATGCTCATTAGATAACCAGCCAGCCCTATATAAGTTGTTTATGGGGTAGCAAGGAGCTACTGACCCCTTCTGACAGCAGCAGCAGACTCCAGGTTGTGGCTGGACACCCTGAAGAGCAGGCTGACACCCTCCATCACCACCCTGCCATCCTGGATGCAGCCCTGGAATATCATCTGCAGGCAGGTGTGTGTGGCACTTCTGAGCTCCCACCTGAAGTGAATTCAAAACCTTCCAGCACAAGGAAGCTTTGCTTCAAGCTGTGCTCTGCTGACACAATGATTTATTGATTTATCTTTCTACAAGGCAAACAGGAGCACATCCAGTCAAAGGATGTGTTACATTCTAAGGCTGTGCTGGAGAAGGGGAAAAACAGTGTGAAAACAAATAGTTCTTATGTGGACTCTGTTAGGTGCACAGGAGGGATGAGCTTTGGTTGGTTTGCTTTCTTAAATTGTACACAAATATCGTACTATTTTTTTTTTAAGAGATAAAACCTTTTCTAAATTAGTACAGCCAGTCTAATGTTCAAAGCTCCTCTAAAAAGAGGGCTAAGTAAGTAAAAAAATTTTCATTAATCAAAACTCTCTGTGAAATAACAAAAGCTACTGCTTAATTCTATCTTATTTTTATCTATTTTAAGCAATCATCCTGCAGAGTAAGATTCCCATGAAGGGATCCTGGAGGCACTCCCATCACAGGGATGCTGCACTGCCCTCTAGAGCCTCTCTCACTTTCTCATTCCAGCATCTAGGCAAACATTCTCACAAAATTGTCTCTCAAGACACCACAGAGGGGAGTGCTGTCTACCAGATATGAGGCACGGCCCATAATTAAGGCAAGAATTTAGATTCAAACTCTTCAGGTGGTTTTCAGTGTATTTTGGACAATATTTCACCTGTCCCTACCTTTATTTAGGAAGGCACATCTATGAAATAAAGTATTGCTTTTTAGGAAGGACTTTCAATACCAGCATCTCTATCTCCTACATAAATAAAAATGCTAACAAAGAGAAAATAAATCTTGTAATTTTGAGGATTTGCTCCTTTCCCCAAAGGCACAGCCATTCCTGTAACTGGGATCACAGGACAAAGAATCTACCTGAGCCTTTCAGGATGGAAAACTGCTGCACTCAGACCTGCTGCATCCAAATTCTGTGCAGTGCTAGAGAAAGATGGATATTGCTCCTGTGAGGGCTTTGCTTTGAAATTAGCTTCAGTTCCTTTCTCTCAGATTCATAATGAAAGATCCTCCAACACAGCTCACTACCATACCTACATACCCACCTTCAAGCAGCTGACTGTAATAATTTTTTCCATTCATAATCCAGCAAGGAGAGGATAAAACACACCTTAACCCTGACATATCAAACTACAGCAAATATCTCTGCCAATATCACATCCTAACAGCTGCACAGACACATTTGCATCACCCTTGTAACAGGAGGTGGGCTGGCACATCTCATCCTCCTCTGGGGTTGGCAGAGCATCTTCTACACATCATTCCAGACCTCCTGCTTCACCCCCACATCCTGTCCCAGCAGGTGATATCGGCCTTGATGTCCTGAGAGACACAGTTTTGCCCACAAAAAGGGGATGAAATGAGGACAGGACCTGTTTGGTTTGGTTTGTCACTGTCCACTGCACAAAAGCTGTGGGAGATGATTCATTCCAAGCACGTAACAGGACATGTGCCTGAAGGGCCACAGACACACAAAGTGCCCTTCAAAGAGCACAGATCCCCTCCATGAGCAGCTTCCTGCTGACCTTTGCAGCACCACTGAGATCAGGTGTGGGGAAGGAGGTCTCTGCTCCATGAGCCACACAGGGAACAGGGAGCAGGAATGAGGAGCACTGGGGAGAAAGCAAAAAAGAGAAGAGAATGGCTGCCCAGTTGCTAAAACACATGCTGGGAATTACAAAACCAGGACTGCTGGGACCCTCTCAAAGAGGTTTGAGTTTATATTCAGACTTAAACAGCCACAGGAAATGAAGTGACACCAACTGGTGGATTTTAGTGGGAGCACCAAGGATGACATTTTCTGCATGCCATTTCTAGTCACAGAGGAAAGGAGCCCTGGACACATCTCCTAAGAGGTTTTCTGGCTACATGCCAGTATCTGGAAGAAGACTGAGGTCTCAGAGAGGCATCACAATCCCTTAGTCTCCAGCAAACATCATAAAATAGTCAAAAACTTGGAGATTTAACTGTTTAACTGAAGTTTAACTGTTTTACTGAGCTCCACATCACCTCTGCTGTGCCCTGTCCCACCAAGTTTGAGCTTGCACAGAAATTACAGCATATTAAACTCACTCCATGGCCTAACTGAAACACCTTGAGTGACACCGAGATCTTCTTCTCCTTTTCTATTCAAGTCAGGAAAGATTACCTGTCTGCTAAAAGACACACTTTCCTGGGTGTTACAAACACAGCTCTGAAGTCTTTAGCTTAGCAAGGCTCAGTGTAACAAAATCCCTGTTCCCTCTCATGACACAGGGACTTCTCAAAGGCAAATTTACTCTACAGCTTACACTCTCTGCCTCTCTCCTCCATACTGGGTCCCCAGGACCACCCTTGGCTGTTTGGGTCCAAGCTTGGCTTGTTTGGAGGCCTCTCAGGTAGAAACTGGAAGGAGTTTGCTCCTCATAAAAACTCCACTCTCAGGAACAAGGTGTGAATAGACAAATGTGTCTGCATGTTTTAAATGCTTCCCAGTCCTCCTGAAAGTGTTTCATTCTTTTGGCTTATCCATCTTCACCTGCACTCCCTTCCCTGCTGCTCTGTCCCCAGAGATGTTCTGCAGTCTCCATCCAAGGCAAAGTTGGAAAGCTTTTAAGTTGGCCAAATGTACATCACACTGAGTCACACTCAATTAACCTAATCAAGTATTTCTTTAATCAAAACATGCGTTTCTGGGCTAGCAGTTTCTGACTCAACCACAATTCATTCAATCTTAAGGAAAAATCATTAGAAAAACCATCTGTTCTCTTTAAATAGAGGAGCTATTTTTGCGTTCATAATGAGCCCAAGTAATTATAAAACAAGTGGAGTGGGTTTCAAAAAGAAAAATAAGAAGAGAGGGTAAGACAGCTGCTACCTTGTGATTATCATGGTACTAACACATTTCCAGCCATGTGAAGTTCAGGCCTTACACTCCTCACCTTATTATGCAACACGTAACCCATTGTCATCCCATTAGCACAGTGAATGCTACAGGGAGGCACTGGGGGCAGAGTGCAGGAGAGTGAGATTTGGTGAATGAATATTTACATACTAGAACTGAACACCAGCAGAATCCCAAAGTTAAAGTTCTCAGAAAAGGGTTGATTCTCAAAGGAAATCAGTGACAAGGTCCCACGCAACTGCTATTTTTATGTGCCAAATTCAAGACTTCATTCCTCAAAATCATCAGTCAGTTGACACCTAATCCTAGGGGATCTGACATTTTTTGCATTAAAATTCCCCGGGCACCCACCTGCTCACAGAAACCATGACAGCATGAACCAAAACAGCAGAACTCTTTCATACCTAATCCTCCCCATAACCCATAGCACAGAAACTTCTGCCTACGTTTCCTGGTGAGATCATCTCTTACTAAAGAGATGAAGCACCATGTGAGATCACATGGGCTGCTCTTTTCCTTTCCAGCATGGCTACAAGGTGGGGCAGCCCTCAGGGGAAGCCCTGGCTTTGCCTGGAAGGATCTGAACCCCACCATCCTCACTGCCCTGGCCTGGGGGACCCTCCTTTAGAATTATCTGTCAGGACACCCTGCTGGAGCTGCTCCTTTTAAATGTCCAAAGAGAAAGGCCAGAGGGGAGCACAAGCCCATTGTGAGAAAGTTTCCTGACCCAAGGCAATCTTGACTTTTTGCTTGTGCTCCAGTTTTTGCTGCTGCCAAGCACAGAGAACGTGGGCAGCAGTTCAGGAGTCTGAAGGCTCCTCTTTGCAGCCTGAGAAAGGGGCACGTTCTCCCTTCATCCTGCTCTGCCTCTCACACTGGTTGCCTTAGAGCATTCCACACAGGCTCCAGGGCTTCCCATGGAGACACCTGGCAGGTTACTGGCTCTGTTCAAGGCCTGGCAAAAGCTCCTCATGGATCTGCAGCGTCTGGGAAGGAAACATTCCTCGGGATCTCCAGCCCTTGAGTGAGCAAGCCAAGCACAACTCCCAGTTTTCCACTGCCCTGGAAGGAGACAGGGAAGTGCAGAGAGCAAAGAACTGAGCCAGAAAAGCAAGGAAGCAACGGGAAGGCAAATGGGGAGAAGAGCAGCTCTGGGGATCTGTCCTTGTGCCTTCAGCAGGGCAAATAAATGATTACATACTCTGCATAGTCATTGCTGTGGAAGCACTGGAAACAACTGTGCCCACTAGAATCACTCCTTTGCCCTCTGAAAGCACTGGAAACAAATATTCCTACTAGAAACACTCCTTTGGCCTCTGAGATTGCCTGCTGGGAAAATCTTGAAACCATTCCTTTTCCTCTAAAAGGGGGACCTGCAGCTCTGTTCCCTGAGTTACAAGTACATCTAAATTATTTACTGTTTTTCTTGACTCTGTAACACTTGGTACCAAGTCAGCAAAAAAGAGGTGGTCAGCTTTGATTTATATTTCTGTTTCTAGCTCATGTTTTTGCAGGAGAAATATTTGGAAACCAGAGGTAAGTAGAGTAAAGGTCAAAGTCAGTCATGGTGGGTGTGCTTTTTGAGACTTAAAGCTACTGATTTTTCAACACTATCTTACAGGGTTGGGAGGCCTGGGATGAGGAGCAAGTGGCAAAACTGTCACCCTGACAACTTCACAGAGCCTGAAGGATGTAATTTTTGATAGGACAAGGAGTAACAGCTTCAAACTGAAAGAGAATAGGTTTATATTAGATATTAAGAAGAAATTATTGGCTCTGAGGGTGCTGAGACCCTGGCACAGATTATTCAGAGAAGCTGCCCTACCCATGGAAATATTCCAGGCCAGGTTGGACAGGGCTTGGAACAACCTGGGCTGGTGGAAGGGGGATGGCAGGAGAGTTGGAACAACATGATCTTTAAGGTCCCTTCCAAGCCAAACTACTCCGTGGCTCAGACATACCTAAACCAAATTTCAGAGTGGCAAGGAATTGCACATCCCCTCCCTCCTCTGCCCCACGACCTTCCCAGCACCTGCCCCAGAGATAAAGAGGAAATCCTCGAGCAGCTCCAAGCCAGGAGTGGTTCCAGCATGGGCAGTACAGTCTGAGGGCTCCTCCTTCAGCCACAACTTTCCATTTTTCCTTACTAAATTACAGCTCTCTGGTAGTTTTGTCATTTTGGACAGATCAGGTCTTGTGGCTCGTGGTTAAAGAAAAGGGTGAGGTTGCCAGTATTTGGGCTAAAATGAGAATATCATCAGATACAGTCAAGGCTGTGCAGCTGGGTGGTGGGATCACTATTTTCCACCCATGAAGTGTCCATTACATATGGGTGTTGTGTAATAAATATGTAATAAATATGTAATTAATACACAATTATCTGCACATCATATGGTTCAATCCATGACAACACTGGCACGTGGCTCTTGGAGCCAGGCAGGATGAGCACTCTGACACAAAGCATGAACAGCACAGAGAGGAAAACCTGCAGACTGTCAGATCCCTCACTGAACTGCCTCAAAAACACAGCAGAACCTCCCAATGCAAATTATGGCAACAGAAATACACCCTGATTTGTTTACAGGCTGTCTTCTGGCTTCAGCATGAAATGTATTCTGCTTCCACTGAAAAGCCTGTGATATAACAATCATATAAAATCCAAGTTAAGCCGGGGAAAAAATTATTAGTTATACTGAAATGCAGGGAGCAAACCAAGTAATTCAAATTGCAGAACAAATCCCAAAACACTGCTGCAAAATGCTGTGACCATTTGTACATCTCATCTTTTACAGTTTCAGTAAAAACCCAACAAGCATTTACTCTGAAGTACAGCAACAGAACTTCCTGGTCTAATTTTTCAGCAGGGCTCCCAGCACAGCTGTATCCCCCCCATGATGACCAACGAATAAAATTGCAGTGTTAATGTTACAGAAATTCTAAATTAATTTTTGCACCCAGAAAACAAAATAATTTGTAACTCTACGCATGTTTCATGGAGCATGCACATTTTTTTAAGACTTTCAAGGCAAGTATCACAACTCTACCAACAAAAGTCTACACCTTCACCAAACAATAATAGGTATTTTACCTAAATGTGTAGATCTGAAGTAAATCATGAGGCAAAAATATCAGCTGCTATAACAAATAACCTTCTAGTCCTTGTGGCAATGAAAAAAAATGCCTTCTTTCCTTCTGTCTGCTCCTCTGGAGTGAAACTCTGAAGATTTCAAGCTCTGCAAAACAAGAAAGAGGACAAAACCCACCCACACATGAAGCATTTTGTGTGATTTCTATGGTGATTGTGTTGTTCTTCAGGGTTGACTCAAAGTTTTTAAGCACAGAGCTTAACCAAGGCCTGTTATGCAAAAAACAGATTTCAGACAACAAAGGTTCTTAAGTATTTTCAACAAAAGTTATTGATGGAGAATGTTGGTTCCAAAGAGCCACTAGGAAACAAAAGAAGGAATAAGCACTCTAGAACAGTGGTACATGCCCCCCTGCCATTGTATGGTAAATTTATAACAAATCCTTTTCTGCAGACAACAACCTCGAGATCCCAATAATCGCCTTTAAACAGAGGCCCAAATGCTGATCTTGAGATCAAATTCACATTAGCAGCAAGAATCAGCATTGTGTAGATGCCTTCTATTTGCAGAATCCCTCTCCCCACACTGGAAGAAATAATGCTTAGGAAAAGAGCAAGGACACCAAAGAGCAATAAATTCCTTTAGAAAGCTCGCTTCTTTCAATTGCAGTGAGACACCAAAAGGGCCTGAGTAGATTTTTGTTAAAATTACTGGGTTTTTGTCCAGCTACGAAACATTTTTGGTCCAACTGTGCAAGCACTTGGTTGTCAGGATGATGTGATGGGAAACATTTGGAGGAATTTTTTAAATTCATGTACATTATCTGAATATGTTCCCTAAACACTACTGAGATGTAAACCACATATTGATTTTCCACATTTTTATAAGAAATGCTTAAGTGTTTGAAAGGTCTGGTTTTGACCCAAAATAAGTGGTTCTGGCATCTGCAAACCTGTATTTTTTTTTTTTTTNTATTACAGAGCACTCTAGAAACAGTCAAACAGGGAGGGGAAGCAAAACCCCCACAGTCTCAAAGTCAGCATCAGAGCAAGGTCTGGTCTAGTGGAAGGTGTCCTGCCCATGGCAGAGGAATTGCAATTTAATGATCTTTAAGGCCCCTTTCAACCCAAACCATTCTAGGATCCTGTGCCTGAATCCCAACACAAGCCCCAGCTGTGCCTCCTGCAGGGACACACGGAAGGTCCTTGTGGAACAGAGGGGTCAGAATGGTACAAAAGAAAGAAAGAAGCTAAACCAGCCCCATTGCATCCCTGTCCCTCCCCTCAGGGACCCCGCACTCCTCTGGGAGCTTTCACCAGGGAGCACACACAGCTCATTCCAAGCCAGAAATGGGGACTGTGCTCATGAAGAGATGCCACCCAGCTGCTCCACACAGACCTGCAGTGGGAGGAANACCCAAAATAAGGTGTTCTGGCAACTGCAAACCTTTATTTTTTTTTTTTTTTTTTTAGAATAACAGCAATCTTTAAAGCATGCCTGCCAGCTGTAGGAGTAAGCACTATCTGCAAATTCCCAGATGCTTTCAAAATCTATCAAAGCCAGTGTAGGCTAATTAGGACTGACTCCCCACTCCTTGGAGCCACCTAGTGTCTTGTGCATTTGAGTCACAAAATAATAATAATAATAATTAATAATAATAATATTTTATTACAGAGCACTCTAGAAACAGTCAAACAGGGAGGGGAAGCAAAACCCCCACAGTCTCAAAGTCAGCATCAGAGCAAGGTCTGGTCTAGTGGAAGGTGTCCTGCCCATGGCAGAGGAATTGCAATTTAATGATCTTTAAGGCCCCTTTCAACCCACACCATTCTAGGATCCTGTGCCTGAATCCCAACACAAGCCCCAGCTGTGCCTCCTGCAGGGAGACACGGAAGGTCCTTGTGGAACACAGGGGTCAGAATGGTACAAAAGAAAGAAAGAAGCTAAACCAGCCCCATTGCATCCCTGTCCCTCCCCTCAGGGACCCCGCACTCCTCTGGGAGCTTTCACCAGGGAGCACACACAGCTCATTCCAAGCCAGAAATGGGGACTGTGCTCATGAAGAGATGCCACCCAGCTGCTCCACACAGACCTGCAGTGGGAGGAACAGGGTAATTCTGTGGGTTTGTACACAGGGTGGGCTCTGTGATACCCTCCCAGCACCCCTTCTTTGGCAAACACTGTCTCTGTCCTCCTCAACCCGTCCTCCTTGAGATGCTCCTGATGCAATCAGACACTTTGTCCTTGAGGTCACATCTCCTCTTGGTCCTGCTCTTCTCAGGACTTCACAAAAGGCATCTTGTCCCCCTCATACCCACTGCCACAAGACCATCTTCATTGCTTTCACCAAGTCCTGCAGCTGCTGATGGATAATATTGGCAATTTTAACTGATTGCTCACCCACCCGTTTATCCCTCCAACACAAAGCCAACCTATCTGAAATGTGAAAAGGAAAGCATCCAAGAAGTTCACTCCAGACAGCACAGATAACTTAGCATCCCTAAATGATTAAAAGATGCCTAATTGGATTACAGCCACTGTCTTGGGCTGGGTGTACTTGTAGCTGGCTGATAACCATATTCTCCTCTGACTGGGAATTCTTTTCCCAAAATTACACAAAGAACAGTCTGTGCAGAGTCAGAGTGCCTCAATAACAACCAGCCACACCAATCTGTAGGGGTGGTGGCTTTCCAGCTCTGAGAGCTTAGACTCAAGCCCTTGCTGAATAATTGATCAAATTTTCTCTGTGCAGAGCCAGAGCCATCAACAACAGTTCACACAAATGGGACATGAACACAAAGTCTCCTTAATGGCCACTCAACCCTGTCAGTCATGACATCAACCTACCTAAGGCACCACTGAGGCTGCTTTTCAAAACAAGGCTGCCTGATGATTTTAGAAATGTCCCCTGATAGTTATGGCTGCTCCTGTTTCCTTAAGAGATGTCTCTGCAGCTGAGCAGCACCATGGAAGGAAGGAGGTACCCAGATGGAGCTCACGTGTTTCCCACATTCACAGGAAGAAAAAGAGCACTCCAAGAAGGCAAATAAACATCCCAGACTCCTGCAGATGGGTCCCTCAGGAAGTGCTGGCTCATTACTTGGAGCAAAAGCCAGGCACAGTGCTGCACTTCCCAAAACCTGGCACAGCTGGAAGCTCTCCTGCTGCCACAGTGCTTCCAGCACATCCTCAGCCACAGCACACTCACAACACTTCCTCCATAATTATCCCTCTGCACTGAACAGGACCCATTCCATGAGGTATTAAAGCATATTAAACCAGTGCTGCAACCAGCAGAAGCAAGGCTGTGGGGATACATTTGGTTTAAGGTGTCCTATATGCTCAAAAATATTTGGTTTGTAACTCACTTTAGTCTTCAAACCTCTAAAAATGTTATTATAAGCCTGGCTGTAGGATTCACAAGCCCACAGCCCTTTTGAATGCTCTCTGCACCTTTGTAAGTGCAGCCCAGGTCTTCAGTGAAGCTCTCTCCATCCTGTCCTCCAAGGCATATAAAGGTGCCAAACTTTGAGGAAAACAAACCCTCCTCAGAGACAGCATCCCTGGAGAATAACCCCCTCCCCCTTGAATCAAAGCAGGAAGGAAACAGATTTAAAATATTCCCTAATTTACTTTGAAGTCTGGCTATGTATAAATGTTTTCTCTCAGGGACAGGTGCGTATGCACAAATCCAGGCTCTTGGTGGAATTACCTGTGTTTCACATATTTAGAAAAGAACACACAAGTGCAATCAATATTTTCTACAAAGCAGATATTTTTTTAAGATTTGCTTTCAACACAGCCAGATGAGATGCAGGTCTATTATTAGCAAGAATTTAGGCAATGTTACATCAAAATGAAACAAGAAATAAAAATCAAAACCAAGATACAATGACATGAAGTTTCAAATGGAAGTCAATATACGTTCAGTTTGTAAAAACTACTCTGAAGAGTCACATGAATGTTTCCTCTTTTAAATATATTCTATTGGGAGAACTTTGATTTTAGAATATATAGAATGGTCTTATTGTTTTGAGGATACTATCAAATAGTGAAATCATTTAGTCTGGAAAAGAGCTGTAAAATCACCAAGCCCAACCAGCACTGCCAAGCCCACCACTAAACCCATGCCCCCAGGTGCCACATCTGCACCTCCTTTAAATCCCTCAAGGGATGGTGACGCCACCACTGCCCTGGGCAGCCTGTTCTGATGATTGAAAACCTTTTCCATTAAAATTTTCTTCCTAATATCCAATCTAAACCTCTTCTAGCACAGCTTGAGGCCATTTCCTCTTGTCCTATTGCTTGTTCCCCACACAGCCTGATCCCACCCGGCTCCACCCTCCTGTTGAGGAGTTGTAGAGAGTGAGAAGGTCCCTCCTGAGCCTCCTTTTCTCCAGGCTGAACCCTCCCCAGTTCTCTCAGCTGCTTCTCATCAGACTTGTGATCCAGACCCTTCCCCAGCTCCCGCCCCTTGTTGGCTCATGCTCCAGCCTTTCAGTGTTTTTTTCTTGACATGAGAGGCCCAAAACTGGGCTCAGGATCTGAGGTGCAGCTTCACCAGTGAGAGGACAGAGGGACAATCCCAGCTCTGGTCTGTCAGGCCACACTATTCCTGACACAGCCCAGGATGCCATTGGCCTTCCTGCCCACCTGGGAACACCTGGCTCACGTTCATTGCTCTCAACATCCCCAGGTCCTTTTGCTCCAGGCATTTTTCCAGCCACTCTGCCCCCAGCCTGTGGTGGTGCATGGGTTGTGATCCAGGTGTAGGACCTGGCACCTCCCCTTGTGGTCTCAGAAAGTTGGGCTTGGTCCATCAATCCAGCCTTCTGCATCCCTTTGCAGAGCTTTCCTTCCCACCCACCTTGGTGCTGCCACCAACACACCCAACCCCTTCATCCAGATCATCAAAAAAGGGCTAAACAGCACTGGCTCCTGCACCTTTAATTAAAACCATTAGAAATGTTGTCAAATGAGCCACAGTTCTGTTTGGCACTGACCTGAACTGTGTCCAAGCTAAAGTCATTTCCAATTGAGCTGAAAGCCATAGTTACTGGAAACCAAACTTCCCTCACTTCTGATCCTTCAGCCAGCAATGAATTATTTAGCAATTAAACCAGAGCAGACAGCTGTAAAATGTATCTCTGATCACCTCAAGTCATCACTGCTACCTCTTCTGGCAGCCCAGAATCACAGAGGAAGAGACTGTCTGGCCCTTCTGCCTTTCTCAGGGGACCAGCTCTGGCACAAGGACAGAAGTGGGCACTGCCTGAGCTCTCAGGATGCCCCTACTTGTCCCAAAGCTCCCAGACAAGTCCTGCTGATGGTGTCACTGCTCCATGCAAGTACAGGAAAGGCTGGCATCTGCTGAGGTTGGATATAAAGCCAAACAGAACAATCCAGATTTTCCCACTTCAGTAAAAATCGTAGTTTATATCTCAGTGGAATTTAATACAGGTACACCAAGTTCAAGGAATGCCAATTGATTCATTTTAACTTCAGGTTTTCCTCCAGTCTTTTTCATTTCAGGTTATTATTTCTCAATCAAAATATTTAGCAATTTTCAAACAGATGAGGAATCAACTGTCAGATGTAGATCCCTGCTTTAAAATCTAACTCATGGAAGGACAGATTCTGCAAGGTAAAAGTGTACTATTACTGCTCTAAACAAAGCAGGTTAGTTCCTAATTCTGCTAAGGCCACACTGAAGCACCAAATGACTCCATGTTGTGGAAAATCCACAACTCCACCCATCAGCCTGGGCCTTGCCTGAGATGACCCTTCCTTAGGGACACAGCCTTGAAAAAAAATGAGGAATAATAAACACAGAGGAACATCTCCAAATGGCAAAAGGGGGAGAGAAATTAGACTCCTGGTTAAGTTTTGATAAAAAACTCAAGGATAGGATTTTTTTCTGAGAGCTTATACACTGCTATATGCCATCCTGGCATCTCTTAGAGGCTCACATGATTATTTTCCCCAAAGCTGGCAAAAGATGTAGCAAAATCTACCCAGCAATCTTCAAGAAACACTGAAGCTGTCATTTTTATAGTAAATCAGGAGGAGACTGCCAGGACTGTGTCTAACAGCAGCAGTTCAGGTTCAGCAACTCGCCGGTGCTGTGATCTGAAATATTAAAGGAAATACCTGGCAGCAGCACCACTGTCAGGACCACGAGCTGAGCCAGGGCGGGTCAACAACACCATCAATCAAAACAACACCCTCATCAATCAAAAATCTGGACGCAATCATCCCTCAAATAATTTCTATTATATTGTGCTAAGAAAACCTAATAACTCCCAGGCTCCAAGAAACAGACAAGTCCCCCATGATTACAAGAACACCTGTTCTTCGCCAATATCCCAAAGCCGGCTTTCCTATTCCTTTATTCTCCCCAGAATCTGTGTCTGTGCACATGAACCCTTTCCGAGAGGGGCACACGAGCAGCACACCCCACCACCACTCCCTGTGAGACCCGCGGGCAGCGGCCGAGGGGCACCGCCCGCAGCCGGCCCGGGGAGGGGACAGCGACCCCCGAGCCTCCTTCTCCCACCCCGCCGGGCCCCGCGGCAGAGGGTCCCCACCGTCCCAGGGGCAGGGCCACTGCAGCTGGGCTCGGATTCCCCCTCCGTGCCCGTCAGCATCCCTCTCCCGTCAGCATCCCGCTCCCATCAGAATCCCACTGCCCGCAGCATCCCGTTCCCATCAGCATCCTGCTTCCTCTCCCACCAGCATCCCGCTCCCATCAGCATCCTGCTGCCTCTCCCACCACCATCCCTCTCCCTCCAGCATCCCGCTGCCTCTTCCATCAGCATCCCGCTCCCATCAGCATCCTGCTGCCTCTCCCACCACCATCCCTCTCCCTCCAGCATCCCGCTGCCTCTTCCATCAGCATCCCGCTCCCATCAGCATCCTGCTGCCTCTCCCACCACCATCCCTCTCCCTCCAGCATCCCGCTGCCTCTTCCATCAGCATCNGGGGATGCGGCCGGCAGCGCGCAGGGTGCGCTGGCCCCGCTCGGAGCATCCCCGCCCGGCGCGGGCAGCGGGGGGAGCCGGGCGCGGCCGCGGGGTCCCGGGGGGCTGCGGGGGGAGCAGCGCTGCCTCTGCCGGGGCGGCACCGGCACCCTGCCACATCGCACCCCAAAATGCAGCTTGGGGAGGGCGAGGGTTTCGCTGCGTCTTCCAAAATGTTGTACCGTGTCTTTTCGTGGGCACTCAGGAGCGGACTGACCGGTCGGCAGCACGTGTGAAATACAACAGGCAGCTCCCACTCCCGCCGGGAGGGACAGGGACAACTCGCAGCCCTGGGTCAGAATCACCTGCTCAGCAGGGTGCACTGAGCCTGCCTCTCGGATTTAATTGCTACCTCTCTTTTCAAAACCCACACAAAACTCTCTTAAAAGACAGAAAAACAAGCTACTCCCCATCTCCAATGACCCTTAGCAGCTGAGGGCTGGCTCTTATGTCCTGCCTCATTTCCCATATCCAGGTTTACATTGCTGTCACTAATGAAGCAGTTTGGTGTCTGCTACAGAAAGCTCAAGCTGCTGAAAGATAATGTTGCTTTGATGGTTTCTATTACAGCCAGACTATGTCACAGCACAGAGATTGACCCAAGGGCTACGAAGATGGTGAGGGGCCAGAGGTGAAGCCATAGAAGGTCACTTCTATGTGAGGTCACTTGGTCTGTTCAGCTTGGAGGGGCTGAGGGGAGACCTTATCACAGTCTACAACTTCCTCTTGAGGAAGAGAGGGGCAGGCACTGAGTTCTTCTCTGGTTCCCAGTGACAGGACCTGAGGGAATGGCCTGAAGCTGTGTCAGGGGAGGTTTAGGTTGGATATCAGGAAAAGGTTCATCCTCCAAAGGGTGGTGGGACACTGAACAGGCTCCCAGGACACCAGTCACAGCACCAAACCCAACAGAGTCCAGTAAATATTTGGACAGGGCTTTAAGGCACATGATGTGACTCTGGAGGTGTCTGTGCTGGGCCAGGAGTTGGATTTCAATGACTGTTTTAGGCCCCATCCTTCTCAGGATCTTCTACAAATCTAAGTCCTAAATTCTAGGAGCTAGACAGAGCTTAGCACATTTTTCAATTCCTTGTAGCTGATGAAGCTGAAGGAATCCCATTTCCACATGCTGGGCTGCACACGGAGGAAGGAAATATTCCATTATCTGGCTGGATCAGGTGCCCAGATTTGAGGACAAAGATGGAAATGGGCTCAGGAAGCCACACACCCAGCTTTGTAAAATATAAATAGGCAACTCCAGATGTAGAATGAACTTCAAAATGAAACATTCCAGAAAATTAAGGGATAAAATATCAGTGTCATTTGAAGAAACCTGCTGTACATGTCTCATGTGATGAGAGAACACAAACACTCTGCATAGGGTCCTGTTACATAAGACACGTAGGGATAACACTAGAATAAACCTCAAAGTATCTTTTAGTCCTTTGGGATCAGGTCTGCCTTTAGAATCCTAAAAAAAAAAAGGCAAAAAAAGAAAGCAGACTTCTTTTTATTTTAGTCTGAAAAGGGTTTAGAGCAGATGGAACAGCCTCTCCAGCTTTGTAATGTGTCTTTATGCAGATGGTGATTAATTAATTGTTCTCTGTGCTCATTACAGTAGAGATGTGCAATTGGTAGCAACATAAATTTACTTAATAAGAGAATATCACAGTCAACGATTTGGTCCTATAACAAACAGCAAAATCCCTTTTACTGTAGCATTCTCCAGTTATTCTAGAGGTGATATCTACACTGCCACTAAGCCACACACACAGATCTCCAGTGTCATCCATGGCATTTGGAATTTTTCCACATCACTCCCATATTGCTGTTTCAACTTCAGTTTGAAGGCTGAAAAAACCTCCAGATTGAGCACAGCTGCTTGCAGGAGCGTTCCTGAGCTGGCATTTGAGCTTAATTTGTCCAGCCTTTTGCACCTACTTTGACTTAATTAGACCTTGTTGGTTGCATTATTAATAAGAATAAAAAATATATTGTATACTTTCACTCAAACAGTTTCCAGGTGCTCAAGACTGGACAGGGTACTCAGTGCTGTGCTCTGGTTGACAAGGTGGTGATCAGTCAGAAGTTGGACTCAATGCCAGAGATATTTTGCAAGATAATTGATTCTGTGACTCTGCAAATTGATGTCACCTCTAGGTGTTTCAGGTTTATTTTGCTTTTCATGACCCTTGCAAACACTGAGCACTGGCTCAAGCCACCACAAAGAGGATCTTTCAGCTTTGCCAAAGAAATGATTGCTTTTGGATGAACAGACAGTTGTGCACCTACCTCAGAGAAGCTTTAGCCAAAACACATGTATTTAATTTATTTCTGAAAACAGTAACAACATCCAGATGCACACTGTCAAATGGCCTCACTCCTATCCACCAGCACAGCGCTGGCATTATATAGATTAAATTTCCTTGCAGATTTTACTGCAGTAGTTGAGGCTACAACCAGAAGAGAATTTAGATCCCAGGAAGTCTACTACTACTATTACTATCTGGAAGTCCAGAATTATTGCTGAGGGGTTTTTTTTAATGACAGCTGCTAGCTTCAATGAAGCATTTTAGGAAGTCCCTCTCCAGTTTTTCAAAGCCTGTAATTGCCCATCAGACTGCAGCAAGGGATTTTTTTCTTTTAAAGATTACACCAGCATTGTGAAACTCTGCTTACAGCTGCCTCTAAATTCTCAGGATTACTGTTTTGAAACATCACCATGCATACAGTCAGCACTTCTAAGTTTATTCTTAATCACGACTTCCATTTTATATCTATGTAATTTTATAAACAAATTACAGAACATTTGTTTTCATGATTACAATATGAAAATAACTGTTAGCTGAGTGCACCCATCCTTGTGCCTAGCCAAGCCTTTGCTCACTTTGTAAACCACCTGCAGAGGGCAGGGACACTCATGTCACTGAGTATCAAAAATTGTGACAAATTCCACCCCTTACTCAGCTCATAGATGGTCATGTTATGAAAAAGTCCCACTGTAGGGCAACAGTATTAAACACATTCCTTAAATATGTTACTGAGCAAAAATAATTTAATGATTTAAGTTTCCCTTTGAGGGCTCTTCTGGGTTTTTTTTGTACCTGCTCACCAAAAAGTAGAAGGAATGCACAGAAGGCAGAGTTTGTGCAGGAAACAGAAAAGCACAGGCATCGTCACTGTCAGAAAACCCAAATAAAACCAAATTGCTCAAACTTTACAGAAATGATACCTCCAAAACATTTATAGCCATAGATGAAGCCTCCTAAGACCACATCTGAGGCATGTTCCATCCACAGCCTAAGCCCAACCTCGGGACAAAAAGCGCAGTGGAAGAGTGAACAATAAACCAGAAAAAAAGAATAGAAACTAAACGCATGTTTGATGACTTTAACTCTGTTTTTACCACTACAGGGATTTTTAATCTGTGTAGAAGTATTATTTTTCTATAACAATTAGATCTGGGCTAATAATGACTTTTGGATTAGACTATCAAGACTTTGGTTACTCAACTGAATACTTGACTGTTCAGTTTACAGTGCACTAAGTCTGGATTTATTACAAAGTTTTTCCTCTTTTCTCATGAATAAGGTCGAGTGCAACACTGGCACTTCATCATCAGCTTTTTCAGGGTCTGACCTCTTTATCATTTTGGCCCATTTTCCTCCTTGCCAACCAACACATTTAAAATGGAAACCTTTTATAGTAAAACCATTTGTATCTCCATTTAAATGTTTTTTCTTCTAGGTAAGAGCACTTCAATTCCTCTGGCCTTTTAGAGTCACACTACCACAATAATTAATTCAATTTAGGTTCCTTTTGTATTCAAAATCTTTCCAATTTCTAATTTCTATTTTTTCTTGTAGAAAAGGACACAACTCCTTTGGCCTTTCTTGAAAGAACAGCTGTGATCAACTGGAGAAATTCCAAGGAGAGTAACTCCACATTCCTCTAAAACTGTTGTGGTTAGATGGGGATATTTAAGGCTACAGCCTTCCAAGGCTGAGTGACACAAATTCTGCTGGTTTTAGTGCTTACACAAAACACTCCAGCTGATGATTCTCAGTCCATTTGCTTTTTCTGCTGCACTGTTGCCAAGTAATGATTTCCCCGTGCTGTGCCTGTTCTCAATACTGAGATCCACATTTATTTCTGCACCCACTTCTTTCACTCCCCACCAATTTGTAAAGATCATTTTGAATTCCAGTCCTGCCCTTGCACAGCTTAGGGTTATCTGCAGAATTAATAAAGACCCTTTCCATCCCTCCATTTGAACACACAGTAACTCCAGATCTGCTGGAGACAGAGAAAAATAAAAAGCTTATCAGCAAGTTCATTTCCACATGTGTGGGATCAAACCATGATAAACAGTCAAGTTTGCACACCAAAAAATGGAGCAAGTCAATAGTGAAAAATAATTTATTGTACTAATTTTCAACAGTCAATAATCTTAAGTTTGGAGACAAAGGATTACAGACACATCTTACACAGGCAAATATTTTCTGAGCCTTCTCTTTCCATCTCAGCCAGGACACAGCAGCTTCTCCCACAAGAAGCATTCACCAGGTGAATAAAGGCACCACCAGACAGCTGAAGTATCCCAGTCAGTACCAGTATCCCAGCCAGTACCAGTATCCCAGCCAGTACCAGTATCCCAGCCAGTACCAGTATCCCAGCCAGTACCAGTATCCCAGCCAGTACCAGTATCCCAGTCAGTACCAGTATCCCAGCATCACCTGTGGTTCTGGTCCCAGACACCTCTTTCATGTTCAAAGGTATCCAAAACAAGCACTTGGTGTTACCTCTGACATTTTCATTCTGTCACTAAAATTAACATTAGTGCTTCTCCAACTGGATCCTTTAATGTAGTCTTCTCTTAGGGAGAGATGCTTCTGAAAGAAAATAAAGAGAAGGGTTTTTTTTACAAGCTTTTAAATCCATCTTCCCTCATGGGAATTGGTCAAGTAGAATAAATTCTATGCAGCACAGGAAATTAATAAGATGAGCTCTTGAGATCCCCTCCTAGTCCATCTCCCCATGTTTTTTAAATATGAAAAAAAAAATCTTTCTAGATTCTACAGCACACTATGAATACTGTACTTCAAAACTTATTACATCTTAAAAGCTTTCTGCTCCTCACCAACACCTTTCAGATTTTGCTGTGAATTTGGCAAATGGAATATTCACAAAATATCTGAAGAGATATGGGCATTTTTAATGCTTCAGAATTTACCAGAAAATTCTGAGAAACGAAGAATGCTCCTGATTTAGAAAGAAACTTTTTGTCCACAAGTGGACAAGGGAAACTAAACAAAATACAATATTAAATGCTCCATGGCACCTTCAATCTGACCATTTAAAACTGAATGAATTCCCACTGTCTACCAATAAAAGTGACTAGAGAATGTAATCTCACTTCAGTACAATGAGATGCTCCTTTGCTTCTAAAAAGAGCAAATGTATTCTAATACATTTAAATGTATTACATTGGATTAAATATCCCTTGTATTAAATATCCTTCCATTACATACAATTTTGGATAATTAATTGCAGAAGATTCTTTATACTGTGCCATGTTCTCCTCAAGCAGCTGAGGACAGACCCCAAAGCTTCTGTGGCAGAGCAGCTCAGCATCATCCAACATTGATGCTTCTGCACAGCAACTCCACTGGAGGCTTTGAGCAATCTGCTTTACCACTGCTTCCCAATTAAAATCAGATAATTTCCAGTGACCTGAGTGACAGCAAAGCCATTCACTCCCCTGCTGCAGGTCCCAGAGTCCTCCCCCAGTGATTTCAGGTAACTTCCAGTACAGCAGAGGATGCTATTGCTGTTCTGGAGCTCAATCCATCAAACACTGCCCAGCTGAAAAAAGAGAGGAACCTTCTCTCCTCTCAACAAGGGTGAGGGCAGCAAGGGCTACTCTTTCCTAAGTTCTCAGAGTTACCAGAACAGGTTATCTTCTGTCAGTGGGTGACTGACCAAAAAAAAATCCACTTTTCCCTACACAGTGGAACTCCTCAAGACAAACGTGTCTTACAGAAGAATGAGACTCCTTTAAACTGGACCAATTTTAACTCTGAACACACTACGATGAAACCCATGTAGAAAAAAATTACTCTCAGGATTTTGCCATAGTGCTTGAAAGTTTCAATTTTCATGCAACAATTTGCAGGCTAAAACCAGATCTAGCTTTTGCAAAGCAGCAAGACATGATCCAAAATATCAGGTTTAGTTTCAGAAAAACACAGCAGATAATATTTAAAAACAAGTCACTGGTTTGCTGGAATTCCAAATGGTGTACCTCCTTCATCTGAGTCCTCTTCTATGATTATTGGCATCCCAATATGCTGAGTCACAGTTTCCTCTTGCATTTCACCTGCACACAGATTTTGAGGAAAAACTGTCAGCTTTTATTTGCTTCTACATCCCTCATCCAGTAGTTAAAGGATTGTTCACTGTTGCTCTCCTGAGGCTGTTAAATGCTGTAGACAAACTACTTTCTACAGTACCTTCAATATGGCTCACTGAGATACCTTCAATAACAAGTAATTAACACAACCAACTTAAAGCAAATAAATTAACAACTCAGTTCAGTAATTCAAAATGCCCTTACTGCTCCAAAACTCCTCATCTACTCTTTTAAAGTCAAGCAAAGGCAACACTGCCTAATGGTCATCTCTGAAGAGGGATTTATTTCCTCAGTAACTTATTTTCCCTAGCAGAGGCTAAGCAAGTCTGAAAACAGAGTTTGGAACTTTGAAATTAAATCTCCATCTTCAAAATAAAGATGATTTTAAAAATAAAGACTATTCAAAACCATTTTGCTGTTTAGTTTCATTTAACCTATAACAAATAAGGAGTAAACAAAAAATTTAAGACAGCAGAGCAACTTCTATGAGTTGAAAAGTAGGATATCAGAATTTCCTTAGGAAAAGCAATTTCCCACTGATCAAGAGCAAAATTTAACCCAGCTAGCAAAGCAATTTTTGCAATCTCCCCAGGTTAATGGATGCAAAGGAGAAGTACCTCTGACTTCTGAAGAGCCTCTGCTCCTTGCTGGCTGTGGTCTCCTGCTGGCTGTTTTACTCCGACCTGGAGACCTCCCACAACTGGCTCCTGCTTCAGAGGACTCTAACTGCACCTGACGGTGTCTCCTGGATTTGGAAGCCTGAGTGACACAAAAAAAGCTGAACTTCCACAGCAAACCTTGCTGTGGGTCACTTGACAAACCAGCAGGGACCAAGGCATCAACTTGATGTCATGGTGGAAAAGGAATGGAGGGGAAAGAGGGAGGAAGGACTCCCCACCAGATGCTGTTCTTCAGTTTTAACAGGACAATGCCCTTCTATGATTTCATTAAATTAAAATGCAGGTAATGAAACATTCATTAATTCCCAATCCATTCTCTGGTACTACCAAGCCACACCATCCCCCTACACAAAAGAAACACTTCCAAAAACTGCTGCTCTGTAAAGCCTCCTCACCATCATGTTTTGTTTCAGTGCTTAGAAAATATCACTGTTATAAAATCCAGAGCTCTGTTTCATTTAAAGACATATTTTTCGATATAAGATTTTAATAAACAGAGGAAGTTCAGATGTTTCTCATAGGACTGCTAAGAAAAACACAAACCAACAATATTCAGGGAGAAGCTACTGAAATAAAGTTTCCAAGAGCTTGCAATTGACTTTAAACTCCCAAGTCCCATTTTCACAGGCATCTTCCAGGATTCCAATATCTAAGATCCAAGGAATCTGAGCAATTAAACTCTTAGGTATTTTTATACATCTTCTTAAAAATCCATCTCCTTAAACAGACCACAGATATTAAAAAATACCCTGTGAATGAAAATCCCCCAAGCACAGGCCTAATCTGCACTGTTCCACAAACCTAACCAGAATAAGAGATTTGGGTTTTTCTGCTGTGTCAGGAAAACCAGAACACTCAAAAACTGAATTACAGAGTGCAGTTTTAACTCACTCCCTTTTGACTCAGCATTTACTTTACACTGGTACTTAAAACTGTTCTTGAAAAATAAATACATCCTCATTATCAATTTCCATACCCACCTCAACAACTGCAGAATAAGACCTGTATTTGATTCTGGCCAGGGCACTTGCTCTTTCAGAACCCTGTAAAGAAACAACAGTCCAGTCAGAAAAGATTTTTATTCCGTTTTAGCAGTACTGAAATGAGATATTACATCAGGAAACCACTTAAACAATACCTCACTACAGCTGTAACAAAAGAATTAGTTCTACCTAATTTCAATGCCACCAAAATGGTACTTCAAGTCAAAAAAAAAAAAAAAAAGAAAAGTTCAAATTTCATTAAAAAGACAGAGTATAATTTTGGTTGCCTTCACTGTTACAAAGCCCAGGAGGAGAAAAATCAAATTTGAAACTTCACATCTTACTCAAATTCGAAGTTGAAATAAGCAGACAAGTACTGCATGAGACAATTCTGTAGCATAAAAAATTAATATTGCCTTAAGTTAAAACTCCAGGAGGAAGCGTAAAGGAGTTTGGCTGAGAAAATACAGCTCTTTTCCCTCCTTACCTGAGAGAGACCTTTTATTGTGATCATCTAAGAACCGTTGCAGCAGTAAATGTTCAAGCTCAACAGAAAACAACGTGAGTTAAAAACAAAGCCAAGCAACCAGCTCCACCAGCAGTCCCTGGAATTTATCTTGACACTACCAAACTTTGACCTACCCTGCTTATCCTGAGAGCTGAAGCCAAAAAATGAACAGATCTGGCCTATGCAATGCAGCAAAACAGTTCAGTTTCCTTACCTCTGATTTTAGCAAAGCATCTTCTGTCTTTTTGTTTTCTGCTTCATCAATTTCTCTAGCCTTTTGGAATAATTTCTGTGGGGAAGAAAAGCGTTTTTCTTTAAACATCTGTCATATGCAAGACAGTCAAAATCCAAGAATTGTAAAAAACAAGACAAGTATTTCCACACATGCCCAGTTTCTACATCCACCCTACACTGGGGCCTTTCTTTGATGCAGGAATGTGTCACACAGGTGTTTCCTGAGGTCACACCTTCAGGGCTTCCCTCTCAGCAGTCAGCTGTGGTATCCCAGAGGCCAGACCACCCACACGTCCTTTCTTCCATAACACATCCCTGCCTCAGATTTCACACATTCCATGCCTTCAGTGCCCTAGTTCCTTCTCCCTCAGTCTGAGATTTACCAGCTCAGAGGCAATCACACCAAGAAATCCAAGTTCTGACATGTTCACCCAAGCTGCTAAGTCACCCCAGCATGGCAGCACCTACCGTTCTGTTCTGATGCCACTCCTGATGTTCCAAGGCTATGTCTTTGAGATTAACCACAAAGTCATCTTTTATCAAGCTCAGGGCCTGGTCTGGCTGGGATTTGTCAGCTGAAATGACACTCTTCATTTTCTGATAGTGCTCGTGAATATTCATCAGTTCCTGAAATTGTTTTAAAAAGAAGTGTGTTTCAGGAAAAAAGAAGATTCCAGCAATAAAGCAGTACTAATCCTCAATGTAAAAAAAACAGGGTTATAGAAACCATTCTAAGGAGACCATTGGACCAGAAAGAATGTTAGCACCTGATTCTACTTATTTGAGTTTTACAGCCAAGAAATCCTGCTAACCAGAACTGACCCATCAAATAAGCTAAAGAAGAAAGAGTATCTTGTATTATTTTAACTTAGAAGGTTATTCAGGGCCACTGCTCACACAGGGTTCATTCTGATACTGTGGTTTATTTTCATCTCTCTAGAGGAAATATTTTACTTCACAGATTACAGTACCACTGCAGTCAACCTCATTGATACACATTTGCCAGCAATAAATAAAAAAACTGCAAAAAAAGTTCTATAATTGAGTGATGTAAGAATCTTTACCTGGCTTGAATTACTCAGTTTTTTATAAAATGCATCATACAACAACCCCAAGGTTCAAAAGCAGAATTAAAGGTGAGAGAAGCCTATGAACTTGCAGATAAGCAAATTCATATTACCACAAGTATCAGTCCTCCAGCTGTAACCTGCAGACATGTCAAAACTAACAGGCTTCCCCCGTTTTCCATTTTTCTCTAAGTGACTATTAACCATTTACACCCTTTTACATCTTACTGAGGCAAAACCACAAAATATTAGAGCATATTTCAGTATTGAAAAAGGTACCACAATTCTTCTAAACTAAATGCCACATTTCTGAGTGCCTGGTAAAATTACCTTAGACTGCATTCCACAAGAGACTCACAAAGGACAAGACTGTGCTGATTAGAGAAGTTACAGCTCTTGGACAAAACAGAAATTAAAACAAACTCCATTGATTAATCTGTAATTTAAAGGTTACTGTACCTCCAACGCATCATTAGTGATGAGGCTGTTTACTCTGTCACTTAGGTCCTTAAATTCTTCTTTAAAATAATTTTCCTCAATTTTTTTCTTACTTCTGTAGGTCAGCTGAAACAAGAGGCAATGTTTGTAACCTAAAAGAAAACTTTAAATGGCACCTCTTAAGAATTCCTACTGCATATTCATCCATCAGGAGATGGGAGATACTGAAAGGCATGAAACCATCTCACCAACAACAGCTTTGCTGTCACATGCTCAGAGCCAGCACTTCTCACAAATTATTTTCTAGTTAAGAATTTAATCCAGCACCCAGACTAATTTCCCCAACTGGTAAGACATCTCAAATCTACTAAGAACATTAAACACTGAAAAAATAATTTCAAGTGAGAAGCATTTAAACATGCTCTAAGCTCTTCATCACCTACCTATGTAAAGCCAATTTTAACAGAGCCTCAAATGCTGTTGAACTGTTAGCCATTGAAAGATGAGGGTATTTTATTCAAAAATGCAAGTCACTGATGTAATAACTCACTGGCTTTGGCATTGCTGTGAAATAGAAGGCCCTGGCAAGTCTCATTTTCCTAAAGATATAGGCTGCATCATAATGCTGGGAGTCAAGCAGATCCTGATGGAATGTCAGGATTTCAGGCCAATCCTTGAGGGCAATTCTGATCTGCAACAAGAGAGTTACACACTGTTAAACCAATATTTCAACCACAAAAATTAACTGAGCTGCCTACTGTGATCTGACTGCAGACAACACCTGGATGTCCAGAGCTGCAGAAAGGATCCCACTATAACATTTGTTATTACTATCATCTTTTTATGCACATAAGATTATTATACTTCCTTTGAGAGTGACATAGAACACAAGTCCCTTCTGACATTTGAAAACATTTGTTCTTCACATTCTGAGGTGTGTGAATAGTCTGCACCTAGGACATTCACCTTCATTAGTGATTAGGAAACAACACTCATACCAGATTGTGCTGCCACTGAAACACTCATAAATGTTCTCTTTCCCTTATTTTTTCCTTTCTCTCCTGTCACATCCACTCTGCCCACTTCACTTTCTCTCTGCTTAACTTTCTTGTTAACTTGTGTACCCTCTTACAGCTGCTATCTATCAGTGGTTTTAAAATTATCTAAATTCATCTTCATAAAAAACTATTGATTTCTCTGAGGTCAAAATATGAGACATTGTGCCATCATTGTAGACTACTCCAAATTTGGTTTGTCATTTAAAGTTGGACTCAATTTTGATTGTGCACACAACATACATCACAAAGTTCCTAAGCAAATCACTTTTCCTTGCACTGAGTTTGTAATCCCTTTAAATATTAGTTTCCTGTCCTAAAAGCAGCAAGGAAGGTGTCATTCAGGCACACATCTTCTAAACCTATTTATGAATTCCTTTTCTGGTTAACAGGAAGTGGCAATAATTCAGTCAGACTCCATTCTGTTGGAATTCTAAAGAGTAACTCAGGCTGTAAAGGGTTCACCCTACAGCTGATGAACACATTCTCTGTCCCTGCCTTTTCCAATAGTTTCCAATCTGTATTTTTATTTTAAGAAAGTGAGAGGAAATGCCCTAACCATTTATGATGACAAAGCAGACAGCAGTGTACCATGTATCTCATGCCTAGTATTTCCTGAGAATAAAACCCCACAAAAAATTACCTTTTGTTTTGGCTGACAAAGCTGGGCATTATAGAGCCCATACAGAAGGTACAGAGCACCAACTCGGATCTGGAAGGAGTAGGGTGGAAAGAAGTACTGCTGGGCCACATCTAGAGTCTTCTTTGTGAGCTTATTCCTCTCCAAAGCTCTTACTCTACCACTAAAGCAAGCAAATAAACAAAAAAAAAATTAAAGCAGCATGTTAAAGCAGGTAAATATAAAACTGCAGGCTTTAGAAGAATCCATAATGCAGAAAAGAGCTTTAGATGTTTTAAAAATATAGAATCATTGAATGTACTCAGCTGGAAGGGACCCACAAGGATCTCTGAGTCCAGCTCCTGGCCCTGCAGAGGATGATCCCAGACAGAGTTCAAGAGTTTGGACAAGGTGTTCAGTGCACAGATCCCTGGAACGTCCTGTGCAGGGGCAGCATTTGGACTCCATGATCCGTGTGGGTTCCTTCCAACTCAGGATATTCTAGCAAAATTCAGTGAAACACACGATGTCCTGCGAACACACTTAAATCTCACAAGGATCACACCAAGCTCCCTGCGGAGTCAGCGCTCAAACCACACGCATTCCTAACGCACGAAATACACTGAATTTAAAACTTTTTTCCATCATTACTGAAGGAGTTCCACTTTGTTCAGAGCCCAGCCAGGAAAGCCTCTCCCTGAGCCAGGACAGAGGGGGCACACGGCTGCTCGGACCCCGGGGGGGGAACTGAGGGCGAGGGGAGGGCGAGGGGAGGGCGAGGGGAGGGCGAGGGGCAGTGTTGGGGAAGGCATGGCTTGGCCTGAGGA